>WAAE01020941.1:7336-24961 GCA_013400495.1 Nicator chloris
AAAAATCTATTTTCATTTCTTGATAGCTGGAAGCTATACTTGGATGAAGGAACCATAGACAAATGTAGGCTAATGCTATTCTACCCATTTCACAGAACAGCTGTAGAAATGGCATCAAAATTAGACAAACACTCTTCGATTTTTAAGAGATAGGTGTGTATCATCTGCTTGGATCTTCTGCCTCATGCAGGTGAAACAAGTTTACATATTATCTGGCACAGGGAGCCAAGATGTTCTGTTTAAGCTGCAGCACATCTATCTATAAAATGCCAAACCTTATTTGAAAGTTGTGGTTGGCAAACTATCTGTTGTGTGGTTTTAGATAGGTTTTTAAATGGCCACGTTTTGAAATGTGTCTCTTGTTATTGATTTTTGTTTGATTACTGGCTCTATTAGCCCGTTCTCTGCTGTCTGGAGAGCTGTGGACTATTAGAAATTTCCTCTTTGTTAGCCTCATTACTGCTTTTGGGTTTTGGATTGCAATTTTTACAGTACCAGAATGCCCCCCACCTACCAGGCTGCTTTCTTCCTCTAAAAACTCAGAAGGGATTCACCAGTCAGCTCTTTGTTGACAAGGAGCTTTAAGGAAACCCTTGATTACTGTTAATAAGAAGTACTTTGAAATTCTACAAGATCTGCTTAAGTTTGGCCGTAAATATCACATTCAGTATTAGAACAGAACAAGAAACTTTACAAACATTAAAACTATTTTTTTTTTTGCATCAAACAACTTTCCCAGTGTATAATTATGCAATTATTTAGGTAATAAAGTTTTAAGCTGGTACACGCCTATAACTTCCTTATACTTTTTCTATTAAAACAAAGTGCCCTTAAGCATTTCACTTTTGTTTTATATTCACTCCATTTCCCAGAATAATTAAAGCTTAGTCATTCTTTATAGTGTCATACAGGTAGGAACATAGGCCTGGTTTACAATCACAAAGCTAGAGCCAGGCAGTACTTTGAATCTGCTGTTGTAAGAAGTTTTCAACAAAGTTCTCAACTTTCTGCATTACGTAATAAAAGAAATCAAAAACTCAGTGTCAGAACATCCAAGATCAGAGCTCTAGTTGTGCAAAGAAATATCAAATCTTCTGACTTCAATAAAGAAAGGAGGTTGCACCAGCTAAGTATCAGGGTCTGCACATTCAAGATAAGCCCCTGTTGTGTAAGCAAGTAGTACTACAACACGTAAGATGAAGGAAGGCTGAGACAGATTAATAGGGTCACACTTTTTTATATTTATCTGTTTTATGAGACCAGAATTTTCAAGCCTTAGTGTTTGCAGGCAATGCATGAGTGCCCACTGCAGAGCTTGCACTGGTGTTTATAATGATTGCAGTAATCCCAGAGCAATGCTTTGGTTCATGCAAATCCCAAAGGCAGCCTTCTAGTTTCATTTTGCTTTTCTTCTTTAGATTGTGATTACATTCTTTCAGGGTTCCCTCTTAGATTGCACAGCTATCTTGGAGCTTATCTAGTACTGATCTATGTCATTTAGGAAACGTTGCTTTCATCTGGGAACTCATAATATTCAGCCAGTGTGTGCCATTCATAACTAAATAGACTCTGCTTTTCATTGTTCTTTTAATTAATGATTGTTGATTGGTTTGACTTGCTGCACATTGTTGCAAGGCATGATCAAAGAAAATCCATGATTAATCTGCTAAACTAGATGTCAGATTAGTAAATTCCTCTGTGCTATTACAAAGATTTTTCTCCCTCGGTAAAGGCCTGTCAGTGGATGATGGCTTTGCTATACCTCTGACAGGTCAGTCCAAAGGTCAGTCCCTGAAAACATGCATACATTAATGCAGTAAAGCGTGATGAGTCATTTATGGCCAGTTCATAACTCCACCAATGTTAGTCAGGCACCACTGAGAAAACGATCATTTACTTTGCTTTTGAATACAGATGAAGAAAAAGTTTATACCCTATCATGTTGTGAATACATGTAGGTTTTTCTCAGGTCAGCAGTGGAATCAATCAGCATAGTAAGCTAGAGAATAGTGTTGTGATTGTCTTTTCATCAGCTGGAGTATCGCCCTTACTTCTGTGTAACCCATTTAGACAGAACTTAATTGACAATGAGAAGTACTGGACTTCAATTTGAAGTAATAAACAGTGAGCTGAAGCCCCAAGCATTACATTTCGTAAACATCACTGCAATCACTGGTATTTATTAATCTAATTTTCTCCATTTATAAACTCTTTCATGAAAGAGATCCCTCAAAAAAACCAACCCAAAATGCCCAGTAGCAAAAGACATGAGCACAGTAATGTGCACATAACTTGTTTTATTTATGGACCTTTGGTGCAGCTTTACTGGAGACCTTTAGTTGCTCCGTGTCTTCACAAGGGCAGCTTGCAGTCTGGGATTGTCAGGCCTTGCTGGATAGCAGATAGACTGGATTTCAGCTGCCTCTGATCCTGTGGTGCAGCTGCTTTCATCTGCTTTGACATGCCAGAAATCCTTCTTTTCCCTGTCTGCCACTTCATTAGCCACTGCAGTGATGGCATTTAGCTCTTAGCCAGAAAGCAGAGAGTTTGAGCTTAAACACAGTCCTTCTGCTTAATAGCTCAAAGATGTTCATATGGATCTCCTGTTTCCATCTTTTCTTTCATTGGTAACATCTGCATCCCAGTGATGGAAGCTATTGGTTGAGATGAAGGATTGCAATAATTTTCCCCTCTGACATAGATGGACTGGGTCGACTGGGCTTCTTTCTTCTGCTTTATGAAATGCTTCCTTATCTCCAGAGGTAATGCCTTTTTAGCAGAAGAAAATTAATAGATGCATTTCAGGCTGTCCCATTGGGGCCTTCCATTCGTCTCCTTTTGACCGTGTATCAACAGAATGATTCTCTGTTTTGGCCTCCACAGTGCGGTGGCTTTCATGGTGCTGCCATCTGCTTTTGCTGGTAGATCCCTACTACAAAACTTAACTAATTATGCTTAAATTTAGGGGGATTTTTTATTATTTTTTCTTGTTTTTCTCACTTTTAAAAAGTTTTCTTTATTCTTTTTTGGCAAGAGTGCTTCTGTTTCATAGTACTGTTGTTTCCGGCAATCAGGATAAGCAGTGATCTCAGATATTTATAATTTAAGAGATCCCATGTGAGTAATCAAAGGCAGATATCAGTATTTTCAGAGTTCACCTCTGATCACCATCATATCTTTTCAGTTGGTTTGTGTTCAATTAGGGAAATCTTTTACTGATTTTTCACTTAACTCAGTATTTGAAATGCCACAGTGTTCTTCCCTAATTAATTTTCCTGTTAATTCATCGCATGTGGTCAGCAGATTAAATATAATTATTTCTGTTAAATGACCATAATGTTGTTTACTCTTCAGCTTAAAGGCCAAGGAAGAAAAACTTCTAGCTTAGGATCTGTCAAGTTGCACTCCTCAGTTGTCTTTTAAACCGCTGCAGTAATTAATTTTTCCTCCTACTTATTGAAGGATTTATAGACATGTTAATTTTTACAGCCTAATTAGCTTTCTGCCATGAATAAAAGATGTTATCTTAGAGTGGGCAGTGGATTTCTAAAGTGACAGAAATCACATATAACATGTCTCTTTTTCATATGGGAATGGATGGCTCTGGCTATTATTGAAGGGACATCATCTTTGGAAAAGTGGAAAAGAAGTTACCACTCCTGTAATGTTTTTAACTTATTGAAAAGTTATTTAATTATAGATGTTGTTTCTCCAGACAGTTGTTGATTCTCCACTGGGAGAGCACTGTCCATGGTTGTGTTTATTTTATGTCCACAATAAAGAAGATTTAGTTCATTCTAAAATTGGGAAAAGAGCACTATCACCTCCTGACTGATATTTTTTAACAAGCCACAGTATTTCCACAGGCTGTAGTACTTAAATGCTCCAAGGATAGTATATGGTTTCCTGTAAATCTGCAAACTGAACTGAGGTCATTTTGCACCTGAACTTTTCCAGGCATGTCAGCAGATTGCTGCAGTTTCCTTAAGACAAAAGAAAAAGCAGAGCAGCTGAAAAGAATTAATATTGAACTTGACACATCAAAAATGTCATTTGTCACTTGTGATTAAAGCCTTTATCTTTAGTTCTATTTTTATATTCTTCATAGGTCTCCCTTAGCTATCATTAGGCTCCACATGGTTGGAGTTAGTCTGACCTTTGATCCATCACCACAGACAAAGGGATCTGTTGCTGCTAAACTGGAGCCTCAGCCAGTCAGGAACAGTATGGATCAACAAATGTGAGCTTGCTTAATAACGATCAGCTTAGCCACTCAATTTTAAGACCATGTGGTTATTGTAGTTGCTGATCTGCAAAAGAAAGTTTAGATTCATAATAAAATTTAAAACTAGGAATTTACATTGTGGTAATTCAATCTGATGTAAAAGGATAATTTAAGTGATCTATATTTTTAGTATTCTCCTATACTATTCATTTGAGAAAAGAGCGAGTGCTAGTTTTATAAATTGTTATTTATTTCTATTGTTTTTCTCATTCCTCTGAAGCCTTCCAGCAGTTTGCTGACTGCCACAGATACTGTGGTTCCTTATTTTTGAAGTACAAGGAACTGAAACGTTTGAGCTGTTACCGTCCTACCCTACCACAGTCCTGCCACCACATTTTCCTCTTTTATATTGTGGTAAACCCATTCTGTCATACTGCATACAAACCGAACAACTCCTTAAAAAGATGAGAAATCAATCTTTTGATTATTAGCTATGTCTTTTTTTTTTTTTTTTCATCATGGGCCTGAAAGGCAGCATGTGTAGCTGAAAGGCAGCAATATTTTTATGGGTGACCATAGAGGATGGTCAGAAGCAAACCATTATTTAATTCACTATTTAGTCACACAGAAAGACTCACACTGCAGCTCTAAGTCACACTGCTGATTGATTCAACTAATTTCAGGATCTCAGTTAAAGCCAGATGATGTGTTTTGTGCTACAGTTTATTGTGGCTGTGATGTGAAACTCTGGTTCCTGACTCTGTGTGCTTACTGAATTGCTTTCCACAATAATAAAAACCTAAGCCAAGCCGTAGTTTGGTCTCTGGTAAATAAAACTCCCTTATGAACGGAGTAAAGACCATTAGATTTCTAGTCCTATTAGTAAGTATTTTTGTGGTAACAACTTCATTATTCTAAGGTCATTAACACACTTCCTCTTTTACTGCAAATGATTGTGGGTTAAAGTCATTCTTTTAGGCATCTACATTTCGTTTATCAACATCTAATCATAAATAGCCTGCAGTTTCTGGAAGCTGGAACATTAGCTGTCTGAGGGTCATTATCCAGGAGACCATTTCCCTGCCCCTCCCACTGCCTTCAGCAAACACCTCCATGCCTGAAGCACTGTTTACTCTGGAAGTGTTGATGATTAAAACTAGGAATCTGAGCATTTAGAGACTGAAAACACCACTGTGTTTCCTTGATGTGCATAAGCACAGGTGCTGTTTTTTCAGCAGTTGCCCCTGCATTGAACTACATAGGTTGCCCTTTGCTGTAAGGTGACTGTTTCATTTAGGACATTAGGCTGAATCATCCCATCCTTTGCCTTCCACAGTTAAATCATTTACTCTTGTTTTAGGTTAATTTTGGTAGGTTGTAAAGGAGCTTCAGTATCACATTTTTCTCACTGAAATTTCCAAATTTTCAGTGTCAAATTGGAATCTCACATAAAATTTTCTCATTTTTGTGACTCTCTAATTCTCCTTGTTTAAAAGGGAGACAAATAGCAGTGATACAGGAACAACTGAAAAATATTTCTTCTGTGTGGCATCTAGGTTGTTTCTTTGTTTTTGTGTCTGTGGCAGCACCTTTGCCATTTATTTATGTATTCATTTCTTTGGAAATGTTGTTTAGTGCCAATCAGTGCATAAATCAGTATTCTACCACCATTTCCTGTATCGAGCCAAATAACTTGGTAGCAATTTGCAAGGTCTAGTTTAATCTTCAGATATCCCAAAGAAAGCCAGTGAGAATTTAGAGTGAGGGTAAAGAATACAAGTTTCTGACACATCATAATAGTGTAGCACCATTTTAAAACACTTAGTAATTTTTTCAAAATCCTATAGGACTTCTGTCATTCACTTCAATAGATCAGGCTCTTTCTGGCTTTTATTTTTAATTTGTTTTGTTTTGTTTTAGAGCTCTCTTTTCATAGCTTGGTCCCACAGCCCTCACAAAACCATAGGATTTCTTCAGTAATGGTCCCACACTTTCATATAGTACAATATGAGAAAGGTTCTCCTTCAGTGATAAAAATGCTGTACATCTGGATGGAGAATGAGTTTCGGATTTCACAAACAGACCCTAATCCCATCCTACTTCTTTCCCATGCTTCTGTTGTCCTGGTTTTTAGTTTGTAGTTTTTATGTTTTTTTAAGGAAAAATCAGTTGTGGAAATAGCTATTTGACAAAATGATGAAATGCAGTTTCAAATACTCTGAAGTATTTGAGTTTTTATTAATGGGATTTGTAAAATCAAGTTATTTTTATAAATATTTTCTCTCTGCATTTCACTCTTCTTCCCCAAAAACTTTACAAAAAAACAAAAAAAAAACCACCCAGCTTCTTGTCACACTTGTCTCTCCTGCTTTTTGGATAATTTAATGGTCTGTCCTTGTGGACCCAAGGTGATTGTTTCTACTCTCTGTGTAGTAGTGCCACAAAAAGCAGATAACTCTCCATTTTGCCATTTACTTCAGATATATTTCCATGAAAGTGAAGGGAAATTCCAGTTCATATTTTGTCACTGTAGGTCTTAAGTTTATGGCAACAAATATAATATTTTAATTATTCTTTTTAAATTTTTAATAGGTGTTTTGCTCAGTCACTTTCCTGCTTCTGTGAAATCAATGCTGACACCAGTGAGACCATTGGAGACATAAGGTACAATTTGATATATTATCATTCTCTGGAAGGTGGTGTACTCTGTGTTTTCATTATTTTCTACTTAGCAAATAAGGTGTAAGCAAGTTATTAGAGAGGAAAATATCTGAGTAAGGAGAGAATGGACATACAGTATAATTCCCATCCTTTCCACTTTTACCCATGTTAGGCCTTATAGAAAGATAATAATTGTTTTGTTTTCAGCTGTTAAACCACGATTGCAAAAAGTGTTATGCAGAGAATCACATCATGAACAGTAAAGCCAGATAAACAATTTGTTTTACAGTTTTCACAATATTCTTATTATTCAGGTAAAATGAGAATTCAAAAAGAACCTAAAAGTTGCTTTTTGTAAAACACCTCACTTCCCTCCTGGCCCCCAGTGGCAACAATGGGAAGAAAACCTAAGTCATCTTTTCTAAACATGAAGTATGAAGTTTTCTCATAACCAACAGGGTTTGTTTGAAGTCACATGCGATTACATTTCACACATGTAAGTGTGTTTGGTGCTTCAGCTTTGGAAGTGTCGTTCCGGTTTCGTAGCAATAAACTGTTCAATGTGCACTGGTGATTTTTGAAATGAACACATTTCAGTTCAATTTGGTTTGTTCTCTTCTTACTGCAAAGTGAATGTGTCCATTTTGCACTCTTTACTCCTGAGAAGGGCGTTAATGTGCTGCTTAGGCAGCTGGTGCTGCTAGCGAAATACAATCTCTGCTTTCAAGGTGAAATTGCCAAAGTTATAAAATATTGTGCAGCCATGTCAATCTGGAAATAGTTAAATAGGCCATTTACTGGAGTATTTCATTGTGGGGGAAAGAAGAAAGTAGTTTTCCAAGACGGTCAGTGGTAGCCTTCCCTGAAGCAGAGCTGAGTGCCTATGTTGGAAATGGCGGCTGGAGCTGGTGACCGGCGCTGCATCCATGAGGTGCATCCACGAGGTGCATCCATGCTGCAGTGCAGGCCTTTGGAGATCATTTCTCTCTGTTGCTGGCCCTTTTAGGCACCATTTTAAATGGGTTGGGCTCGGTCACGATGCTCCTCTGAGCGCTCAGCTCACAAGGGTGCTCCCCAGCACCCTCCTCCCTCATGGAGCTCCGCCACCGACCTTAACCAGGCTTTTTGCACATCTGAAGAACGGCTCTGGCTTTCACATCTTGGATCCAACTCTGAGTGTTACTGACTATAGAGAGAAGGAAAATTCGAAGTGTACTTGGAGATTTTATAGCCTTAGGAATTTGTGCTGCATCTTACAAAAAAAAAAAAATAAAAGAGATTATGAGTGTATCTTATCATGCTCTTTTCTGAACAGGCTGAACAGAGCTTATGACTGAATAATGCCATGAATGAAAAACACTTTAAAACTCTACCTTACCACCTCCTCCCTCCCACTATTTCCTTCATTTCTGCTTTGATTTTAATCTGTTTAGGGTTTTTTTTTTGGATTACGAATAGTTTTGTTTGTTTTCATTACCAAATTACAAAACAAAAGTCTAATTAAACACTTTGTACAGAAAGCAATTAAAAGACAAAATGTTTTTCTCTTGCTAGCTGGCTAGTTATGTGTTGTCTGGCAAAACAGCAGTTGCAATGTGTATTTTTGTAGCAGCTTAAATCTGACGTCAGGGATTTGCAATGATGGATACAGTATGTTCCTATGACAGTGCCATTAAGAGAAAGATTTTTTTCAGTAAGGCTTTTGGTAGGTCGGGGCTTGCACTTTAAACCTCCTCAAAATACCAGGTACTAACATTTTGTCTTAAAAGTGGCTGAAAGCTCCTCAGGAAAACAGTAACAATCAGTCCCAAATGTTGTTTACTATGAAGGGATTGAAAATGTTTAACTTACTCCCATATAAACTAACTCCAGTCAGGACACTTTGGAGTCAAATTGTACTGACTCCTGAGGCCAAATACTCTACCAGTGTAAGTCATAGTAAGAACAGGGCTTGCTGAGACCCCTGTGGTCCTGTTTTGTGGGGCCTTCACAGTTTCACAGCATTGTTTTGGTGGAGATTGACCCTGATTTCTCGGAAAAGAAAAGTATCCTTTCTCACTCGTACGTTTGTTCTTGTTTGTACGAAATATTCAGCAAGAAGGTTAACAGTTGTAAATGGAGGGTAAAAAGGGACAAGAAAGAAATTAACACCTCTGAGTTCTTCTCATGTGAGGATAAAACACATTGCTGCTCGTAGGGCTCTATATTGTAGCAAGTCCTGACCTGAATGAACTGTGCTGGCATGGAAATGCATGAGATTATCCAATGCTCTTCCAAAATGGGAATTGTAAATCTGTCTTTTTAATAGGCCCTTTTTATATGGAAATCTCTCCTCTGTACAAACAATTTTGGAAGCTGAGCCTTCTTCCAGAGTTCCCAGATGTCAGTGAGGTAGCTATTGTGGGGCTGGGTCCACATCAGCAAGTGTGATGTGCATGGTAAACTTCGTCTTCTCAGCTTGTAGGGCAAATGCATTCCTAAGCTTCCAGGAGAACATGTGGGGAAAATGAAAAACTGAACAGAATTCATAGAAATAAACAGCTGTATAAACTGGCATTAGGAAAGTTGGTGAATGTTTCTGCCTTTTATGTTTCTTTTTATGGCTTTGGTACCTAATTCTATGCTACAGAGACACTTCAGAGGAGGTCCATCACATGAAACTGGTATATATATATATATGTATGTATATATTCTTCTTCTTTAAGGTCCATTTTATTTCTGTTGCAATAAAGATCTTGCTCGTAATCTTGAGAAAACTTGGCCCAGATAAAATTTTGTTGCCTTAAGCAAATTGTCCAGTATTTAGGAATGTGGAATTATTGTCATTATTACTGTTGCTTAGGACTGGGAGAGAAAGCTGAAGGTAGGGTAGAAAGAATGTATCAAGCATAGAGGGTGCATCCTCTCATAGTGAATTGAATTTTCTACCCTGAAACCTAATACTAAGCTGTTTATAATGTTAAATTGATCCATACTGTACAAAGCTTGATCAAGACTTTTTACTCCCTATAATGTCTAGGCAAAACTCCCTAAAATTAATTTGTCATTTGAAGTGAGAATAAGAACAACTTTCCAAGGTGCTAAACAAACCAAGATAACACTGTTCATATCACCTCCAGATGAGAGAAAAAATAAAGTAAAATTAATTCTTTTTACTCTTAATTGAGAAAATCTTGCTATTTGTTATGTCAATTGGACATTTTGGATCCACAGACATTATAAATTACAGTAGTTTCATGTATAGAAGAAGGGTAATATTTAGGATGGTGGAAATCATTGCCTTTTGAATAGAGTTGGGCTTTTCTTCCTGCTGGTTTGACAGTAAATTAGGGACAATAAGGATATTTGCCTTCAAGTCACTCTGCAAAGTAACATTTGTCTCAACAAGTTTGTCAGGCAGGCTCTGTTGATTCATGATTTCAGACATAATGGAACAACAACACAAGAAAACAAACATGCACATTAGGTGCAGGGTAATTTTGCTGGGAATTGCAGAATAGACAAGGTAATAGAGAAAGCAAAATAGAAAATGCCAAAGCTGAAGCCAGGAATTCAGAAAACAAGCAAACGTGTACTGTTCACATGATAGTGTAGTGGTATCCAGCCATGTTACATAGTTAACCTCTACAGTCATATGAGGAATAGATGTCACTGTGGAGCTTTTATTTGTTATTCTGATTTTTATTCCATCGTGCTCTTACGATGTTTGTTAGGGAGAACAGATGACAGGAAAATAAAGATAAGGTTTCCCCAGGAAGTGACTTTCTTTGTCTTTTGTGGAGGTGTCTGTCCATGTGTGTCCCACCTCCTCTCCCATTTTGATACTGCATACAATGAAGCATTGCCAGTTGTGATTGAGGGAGGAAAAGGGAAACAGTGAGGGTCTTCTGGTTTGAGGCTATATTGTCCTTTGAAATGGAATGTGGGAGGGAAATCCTGACCTCACTGAGGTCAATGAGATTGAAAATCTATAGTCAGAACCTACTACTCAGTTCTGCTAACTGGGTAATATTTAAAATAATACTGAACAGCCAATCAGCTAGTAAAACTAGGGATAAAGGCTAAACTTTTTTAGTTCACTGTTAGTTTTTGTTGGTCTCATCAGAAGACAGGCAGTGGTAGAGCTAGACATGGTAACTATAACTGTAAGACATATTTCCTTCAGTCTTTAGCTTATATTGATCTTCCTTAAAAAAGTAAAAGAAGGTTTATTTACCAAGATGTGATAAAGACATTAAACAAGTGCCATTAATTACATTTAGTGTTTAACTTGGCCATACCTTCAGGAATCTGATCTTCCTGGGCAAGTGACATACTTGTTAAATTGGGACAAGATAGAATTTCAGTTTTTACAAAATTTGTAGAGATTGCCTATTGGACTCATCGCAGAATATCTAAAAGTATATATAAATGATTCAGAGAGCTCCTCGCCTTACTTTCTCAGGATTGTCAGGTATGAAGGTGAAGCTGATTTGGGGGTGTCTTATTTGGGAGTTTGTCACTTGTTGTCATTAATTTTCTTAATTGATGCTCTTAAAAGTGAAGCTCCTTTCTAGGTGGTCATTGAAAACAGTTATTGAAGTTCAGTTATATTCCTTTTGATTTTTACCAAATGGAAAGAATCTGCTCAACTTTTGTGCAGACTGAGCTTTTGCTGGTTAGTCACAGTGTGTGGCTTGTTTTTGTTATGAGTTTATCAGTATTTCTAAGTTATGCTACCATGTCATGTTATTGAATACTCGTGAGCTTTTGCTTGAGTTAAAGTACATTTTAATCTCCTCTCTAGTTCTGATTTTTCCTTCATTCTTTCATTGCCGTTAAGTTCTCATGAAATTGTTTATTTTTATTCACAGTTCAAGACTCTGCCCTTTCTAGACAAAAGGAGTGTGCTTATAGCTTCTGCAGTGCATGATAAACAATCAAACAAGAAATTACATACCATTCTTATTTACTGCAATAAAAGCCAATATACAGTGACATAGTTCTTTCGCAATTAAAAAGATACAACTTAGTGTTTTCTTGAGAAAATACAAATATTTCTGAAGTCATGGCATACAGTAGCCTCTATTATTTTTCTTGGACAGTAAGTTATAAATAAGTAGCTTGTGAATCAATAGCTAGAAGTATTACTTCCTGGTTTTTATTAAATCCTATGCTATTTGCTCCTGACTTAAGGCCCAGGAAAAACAATTATATCTTGCATGCACCAACTTGCTGAGCTACTGAGCCAGTTTACCTTTACTTCTCTAAACAAAGGACTGTAAAGCATAAAAAAGTGATTTAAGGAATTCTTGCGCTGAGTTGTCACTTTGATCTCTCATAACCGCAGAAAACTGTACCATATCTCAAATTAAAAAACAAACAAACAAATACAATTTTCTTTTTTTTTTTTTTGTGAGATTCTAGCATTAAAAAGATCTGTTCAGAAAGGTTTCATTTTTATATGACATTTTCTCTACGATTGTTCTGTAAAAACGCTTAAGAAGTTTCTTGAAACGGGCACAAAATCCTGTTTTAGTCACCTAAGTTAGATTACAGCAAGTCAAACACTCTGGATGTTTCAGAAAAATGTGCTGATTGGTGAACCTATCAAGAAAGGATTTACCTAAATGCTGTTCTCTCAAGATGATAATAGTAAATGACTCCTTTGTAGGATGGCTATTTCAAAGAAAAAGTTATTACACTACATATATAATGATAATGAACTGTTAGAAAACTTCCTGCTCACTATGAAGTTTGGATAAACAGTTAAACCCTAAGTTAGCTCTTCATGTCGTGTTACCTGTTCTACACAGGAGTGTGTACAGGAGGAATTTATGTTTTGTTTGTAATTTTTCTGTAACATTATAACTTTAGAACCATTTTCCTCCTGTTCTTGAGGTCTGTGGGAATGCACGTGAGGTGGAAGGGTGGCTGTGAGTCACCCTATGGATGTACCCAAAGCTCTGGATCTGAATTCCGACCCTGTCACTTGGGTCAGGCCATTGTATAGACACTGTCATTTACTTATTGAATATATAGACATAGGGCTATCTCAATGTATAAACATATTTTGTGGAAAAGAAAATTCAGTTAAATAAAAAGAAAATTACGTCTTAAAGATTCTGGGGACACAATGGGGGAGCATTCAAGAAGTGAATACAACTCTCTTAGGATGTGGACTAAGTACTAATGATGCTGTTAGACAAATACCTTTTTAGAAAATTGTCAAATGATTTGTGAAATTATAAAGAGGAAGTATAGAAAGATCATTTTTTCTGTTATTGCTGTGGAATGAAGGGCAGAATTTTTCCTTGAAATCTGTCTTTCTCCAAGTATATTTGACAACACTTGGAAGGTTTTGATTCTCGCACTTACAGTTCTTTCCATTCTATTTGTTCTTGACATACTAATTTATACAATACAAGGAAAACCTGTTTATGCCTTTCTTTCAATTCCAGTCCTATTGCCATACTTTCTGTTTCAGGGAGAAGTACAACTTTGGTTTTAGAACCGTGAAGAGTAGAATAAAGAGTAGCCATTTTGCTTTAATGACCCTTTCCATTTTAGGGACAAGTGTTAAAAGCAGAACATACTATGAGAGGCTGATAAGAAGCACAGTTTTCTTCCATTGGGGAGGGATTTGCACATTTAGCCTCTAGACCCGGTGTGAGTGAGTGCAAATCTCTACTACTTGAACATATTGAGACCAGGTGTGTGAATGATCCTTCCTCTCTTGTGGGTCATGCAAGTCTCTGTTCACGGTTTGAACTTGCGCAGTGGTTGTCATCAAACTATTACTCCTCATTATTTAAGAGGCCAGTCATTAAAAGGACTGAAAAAGTCAGATTTGTAGCTTGCCAGGCAATACAGCTGAGTGGTAGCACTGCTGTAATTTAGCACGAGTGAAATTTATGTGGCTGTTCTTGGAGATAACAATAAATAGCAACCTCTTTGTAGTGCCATGTGCTCTACAGGAGGTGGAGGTTCTGGTTTCCTATTTAAAGACCACAACACAGCCTTCAGGTACTTCAGAAGGAGCTGTGTTATGCATGGGGTGGGTTTTGGAGATATCAGTGTAATAGAAAAAAAGTTATTAATGTCACAGATATATATTTTTTAGGTGCAGGTGAAATAGTGAGCCTCTCTGACTAAATGTTTTTCCCTGGAACATTACAAAAGTATTTTATTAAAACAATAGGGTGTGGAATTTTTGAATAATATATATTTTTTGCTGTGTTGGAAGAAAACTCCAAAACTTCCCTTTTCCATCCCTCTTCAGAACCTTGATCAGGAATTATCATTTGTGGTTTTTCTAGAACTTCCTCTATTAGACTTTCTGTATAGTAATCTAACAGTATTACATTACCATAGCCTAGAGCTGGGAGGCATCCTTATCCTTATGCCCTATAACCAAATATAGATGCACCAGGATTAAATAAAGACATCTATCTCTGTTACATGCCTAATTTCACAGAAATGAGAGCTTTAGAACAAAATAATAATGTGATTTAAATACAAGGCAGAAATCAACACAGTGCATGCTGCAGTATGTAAATCAACCCTCAAAAATTTTTGCAATATTACCTTCCTTCTCCCTAGCTGTTGCCTGTAGAGATCTAAAGCTGATAAAAGCGAGGAACACATGAACAATATTTTCTGTATTCCTATACAGGATAGGATACTTCTTAAAAATTAGAGGGATGTGTCTTTCTGAACAACAGATAGATTTAAAAAAGGAAATAAACTTTACCTTGAAAGAAAAAAAAAAAGCCTCATAAGAACAAATCTTTGGTTTCTTTAGTATCTCTATTAGAAATTTTTATATTTTTGCCTAGTGTTTTAAAACTCTAACTTAAAAATATTTTGTTACTAAAGTTCATTAACCTAATGTCATTATACTCTTGCTTTTGAACTGTATTTTCCTGAAGGAAAAACTTGCAATAGTTTTCCTGCTAAGTTTGGGAGGTTGTTTCTTGTTAACGCTCATCAAATGTTATGAAATAACTTTGTTTGTGAGGAGGAATTTGCTATTGCTAATATTCCTCTCTCAATGTTTTTGTTCCATTTAGAAATGACAGTAGATAAATTTTTCTATCAAAAATACATATCAACCCTTTGTTCTTCATAACAAGTAGTTTCATGGACTTATATTTAATTTATGTTTAAAAATAACCACCACAATGGCTCGCAACTTCCGAGGTCTGAAAGTACTTATACCTTTTGGAATTGCTTACATTTGTACCTCACACCCATTAAAAAAATCACAGTAGTTCTATTGAATGGAAATACCTAGTCTGTTCAGAGAGTCTGCCAGCTAAAGAGACTTACCTTTTTAGAGTTTTCCTTTAGATGCTTCAGCACCCATATTTACCAAGGACACCTATCTCTTTCTCCTATCAGTCACTTGGGAGAGTCAGTACCTGGAATGGAACAGGCTGAAACAAGTCAAGGTGCAGATATGTGCTGCAATGTGTTTGAAGGTCAGGTTCAGTGACAACCAGCACTCAGATTCAGTCCTCAGCAGAATATCTCCTGGTCCTGAAAAAGGCTTTGTTGTCTTTTTCTTTTTATCCCTGTTTTGGAAAGCTGCAAATAACTATTTGAGGTTTTTGCTATAGAGAATGGCAAAATTTTGCTACTTAGGCATTAATTTCTTAGGCACAGGGTGTTGTCAAATTTTGGGTATTTAAACAATAAGGAAAAAAACAACCTAGACATCTCTTTGGTTTCGACTCTCATAGAAAATAAACTTACAGGGACTGAACGTGATATCTCTGAATGTCATGCATTTATTTGCATGGCTCTCTTTTGCCACTGTTTTTGAGAATTCAGAATCCTAAAGTAGGAAAGCCAAGGTTGTATATTATGTCAGCAACCCATAACTGAATTATCAGGCAAAGCAGATATTGTCAGGTATGTCAGATAGATGCAGCCCTTACTTCAGAGTCTCTCATCATAGTAAAACCTGTTTCAAAATTCCTATTCCTTTTGAAAGGGCATTAATTTTTGTTATCTTCTGTGAAAATTATCTTCGTTTTCAAGTATGCTGAGACAAAAAGTTTCCAAGTGAGACAAGAACTGTGAGAAGTAGGTAAATTCCAGATAATAGCCGGATCACATTTGCATAAGAAATGAAATATTGTGAAGAGATTCACAAAATATGTCACATAGCCAGAGACTGAAGTGCTTGAAGGTTATGTCCTCCATATTCATCCTTGTATTTTGAAGTAGCTAACTTTATCTCTCTCTAACACTAATTTATTCTGATACTGCATTCAGATTTTGTGGAGCAGACTTGTTTCTCAGCAAGTTTTGTGTTCAAAAGATTCAGTAGTTGTTTCAGAATCTGGAGGGAAAATTATGGGTTTCGACCTCAGCCATAACAGCACAGCACGTTCTGCACTATCAGTAGGCTCAGCACCTCCCAGTATCAAGCTCTTTAATGAGATGCCTTTGTGTCTTGGCATAACTTCTTACCAAATGGGAGTATCCAGTGGTGCAATGGACATCACTGGTGTCAGTCAGTGTGCTGTGGGCACAGGCACTAAATATTGGCCAGTTGAACATTTCAGCTTTGAAAGCACATGATTTCTAGTGCATCAGGTAAAAGGCAGTTCCAGTAACCCTCGAGGTGAGAGGTCCCTGCTATTCCGTAGTCAGAGTGCATCTTATTTTGCTTGTCAGTTGGTCCAGAGCAGGCAATATGGGGGAAAAAAAAATCCACATTCACAGTCCAGCTTATTTCCTTTCAGAAGGCTATATTTTACCATTTTTTGTATGTTATATCCTGTCATTGAATTTATTACCTGTAATCAAAGCAATTTGCTTGATCTTGAATAAACAGAAGAAGAACCATTCTTATGTTCTCCTTCTTGGATTTACAATTTCAACTTTATGGCAATATTTTTGTAATAAAACTTTAACTCATTCTAAAGTTGTCCCACAAACAAAGACTATTTAATTATTTCCTTAGATCTTCCCCTTTTAGAAAAAAAAAAAAACTTTGAAAAAATTAAGGTTTGTAAAATGTGAAATGGTTGTAGCTGCAATGTGAAAATGTTGGTAGCTAACATTTACATTCTCTCTGTGCCACACTACCCTCATTTAGTGGGTCTTCTCGTATAAGTAATGCAGATCAAATGGCTCTGTGGGCTTTATTTGCTTTAATAACAACTTATACCAACTGTTACTGGAGGAATTAAAAAAAAAGTCATGATGGTCTATTTGCTGAACTGTTAATAACACTAAAGTCTTTAAAATGTTTCTGTGTATTTGGAATTCACATGTAGAACTTCAAGGGGCATTTGCTTGGAGCTGTTCCTGCTCCTTCTCTGCAGCGTGCGTGCACCAATTGCTTGGGACAAACTTTTGCTTGTTTTGAAGCTGCCCCTGTTCCCAAATAAATATTTATACTGGCAGTCACCCCAGTTGTTTACCGGCCATTCACATATTGAACTGCATTTGAAGAATTAAATGCCTTACATAAAGATGCTGTTTATTCTTTGACAGCAGGTTTCTGCATTGCCCCTCTAGATGGCATTTCTAAAAACAATTCCAGATGGAAACATGCAAGATATTTCTGTGTTCTCCAACAGCTTTAAAAATAGGTGCCTCTGCATGTTTCACACTGATCTTCACGTACGCCTCTGAGCTGACCTGAGCTATAAACACTTCATAAATAAAGTATGCTGAAACAGTAGATACATATTTTCCCCATTTCATACCGGTTTGCTTTCCTCTTTTTTTTTTTTTTTTTT
>WAAE01020941.1:24966-38097 GCA_013400495.1 Nicator chloris
TTTTTTTTTTTTTTTTTTTTTTGGCTCAGCTACCTTAAAAGAAAATTATATTTATGTAGAATTAGAGGATTTTTAGATAAGAATATCTTCCAGAGTTTCCTGTATTTTGGTTTGGTTTTGTTCATATTTTACCAGAAAGTTGTAATCAGAAGATATTAATAAATCCATCCTCAGCTGAAAAACTGCAAATCTCATTTTAATGTACCTGAAGATTTGACTCTGTGGTATAAGATAAAATGTCTTATGTATGGAAGCATGATTTGTTTGCTGAACATTGCTGAAGGTGGAACATGGAAATGAAAGCTTTCCTATGGTGTGGAACACTAGAGAACCACTGCAGCCACAGCTCTAACCTACAGGAGAATACGAATCCCACTCCTATTCCTCTCCCATGTACTCTCTACTACTAGATACAAGACGTAGGAAGTCAGCCTTCTGCAGCTTATCTTGTGATTAGATTGAGCAAAATCAGTTTGACACATTTCCCACCTGGATTTTAAACAGGCTGTAAAATCTCTGGCATTCTCACCCAAAGCAATCATCTGCTATAACATCATCCCTTGTTAATGATTTCCTTAAATTTCCTGTTAAAAATAAGGTAATCTGAGAGTCAGCATTGGCATCTATGCTCATAGCTTGTGCCCATAAGGAATTCTTTAAGACAGATCTTATGGAGGTAAAACTATCAGCCTTGAAGTTTTTGTTCTTTGAATTCTAGATAAACTTTAATGCTTTTCCTACATAGTTACTCAACAGCAGTGATTGTTATTCATCAAAATGTCTCTTAAATACCATAGTAGTGTTCTAGAGAGCTTTTAATGGACAGTGTCATAAAATGTGGAATATTTTCTCAGTGAAAGATAACAGACCAAATTACAATATTGCCCAATAAGGCTGTAAAGTGCTGGCAGTGTTCAACTTCTCTGATGGAGTAAAGGAAAACTGAAAGGGTGTATCTTCTAACATGAACCAAAATCCTGCTTCTTTAGCAGCCATGTAGTTAATGGAGTTAGAGATGTGTGAATGCTTCTCAACGGAGCCAAGATGACAAAAACAGAGTTAAAACTCGTAGTGTGGTCTTCAGACAACTTTCAATTCTGACATTTTTTGAAAAAAGTGATGTAAAATCTAGCCTGTATCTTTCAATGAAGCTGAGTAAAAGTGAAGCATGCTTGAATTGCTTTTATAATAATAATATTGCAGTCATGAAACTCTTCTCTTTTGACTTGATTGAGGCTACAGGACCCTTAGCAGTCAAGCAGAGGAAATAGTGAGGGAGAGAGAGGGGAGACAGATGGACTTGTTCTCCCAGTGAAACTGTTCAGGGCCAGGGATCTTTTGCTGCAGAGCACCAGACTGGGACATAGGGAGACTCAAGCTGTGTCCATTTGAATATTACTTGTGAAGTCTGCTGGGAGTAGGAGGGATCAGGGATCTACATGTCAGACCTGGTCCATATTGCTTTATAAAATAGCAAGAGACAAAAGGCATATTTTAGGTATTGTTGGATATGTTGTGAGATTTTGCATTCCTGGGTGTCTTTGGAGTCATTGGGGAGGAAGAAACCTCCTTGGAGAACATACAGTGTCAACATTAATTTGTGGATCATTCAGTTACTGTGCTGTGAGAGCTGTGTTGTCCTAAATAAACAGCCAGTAGTTTTTGAGACAGTCTTCTGAGTTTTCCTCCTGATTACTTTCTGAAATATACTATATAATTTAATTATATTCTCGAAATGTCTTCCTAAAATGAAATATGTGGTGAAATTACTAAATAACTTGGCAAGAATGTTCTAGGTTTTGATTTTTCTTTTGGTTTTGCTTGGTTTTGGAGTAGGGGGATGAGACATCCAGAATGAGTTCCTGCTGTCCTACTTACAAAATTTAATGAAAGTTTGCTACTTGGGTCCTGATCATGTTTCACTTTTCTAAATATTCTTATTTGCAAATTAATAATTCTGGCATTACAGAGATAGTATAATTTTGTCTACAGACATCTGTTTTTGTTTTTTTTTTTTTGGTCAGAACAGTTTCTTCATTTTGATATGAAGTGCTTTTTAGAAAACTAGGAAGTTCTCACAGCCTCAGACATCACAAAGATTTAAGAGGTGATGTTAATTTTGTAAATATCCACTGCTTTATTGTATACCTTGTCTTGCCCCATGCCCTGCCATAAAAGAAAGATACACACAGTGTTACTTCCAAAGGAAGAAATATTTTTCCCTTATCTTTCTAAGCCTGTAAAAGCACCCTCTGAGATATTTTAAAGAAGATTACAGTCCGCACCACTGCAGACTTGAAAAGCAGTTAACAAATGGCACGCTATCTGTTACAGGGGAGCTGGCTGTACGTGCTCTATCATTTGAGCGTCATGCAAGTGGATCACTTTCACGGACTAGCTCCATGAATATACTCAGATCACAGGAATAAATAACTAAAGGTGTAAGAGAAAGATGCAAAATCACACCTGGTGGTTTTTCACTACAAAAAGTACTAGAGATTAAGAGGTAAAATAAAAGCATCATCCACACTTGCATCCTCCCTATTTGTTAAAATATTGGAGGGGATGTAATTTTGTTTGTTTGTTTTTCCATACTCAAAGCAGAAGATTGAGAGGGTGATAAATTCTGTTAGTCCATTGTTATTAACTGCTAAAGATGGTGATTTAAGAAAGGATATTATATTAGATATTCACTCTAATGCATAAAGAACAGAGGTCAGTGAGTAGCATCCATTGAATGAACCTTTTCATTAAGTTGCTACTTAGTACCCAGCAAGCTTCATTTAAGAATTTCAGTGTGGCTCAATGGGATTCATCCCATAGCCTGAGCAACAACCTGTCAGGAATGATAGAATAGATTTTGGGATGATCAAAAACAAACAAACACAAACAAACAAACAAACGAAACCACCCACCAAAAAAACCCCAAGTCCGCCGCCCCCCTGCCCCCCCTGCTCCCCCCCAACCCAAAGGACAAACTAAAAGGAAATCTAAAAGAATGGAATGAACAGGATCTTTAATAGGCAAGGACTTCTATTCCCAGAAGGGTTTAAGGGCTAATTTGGGCTAGCTATGAGTTTGTCACAGAACAGTCAGAAAAACCACTCCTGCTTTCTCATCAATACAACTTGAAATTTTAGCTATCATTTGTACTCTTGGCTGTTTATCAGCATTGTGAAAGTACCACTCACATCCTCCTCCCTCTTCTGAGCCAGCATTCCTCATATGCTCTTTATAGCCCAAATGCCTCGACTGGATCCCAGGCAATCTGAAACCAGCTGAAAAGCGTACATTCATTGCAGGGGGATTTGGATCAGGCACAGCAGCAAGAACATTGCAAATTAGGAATGATGTGGAAAAGTGGGTGTCATGGCAGAAATATGTGCGTGGGCGCTTGTGTAAAACCTGTACACAATGTGCTTGTGCTGTTTTCCCAACTATTATTTCTTTTTAGCTGTTTATTTGAAAATGTGCTTAAAAGTTTTAATATTGGTTGGATGCAGGTTTTCAAAGAAAAGTAAACAGGGAAACTCTGTATAAAGATGTTTTTCCCTTATTGTGCAAAAGCAGAGAATTTGAAGGTGAGGAACAATTTGACTGAAGTACTCTTGAGAGACACACAGGAATATCTTACTTTTGAGAGAAGAGCTAAAGTGCAGCACTGATCTTGTATCATTTGAGAAGGATGTATGCTGAACAGTTCAATGCATGATGGAGTGTGATTATTTACACAATAAACAAGATTTGACCAAACAAATCTCTCCTCATGCCACCAATATACTTTGGCTGCACTTTTCCAGATTCATCCTAAAATTCCCCCCTCCCCATGCCTCCTGTTTTTTATTTTATTTCTTCTAGGACTTCCAAATGCCTCAGTGTGTGCTGACAGCACCAGGCATTCATTACTGGCAGACTCACTGTCAAGACAATAAAACTATGCAGGGCAGGATGGCTTTGTCACTATCTTCTTCAGAATCTGCCTTCAATATGGGAAAAGTTTCTAAAACAACTTCTTCTGTGGCTTCTCTCATGTCATTGTGACCTTTTGTTTTTGTGCAACTGGAACTTCATTAGTTTGTTGCCGCATGCACAATTTCCAACGGCTGCTTTGAAGACATGGTAATTATAGTAATAATTTCCAACTCATTTACTGGTCATTGACTATTTTCTTGCAAGGCAAAAGTGGAAATAAGATCTTGCCCAAACCACTCCTCATTGAACAGTAATGCCTTAAGTCAAACCTCTATCTGGAATTTTTTTTCTCCAGTAAATTTTGCCAGAAGCCATCATTTTTCCAAGGTCTGTGCTTGTAACTGCATAATGCAAACACTAATACTCTAGATCATTTCACACACTAGTAATAGGGGAAACATTTACCCATCAGAGGAGGAAAAAAAAAAATCTATTAGATAGAACACTTCATTTACTGAAAGCTAAATAAGCTGTTATTCTGTGCAGGTTTGCAGTTACTGTGCTTTTCCTTTAAGCTTGTGAACAAGCCTTTGGGCTGCGCTGCTTATTTGATCATCATAACCATCAGTGGCTTCACTGTAGAAACTCCAACAAGAACTCCCTGTTTTGGGGCTTGATTCTGCAAGGAGCTGAGTACCACCTGGAAAGTGTTTTATGTCCACAGTTTCTGGCTAGGGCAGTTTGAACCGACCTAGGCCTTTGGCCAGGATTTATCATGAGAAATATAGGTATCTTTTCAAAAGGAGCCAAAGAGAGTCATGTGTGGACATAATTGGTAAATGCACAGTGCCGTCCATTTGCGCATGCAAATTTGCTAACATAAATACAGACTGGCATATGTACTCATTAGTTTATGGGCTCTGTCCTGGTACCTGCTTGAATTTAGCCCTTAGCGTTATTAGTTGCTCTGATTGAATGCTGTGCTTTGACTAGATGTAACCAGAAGATCTGAGTCCTGGTTCAGTTCTGGTGGTGTATTACATGAAGCATGCTCTTGAAGCCTGCTCAGCTGAGCAATGCACAAAGGAGAAACCCCCTTCTTCTAGCTGATGCATGGGAAAGTAATAATTTGTTAGCCACCATTCCCTTCTGCTGTTGTAGGGGACTGTGAATGAAAAGTCGATCTCTGTGTTTCCTGTGGCCATCCCTTTTGCAGACTGGTGTCTCAAGCTGCAGAACAGCTGAGCTTCAGCATTAGCTGCTGGTCCCCAGTGATTTACTTGAAAAGCTGAATGCAGTGGCATACCAGTTACCGAGTAATTTTTCTCATATTTGTACTCTTTATTTCCTGCACTTGCCCAAATGGGAACTGTTGTGTTAATAAGATGGTAAAAAGTTGCTCATGTGATGGTATTTAAGCTTTATCACCAAAAAACCACTTTGGGAGCAATTCTAATGGTGGCAAGCCTGTTGCTGGAATTAGGGAGATTCTTCCTTTGGCTATGATGATCCAACAGTGCTTTTGCATCGAGTGCTTGGGTAATTCCTGTTCATGAAGGGTTGTCATGATTAATAGAGCAAGTACCCTGAGCACTGATGGAGAAAGAGGAGCCATGGGTTTGGAGTGTCTCCAGCAGGAGCCCACTACAGGCATGATTTTGACACTGTGCAGGCCCTGCACTTAGTAGAATACAACATTTATTTAGGCACCCTTTCAAACGAAAGGGAAATGCTCGGTGAGGCAGATCATATATTACACATTTCAGTGACAGCTCATTCTTCACAGATCTGGTAACTGAGCAAATGGTACAGCTCTCTTTGGAAATATACGCTATTTTAGTAATTTTAAAATAATTTCTTTTACTAATGCATAAATGAACCTCCAACATTTTTAAGTGTGATTTCTGGCCTGAATGCAATTTTTTCTAATTGAAAGCACAACTCATATTAAATAAAGAATTTTCTAACACTTCCTAGTTCAACTGTGCCAGAAGCTTTTAAAATACTGTTATCTTTTTTGAAATTTAGAAGTTTCTACTTTTTGATAATGAGGAAGGGCTGCAGAGGGCTTTATTAACAGTTACTGAAAGCCAGACTAAGTTTTATCTAGAATTTTAGGAGAGGATTATGACCAGTTTATTTTTGAGTGGTTGGTTATTGTTTGTGAACAGGAGACAAACATGTGAAAGACTAAGGAGGTGATTCTGCCCCTCTATTCAGCCCTGGTGAGCCTCACCCGTAGTCCTGTGTTCAGTTCTGGGATCCTCAACTCAAGGGAGACATGGAGCTCCCGGAGCAGGTCAAGTGGAGGGATACAGAGATGATTAAGGGACTGGAGCATCTTTCTTAGGAGGAAAGGCTGAGGGAGCTGGGCCTGTTCAGCCTCGAGGAGACACGACTGCGAGGGGACCTGGTCAATGTCTGTCAGTGTCTGCAGGGAGGTGTCAGAGGATGGAGCTGGGCTCTGCTCAGTGGTGCCGGGAAAGAGGACAAAAGGCAGTGGGCAGAAACTGATGCACAGGAAGTTCCACCTGAACATGAGGAAAAACTATTTACAGTGCAGTGACCAAGTACTGGAACAGGTTGCCCAAAGGGGTTGTGGAGTCTCCCTCACTGAAGATGCTCAAGAACCATCTGGAAAAAATCCAGTGCCATGTGCTCTGAGACGACTCTGCTTGAGCAGGGGAGGTTGGACCAGAGGACCCACTGTGGTCCCTTCCAACCTTGCCAATTCTATGATTCTGTGAAAAAAAAGTTTCAAAATTATAATCTTTTGTCTCAAGTAAAAATTGTTGTGAATTTTCTGATTTTATAAAATGTATACCTTTATATAAAACTGTTAATTGTACTGAGGCAAATTTATTGTTATTTCAGGTACATTTGTGGTTTTTTTCTTTTCACATGGCTGTTTGCTCATTTTTGGGACTTAAAATCTGGGAGGCAAGCCAGATATTCCTTTTCTCTCTCTTCAAAAGTGACTTGGCATTAGTACAGTGTGTGGTGGAACAGCTGGGCTCCTATGGGTGCGGGGTAAAGCCTGCTTTTGGTGAACTACAGTCAAAATTGCTCAGACTCAACTTCTGTGGAAGATGCTGGTGATATTTCCTCAGGCACAGACCTGACAAGGTGGCATCTTTGCCTCTGTGGGCAGATCAGTGCAGAGGTGGTGGAAGGGCGTTTGTGGGAGAAGGAGAGGAAGTTGTGTTTGTGCATGGTTGGCCCAGCACCCACCATCCCTGTGACTATGGGAATTCACAGGAGAACAAACAAAGTCCTATTTAGATTCTCTCAGACCAGTTTTAAAAACCTGCTATTTCAAATTTTAGTCATATTTATATACGCATTGATAGAGGGAGAGAGGGGAAGTGTTCTTTATCTAGAGTAACATCATGGGAACACATTTGCAGATCTGATCTGAGGTGTGTATATGAATACACTCCTTTGTTGTCACAAAATAGTTTTCTGTGTTTTCTCTGGTGGGAATTCATCCATATTAAATCACATCCTAAGTGTGCAGTCATTTGGATTCTCAAGGCAGTAAGTTGTCAATTGCTTTGTGTTATCCCTTGGGAATGCCAATTGTGGTGTTTGTAGCCTTATTTCTCCAAAGAACAGAGATGCAGTCATGAAGAGAATATTCTTTTTTTTTCCTGTGTATAAAGTTTTATGCTTTATTTTCCCTCCATATAGATAATTTCATTTCTTTCTTGGGAAACAACAATCTGTGTAGATGGTTAAAATGTCATTAATCACATAAATAACTTCCCACCCATAGTAAAATTCTGGCCCAGCTGTACCAAGCTGTGCAATTTGACAAGGGACTGATTTTGGTTTGCTACATAACTAAAAAAAGAAGCCAGGTGAAACAACTGAATGCTGACATTTAAGTAGGAGTAATAAATCAAACTGGTGGGTGGGGGGAAGGAATGTTCCTGTCATCAGAAAGAAGCCTGTTTTTTTCGTGTGAAAACCAAATGCATTTGCAAAGGCTGGCTTGTTCACACTCCATACCATTGCATATTAAAGAAATGATTAAACAAACAAAATGTAATTACAGCCTGTTACATCAGTTCAGTAGTTTACCAGTGTCACAAGTATCAAAATCATTAGAAGCACAACTTGAAAATATTTAATGGGATATTTGCCTTTTTTCTCGTTCTGGTAATCTCTACACTTGTATTCCTGCCAGAGCTCTCTTTTGGTATTTATATTTGTCAGTAAGAGCTTTCATTGAAAACTGGTCAGTCTCAAAACTAATCCTTAACTGGGAGATATCCCTAGGTCAACATTTATTTCACCTGTGTCCGCTCCTGGGATGAGAGGAAGCAGAGTCAGTGTGGTGAGATGTCTCTGCAGGAAACCTGCACAGGTTGAGGCAAGAAAGAAGTGAGGGGTAAAAAGTTGTAATAACTTTGACATGGGTAACACAGTTCAACCTTTTCATAGTGGCCAACAAGGGAATTTACTTTGTGGAATACAAACAATTTGTTGCTTTTGGAAGATTTTGTTAATCACGTTTCTGTTTGTGTCCCACCCTACTGCTTACCTGGGAGGTCTTTGCTCAGTTCTTTATTACTGGGCTAGGAATTACTCCTGTAAACCTGTAATGATTCTCCAATTTGTCCTTGGGGAATTAGCTCTTATTGCAGTCAGAGGGAACTTCTTTTCCTGAACAGATAAATTCTTTGTTGGACCTGTGTGGTGCATACAGATAATACCTCTTGTTATTTTCCTTTCACTATTCCTCCCTCTCATGCCCTAGGACCTGCAGTTAGGAATGAATGCTTTCCATCATCTGGTGAAGTGCTATCTTAATTTTAGGCTTTTAGGCTGAAAATTCAAACAAAATTTGTGTCTTTAGGAGTGAATAAGGACTTCTCATTCAAAACACATTCACAGAAAACTATTATTAGCAATAATAAAAATACTTTCTGATCCATAGCAGAATATTTGAACTCAGACATGAATTCCTCGAAATCACTGAAATTTTCAGCCTGACTGAAATTTTCTTCATGTTTCAAGTAATGGATCATTGAAGTATATTCACAGTGTGTTAAGTTTACCAAACTTTAGTGTAGTTTTGACACAATTGCCCCATTGCCCTAGGTGAATTATTCAAATTACATATATGCTGTGTCTCATTTCCAAACTGGGTTTGCATGGCTTTTATAAGAATAATGAACCATCTCAATATAAGCTGGGCAAAAATGTCAGTGAATTCATTTGTTGCTGTTGTTAGCTGGATTTCATGGGAGTACTCCTGTGCTAGCTGACCCAGGGCAGTTCAGCTGCTGGCTCACAGGAGGATTTTTTTAGCTCACTGCTTTTCTCATGAGGGACTTGTCACTGAATCTGTATGATAGAAGATAATAGAGCTGGAAATACACCTACAACCTTGCTTGTGACATTTCAAGGACTGATATGAATCATGCTAATAATAAGTCATGACTTTTTTTGAATGTATGTAAGCACATAGATGTACTTTCTCTCTCTCTCTCTCTCTATATATATAAACTTGTGGAATTGTCAAGTGACAAATGGGCCTCAAGATTACTAGAAAATATAGCTGAATGCCACTAGCTAGAATTACAATCTGATGTTACATCCACCTGGTGCTCCAAGGGAATCCTGGAAATAATATTTAGGCTGTTTCCCTTCATGAGTCAGTGGTGTGTGTGTGCTGCAATTCATAGACTGATATCAGTATATCAGGTGATCTTTTAAAATTAATTTTAATGAGTTATGTGGGTCTTACATAGATTATAATACTTACAATGATTATAGAAATGAGAGAAAGGTAAAGGAAAAATGTCTGTTTTACAGAAAGCTGCCTATCTACTCTCCTAGAAATAATATGGGAGTATAATATGTGCCATATAATAACACTCTTCCCTGATAAGTAACAGATGAGATGCTATAGTGTTGCAAGCAGTGGTGAAAGCAGTTTCAATGGCACTCTTTGTTTGACAGTAATGAATGTAGATCCTCTGGGTTGGACTGCTTTACCAGATTTTCATCTAAGACAAAGTAGGGGAGAACTGCTCACAGGACTCCCCAGACCTGTTCCAGGTCCTGGCTCTGAACCTGGTCTAGATCTGATAGAGATCTGGAATTTGTGAATGTGCACAGAAAGCCATAACAAAATGTGGTGATTGATGTATTCTGTTCCATAAACAGATCTTCCTCTGAGCAATTAAAAAAATCTCATTGCCCTACACCTTCTTAAAATTCTCTTGAGAGTGTCTAAGATAACTTGATGTACCGATAGCACATGTAGAAATAAATGTGATAAAGTTCCCTAATATTTGTAATAGTCTATCTTCACTTGCTTATAATACTGCAGAAATGTTGTAATTCCAGTTAATATTTTCTGCTTTAGGCTTAATTGCTTTGGAAAATGTTTAGCAAAAGTGGTTCAGTCATTGCTAGTAAGGTACTACGAGGGGCTAGTTTACCTAGGTATAAAGATTTTTAGATAACGTATTGAAAAGTTCTAGTAACTTTGAGCTTTTACAGGCATGAGGAAGTCAGAAATTGATGGCCATTAATGTCTTTTGTCATTCCGTGGGAAAACCAGTGAGTTTTATTCAAATTGTAAGCTTCTTAAAATTTTACATATGTACATGTCCTATTGAAATTTGGTAGAATTCAGCAGCATCATCTGCAGGATCCATTCAAGTTAAACATATCCTGGCCCCTATGTTTCCCCAATGTACTAACCAGACTTTGTACTTCATGACCATAATTTGTATTCTAGTCCAGGACTCTAAGGGGCAATCAGGATTTTTCATTCCTTTTTCTTATTCTGTAGGTGCTCAGCTTTACTGTAATACAAGTCACAAAGGCATAGATTTTGCTCTTAGTGGAAAAGACCCATTTCCTATTACCAGTTGTATAACAGATATTGCAATGTTGTGTCCTAACCTGACTGGGCATATTTATTAACAAGGTTGCTGCATATGAAGCTCAATTCCAGCCTGAATTACACTTGTTTACTCCTGAACTTTATATATAAAACCAACCTGTACCCATAGTTTTTTCACACAGTGATTTGCATATGTGTTGCTTAATGATATTTTGACTCATTGCAGCCCTGGAACAACCATGTTCAAGGTGCACGACTGAAGTTTGTGGTAATTCTACCATCTGGTAATCTGAATTCATAGGCAAGAGTATGCCTGCAGCATCGAAGGATAAATCTTCTCTCTGAGGTTTAAATAGTTTATATAGAGCGGTCTGGCAATAATACAGACTTTCTACCCCAAGCCTTCTCCACATCCCATCTAGGCCTGGGAATTGGAAACATGCTTTACTAGTTAGCTACTACTGATTTCTGTGTGTTTTCCAACCCACAGCGAAGTTTTAATTTTAATTGAAGGAGAGAGAGGGAAGAGTTTCATAGTGAGATTGCTTTCTCCTGACATGCGCATGAGGATAAGGGGTAAATTGGAAGCCAAAAATAGTCTAAAAACACAAATTAATGATCCTGTTTCCTATAACTACTCTTCAGCGTGCTGTTCAGCAAGTTTCATATAACAGCTCTGCTCTGGCAATGTTGGTTCCATTGTGCCAGCACGCTTCTTTGAAAAAAAATATTAAGCAGTCTAAATTTCAGCTGAATACACAACTCTAACAAAAAAAAGGAAAAAAAGTCCATGTTTTCTTTCTTAATGGCCAGCCATTAGTGATTCTGAAAATAGAAAGCATTTCGAAAGTAGTTTAAGAGCTACTTTCATCCATCTTTATTATTTATTGGTTGACACGGATGACAGATCTCAGCTACTTTATAGTTGAAGGTGTGGCTGATGGTTTGTGTGCCCTTCTTGACCTTGTCAAGGGCAAATGCAGTTTAAAGTTGTTTATAAACTATAAATCACATGGTAAAGAATGATGTGTGCAGTATACTTCTAAAATGATTAAAAGTACATTGTGTAAACAGGATACTGCAGTGGGGAAGTCCCTGAGGAGTGTGATTCTGCTCAGGCTACTACGCACAGACACGTAGTACAAGTGGATCATTAAAAACAGGTTTCTGTCACTGCACCTGGTGACTGTGGCAACAATTTTGTGGATATTAGCTGCATGTAGCAATGAAACTAGTACAAGATGTTGATGTTTACAGTTTTAAAGAAATTAGCTTAAAACCGAGTTCCATGAATGTTTCAAGAGAACTGCTGAGGATGATCAGAAATGACCGCTCTGTTCCTCACCCCCTGAGAATTGAGAGGCGATGGCTCGGGCGCCCAGTCTCACATGGGATGCCTAAGGCTGTTAGACATTTGCCCTTTAATTATAGTCATTCCAAGCCCTGCCTTGCCTCTGGACACGTTCATTCATTCTGTAACACCAGACTCACTTCTCCATGATTTTTGCACATACTAAAATGTTTGAATGAAATTGGTGTATCGCCGCTACCCTGTGCTTAACTTAGCCAAGGCAGAACAGGATTTGAATACTTGAGAGAGCTTTTTGAAATGCTTTTTCCAAAGCAAAGGCTAGAACTCTCAAGACTTGCAGTTCTAAGAAAAACAAGCTGTACACAAGACTTAATGGACTTGCCATGGCATGTGGATAAATCTGTTAGTTTATTCATGATTCGCAAGCTTATACAAATTCCTGTGAAGGTATTAGAAAGTTTTGATGCTAGAGAGCTTGAACTGGTTGCAAAGTGGTACAGTTTGGCATTCTAAAATTGCCATGATTAAGTGGTGAAAAAGTTGCATATTTAGTGGTGTGATAAAATAGAAACAAGAATGACTGCCTGCTGATGTTGGTTTTGTAAGATCACGTTTCGTCTCAACATAATAGAAAATTTGATTCTCTACTTCCTGCATGAGACTCCAAGTCCTCTCCTTGTGTAAGATTTTCAAATACTCTTTTTTGAATGGCATATTATAATCCTGTACTGTTCCTGCCCTCTCCACTCCATTGTCAGTTACCCATGAGGTTTTACTAAATACAGAGGAAAAAAACTCACTAAATTCTGGCATTGTGGAAACTGAGGGTAATTTAATGCTCCACTAATTTATTTATTTAATTGCAAATGTAGAACTAAATGACAGACTTGTACACAGTTTCTAGTTCACAGCTTAAGTTTGTATATTTTGGGCATTTCTCTGGTACACAGATCTTGAACTACAAAATTAGGATGTGAGTCTACATTTTCTCAGATGAGTAAAGAGTTGGGATTTAGACTTCAAACATTATTATTATTATTAT
>WAAE01020943.1:0-19097 GCA_013400495.1 Nicator chloris
CCCCCCCCCCCCCCCTTTTTTCACGTATTTCTTTGCACTTTCTCCCTCCAATATCTCTCCCTGGATCATTATCCAATCACAGTATATTGTCAGACTTCTCAGATAAAAGTGCAGAAGTGGAGATTAAATGTCACTTGTTCTGTTTGCACACTTCTCCGTTTTCCTCAGACCGCATCAGAATAGGACCTAAGTGGTTTCTGTCTGAAATGCAGGCATGCTCACTGAATGAGAACACCGGGAGAGATTGGCAGGAGGGTGTTTGAGGCAGGTCAAGGCAGGTCTGCCACAGCAGAGACCCCTGGAACACGGCCCCATGCAGCACCATGTGGAAAGAGGGATGTCCTACTTTGTTGTATTGCACTAAATAGTTAGTTTCTATTTGTTATTATATTACACTGGGTGATTTGTTATATTTGCACACATCTGGTGTGTGGTATTCCTTAATTTGATCCCTCCCCACGTGCCCTCCTCCCCTGGGTCAGCTCCCATTGGTTGTGGTTCCTCTCCCCCTCCCTTCCCCCTTTTTCCCAGGGCTTAAAACCCCTTCACCACATGGAACAAACCCTCTTTGATCTCCTGGAGCTGGATTCCACAATAAGGCTGTGGGCCCATGTCCCGAGAAGAAGGAGTGTCTCTGCCTTTTGCCTTTGGTCTATTGTTGGGTAACCCCCCAGGGTCTAAGCTAGGCTGGCTGGACCCCGGGAGCAGGTTAAACCTGGACCCTGCTTGGACTGTTACCATCTGTGCTGGGATTGAATGGGATGAAGTTCATTTTATTCATAATATTCAGTGTTAGGCTGTCTTGTGGCTGAACACCTGCCTGCCCAGGGGAAGCAGTGAATGAAGTTTTTGTTTTGTTTTGCTTCCACGCACAGTTCTGGCTTTGCCTATTAAACTGTCTGTATCCCAGACCACAAATTTGCTCATTTTTACCCTTCTGATTCTCCCCCCATCCCACCCAGTGGGGAGTCAGTGAGCTGTTTTGTGGGGCTTAGTTCCCAGCTGGATTTAAACCACACCAACAGATGCAGAAACTTCTGGGGGTTTTTTTGGTGGCATTTGAAGGATTGAGAACAGTAAGAAAATCCCTTTGCTGTTGAGGAGTTAGCATGATAACTGATCTAGGGAAATGTAGATCCTCTCCCAAAATGTTGTATAGGTCTGGATCTTCTCCTGTACCTCAGAAATTATCAGGACCTTTTGGCATCTTTGGCTGGAATGAGGCCCAGGAACTCAGTGTTTCAAACCAGTTGCTGTGAAATACTAGGAGTGTTGGCAGCCTGGGGAAGAGAAACGTGTGCTTCTGCCTCCCTCAGCCGCACTAATGTTTGTTATTATATCGACACTCATCACAGCCTTTAGCTCCAGCTAGAACTCTCATTAATCACCACCTGGGAACACCATGCTCAGAGCAGGCCTACGTGAGCTTTTGTGAGGAAAAGCAGAGGGGAAGGAGGCTGTGTGCTGTGTGGAGGTGTGAGTGATGATTTTGGGGTGCGGAGTGAGAGACTGAAGTGAGGAAGAAGTAGAGCAAGGAGGGAAGAGGAAAGAATACTGCAAGAGCTGTTTGGGGAGATGGAGAGAATGAGAAAACAGGGGGAAAAAAAAGACAACCCTATTTCAAACAAATTGGACAAAGGGGAGAAGAGTGCACTACAAACAATATCCCACTTAGACTGCTCTTTGCAACAATTACTGACAAATTCTAAGAGAAAAAATTGTAATTAGGCCAAGACCATTTGCCTATAGCAAAGATGAAGCTAGGAGGAATCCTCCCCCCAGTTTCTGGTATAGTTCTTCCCTCCTTGTGAAGACTTTCATCTAGATCTCATTATGAACAATTTTCTTTTTGGTCATAATTTGTGCTAAGAATGGCACAGAAAGTACCCCAGGGCAGGCAGCTCTCCCATTTCCTGCAAGGTTTTACTCTGATGTCTGGTAATTGGTTGACTGCTAAAAAGGTCATTATTATTTATTATGTTTATTACAGTCTTGCCTAACAGGTAATAAATGATATAGTTTCCTTATGTTAAGCACTCTACAAACACATAGTGGTAGAAGATCTTTGCCCCAAAGAACTTGTAGTTCAAACAGAGACATGGGTGAGGCTAAAGCTTTATGCAGGGGGGTGAAGAGAGTGTTGGCAGCATAGGCAGCACTGCAGCATGTGGCAGTAGCTCCATGCTTTTATTTCATTGACATGAGAGGAATAACCGCAGAAAAGAAAACTTGGAGTATGGAAAGAAGAAAATCAAGACACATGACGTGTTGTCAAGGAGTTCTAAGAGTACAAAACTGGTCTATTAAGAGCTACAGGTATGTCTGAAATTCAATAATGCCCTGGTTTGGACTGTTCTGTCACCCATTGCTTAGTGTCTTCTAATGGTGCTTCTCTACAGGTTATTTCCTTGTTATTTTTCTTTCCTTGGGGAAAAACAGTTGCTCACAGGACAGAAGACATAGTCCAACACCATATTAGGCACAAGATGTTCAACTTATGTGCTGCAAATGAAAAATAATGCCCTTATGAAGCCATTTTTCACTGTTCGGTCATTTTGTCATTGTTTTCCAAAGAACATGTAACAATGTCAATGGAACAAAACATAAGGAATGGAAAAGTCTCTAGTGTTTTACTAATTTGCAAATAAAGAATATTTTCTTCTGGAAGTATAAGGAATTTTTATTTTCTCTAAATTGAAAATGCTGGGCACAAACTTTCTTTAAGTCAGAGACATTGAGACATTCAAGGCCTGTGATATGGTCCTGCACAACATCCTTCACTCTGTGTTGGAGGGACAGAGATTTGATGGGTGGATTGTTTGGTGGATGGTGAACTGCTTGGGTGGTCACATCCAGAGGGTAGTGGTCAGTGGCTCACTGTCCAACTGGAGGCTGGTGACAAGTGGTGTCCCTCAGGGCTCCATACTGGGACCAGTGTTAACTTACCTCTTCATCAATGACAGACAAGGGGATTGAGTGCACCTCAGCAAATTTGCAGACAACATCAAGCTGAGTGATGCTGTTGACACACCTGAAGGACAGGATGCCATTCAGAAGGACCTGGACAAGCTTGAGAAGTTGTCCATGATAATCTCAGGAGGTTTAACGAGACCAAGGGCAAGGTGCTGCCCCTGGGTTGGAGAACCCGGTTATCAGTCCAGGCTGGGGGATGAAGGGATTGGGAGAAACTCTTCCCAGAAGGATCTTGTGGATGAGGGGCTGGGCATGACCCAGCAATGTGCTCTCACAGCCCAGAAACCCCCCATGGGCTGCATGCAAAGCCCCGTGGGCAGCAGGTGAGTGAGGAGATCCTTCCCCTCTGCTCTGCTCTGGTGAGAGCCCACCTGCAGTGCTGCATCCAGCTCGGGGGTCCCCAGCACAAGAGAGACTTGAATCTGTTGGAGCAAGTCCAGATGAGAGGAACAAAAATGATCAGAGAACAACTGCCCTATGGAGAAAAGCTGAGATAGTTGGGGCTGTTCATCCTGGAGAAGAGGAGGCTCTGGGGACACTCACTGCAGTCCTTCAACACAAAAGGAGGTGTGCAAGGAAGACAGGGAAAAGGTTTTTGGCAGGACGTGTTGCTGTAAGATGAGGTAGATTGTCTCAAACTAAAAGAGGGTAGATTTAAACTAAATATAAGGAACAAATTTGTACTGTGAGGTTGGGGAAACACTGAAAGAGGTGTCCCAGGGAGGTGGTAGATGCCCCATCCCTGGAAACACATAGATACCATTTAACCATGATATAGAACCATGTGTGCAATTCCTCTCTTTATGGACAGATAGGCTACACATCTACTGATAAAAAAGGGCCTGTTTTTGGCTGAGTGGACAGACAGCATGGCACAGGTCATACCCATCTGGATAAAGCCCTTCTCTTTCCCCTCTCAAATAATGGTAACTGTACAAACGAGACCATGACTGATGCTAATACCAAGCTGAACACGGAAAAACTGCTAGCTGGCACAGGAATACTACAACATTAAAAAGTGTGGACGAGCATGGACCAGCTTTTTTTCCATGTCTTTGCCATGGGTAGTCTATAGTATAGACAAAACCGAAAGAACCAACACTGTAAACCTGTCATAATGAAGCCAGACTATTTCTTTTCAGTGTAGCGCTTTTATTTCAGACTCTCATTGGTGACTGTGCCATGACAGAATAGAACTTTTTTTTCAAAGGTGATGAATTTGTAACTTATTTTAGAGTTTCATTTTTGAGACCTCTTCCTGAACCAAGGCGTGCAAGATGAATGGCCTTTGCTGAGAATAGTAGCTCCACAATCTGGTGCTGGAACACTTTGATCCTAGATCTTTCTCCTTTTCTTCTATTTCTATCCAAATGACAAAATCAGTCTAAATAATTTCTGTGCCTGAAGCTGCTCAGATGCTGGCTGGATCAGTATGCAAGTTGTATTCTTTGACAACAGGGAATGTCAGACGAGTGTGACATGTTGTGTTTCCTTTTAGGTAAAGCTGGCAGTATCTCGGGTTTGGTGATTGTGGCAGTTTCTGTCTGATTCTTTCAGCAGATGGCTTCGATATGCTGGAGCTCAGTCCTTTGCTTTGAAAGACATAATCCTTGGCTAATTTTATGATGCAGAGCGGCACGGTGGGACACAAAATTATATACCTTTTATAACACGTGGCATTACACATTTGATGATATGATGCCAATTATGCATTTCAGGATGTCTTAAAAAAATCAGTATGTGACAAAGTTTTAATTTGAAGGGAAAACTTAGAGATAAATTATTACCATCTTACTTTCAGATGTTTCTATGTTGAATGTTCCATACCACTAGAGTAATGAGATTTGTGCATATATATCATCATTTTCTTTTGAGCTTCACTGTCTAATTTCATTGCTCATTAAGATTGCTTGTACATAGCAGCACTTTTTTATAATTGGGGATCATCTTTAGTTAGCCTTAGGGCCATCCTAATCAGTGTGATATCTTAAAGGTAGCATATTTTCTTACACTTTTAACTATTCTAATATCTACATCGTCTGCAGCAAATTCTACTTGTCAGATTTTCACCAGCTATATTCAGGAATCAAATGTTGCCATTCAGTTGTTTTTTTGGGTGGACTAACAGACACAAATTCTGCAAAATAGATTTAAGATTTGTTTTTCTGTACATACAGTCTTTAATGAACAATTTTCAGCATCTTTAATACTGAGTTAAAATGTCAAAGAAAGTTTTACAGTGAAGAGAAACTCCTGGTTTATGCTGCTGAATAGTTCTTCAGGTCTTAAAACAAAGATGTAGATATGGAAATGAAAGAGAGAAGAAAACAATGTAGGAGATACAGAAACTCAGTCGTGACTTGGAACCACAAGCCAATTATTGCACTGTAATTTGGAAAACAGAGTAGGACTGTTCCATACAATGCTTATTTCAAGTCTGACAAGGAAAATTCACAATTGCTTTAATCACAAAGTTGTGAGGTACATGTGAATCACTTGTAATGGTATTTCCTAAGTAAGAAATTATATCTGTTTAATCCTTATGAACTTAAAAAGAGCCATAATTAAAATTCAGGAGGGAGAGTGTCAGTGAGATGTTCATTAGGAAAATGGCAGAAATGAAAGATATTTACTTTTTTCCAAGTAGGATGGTTAGTTTCACCTTTTATTGTACGCACCTAGAAGCAGCATGTAACAGTACAAATCTGAGTAATGGTCCCTGCAGAAAGAAAATCTCTTGGTCATTTGGTTTTAGACCCCAAAAGGAGGCTTCCACTATGAAATGCAGAAAGCAAGTACCCGACTCTCATATTATCTTCACCTAAGGAGGAATTAGGGCATCCAGGAATACAGATGTAATTGGACAGGGATTTTGCTTGAAATGATAAATATGGGAAGATAATGGTAAAAGCACTGGAGGAAAAATAATGCTTAAAACAGAAGACACATTTGTAGTGTTTGTGCCCCAAAGTAAAAAAAAAAAAAAAATAAGAAAAGTATTTGCCATTTATATATAAGCATTTATCTTTCATAATATTTTATTTTAGTACCTCTTTGTGAGTAAATAATCTTATTGTGACAGAATGAGAAATATTCATCCACTGCTAAATCCAATAAAATAATATTTGATTTTCTCCCAGCCCTTTATAAGCAAACTTGTTAAAGTTTAGTGCAAACTTTGTGTAAGGGACAACTTTAGAATTTAGCTTATTTCAGAGACTAATTCATTTAGTAGCATGTTCATTTGGTCTTTCATCCTCTAACCAGGTTCTTTGGTCATTTCTACATGCGTTATGTGCAAGCATGTTGCAAAAATTCTGAAACTCTGTATTTCATTATTTGTTGCCCCTGAATTGTGCATGGGTATAAAGGGATCTGAAGTGTGTCAGAGCTCTGAGGTGGACTTAAAGCACACCACAAACACCAAGCACTCTCTCCGTCATTGCAGATGTGCTTATGGGAACACAAGAGAGAAGCAACTTTGAAAGTGAAATTGTAAAATGATACATCAGATCTAAGATCCTTTGGGTAAAATACATTAGAAATTAAAGGTTTTGCAGTCAGATTTCTCTGTTCTTCTTTCTTAAAATGTTAGTCTCCACCCAGTGGTTTTCAGAACATTTCTGGGCTGTAATGAACTCCATATGAGTAGGTTGCATTTGGTTTTTGGAAGTCTTTTCACTTGTTCTACAGTTTACCAGTCTCGGTCTTTGTTACAGATTTGCTGCTGTCCTCATCAGTCTCTGCACTCCAGCTGCTTCACTCAGGCTGTTCTCAGGAAGGGCACAAGTTCCCCTCAACCCAGACAGTACCACTTCATGCAGGGAGTATCTGTCAGCTTAGGCAGATGAGCAGCTTTCCTTCCTGTACCTCTTTTCAGCAGAACAGTACATGTAATAAAATAGATCAGACTGCAAGAAAGGAGATTAAAGAGTAGGACCATCCATCACCATGTCCTTCCTTAATACTGTCTCTCTAGTCAGACCTCTTTGAATTCCCTTCCATGGTTTGTTTTATTTATTTCTTTGCTTAGCTGGAAATAAGATTTTGAATTCTTGTGAGCTCAGACTTGTTTTCAGGCGAGTAAGAACGACTCCTTACATAATGGAGACCAGTTTTCTTCCACTCCCTTGGCCACTATCATAACAGAATATAAATTATAATGTTAATATGCCTGGGTGGAATACTTAAATATTCCTTCAATAGTGCTTCCTTCTCATTCCTGCTTTGTGTTTCTGAGAGGTGCTTGGTGATAACTTGAAGCATATTGTGCTATGTGTATGTTAAATTGCAAACAGTGGGGAGATAAAAGAATTCCTGTTAAAAAAGTGGCCACTGTGCTCATGGGTCAATGTGCAATATTCATTTGCTGCAATTTCAATTTCCAGTAAGCTGCCCAATACATCTCTGTTTCAGTGCCTATTGTATCTGTGTCATCATCTACTGTCAAACTAATAAGAGTAATTTCATTAGTCTGGACATTCAGAAAAGCAAAACTTTTGTCTGAAATTAATAACTCCCACAGATTAATCAAAGGTAATTATATTAGGAGAAGTTATGTCTTCTTGTATCCTGAGTCATAAAATGAAATTCTCATTAAAATTGTATTACATTCATTACCCATGTATACCCAGATTCCCAGAGATATACATTATATAAGAATCTCCATTTCAATATTGCTTGCAAACCTCATTTTGATTCAGGGCCAGGGTTTCAGCACAAGGGTGTTAGGTCTGAGGAAATCATGCAATTCCTCCACACACAACTTGAATTTTTCTGCTGTGAATAAAAGATGTTGCATCCAACTCAGCAAAGGCCATTTATGGTTACTTTGCCCACTTGTAAGCTCCAACTGATTTGTGACTACAACTATCAATCTCTGTTTCAGGAGGATAATTTAGTTGCAGTTGCCCCTCTCCTCTTTAGAGAAAAACCTAAAATCACTGAAGTTTTATTACATGTTACTTTTTCATGTTATGAGGCAGCACAACAATTTGGGCAGGACCCAAACTTAAAACTCATGTGATGAGCACTCTCTTTAGCATTTGTTTTGAATGCAGTCCCATTCTATCCTCTAACTTTTATCACTGCTTTCTTCTTAGCTTTGAGCAGCAGCTTGCTCCTTCCATGAATCTGTGTAATGCTTCACACAATGCAACCTTGACCTCGGTTGGGACACTGCAGTGCTGTGAACAAGAAAAATATTAATTAACTGCTATGTCCCAGCCAAAACATTTGTCCTTCAAAGGTGCATAAGGGTTTTGCTCTTCCTATTGGTTGCAATAAGGACTGCCAACTATGTGCTTTTGTGGTGAAAAGCTCTGGAGATATACAGTGTTAGCTTTTTTCAAGGCAAGATAACTACTAGCAAGGTTGCTCTGAGTAAGAGATAAGGTTGTGCAATCCTTTTTTGAGGCCAATAATATATTAATTACTTGGACAGAGAAAAAAACTCAAGCAGGGGTATTCCTTTTTTAACTCTGCTCACCAACCCACTTAATGATGTGCTTTTCTACCTTATCTCAGAACATTCCATAGCTGCTGCTTTCTTTTGACTCATTTACGGTCCTGAAGTCCATTTTGTTATTCGAAATATCATGATAAAGGCTAAGGAAATTGTCTGAATGAAAAGAGCATGGAAATAACTGGCAAAAATGAAACGGGGGTTTGGAAATATCACTTTATTCTTAAAATCCCCCTGTTTTTGCTTGAGAACTGCCTTTATCATACAGCACTGCTGCCTTTCTGGCATCACCTCCATGATAAAGTAAATCAAAGAACAAAACTTTTGTTATCAAAATGAATCAAAATTTTGCTAATAAAATTAAGACCAGATTAAAAATAAGGCAAAAACCCAAAAGCCAAAGCAATGTTTTGGAAAACACCAGTACCATATATTAAATGGGATCTATTGTGCTTTATGGAAAATGGAACTGTTCTTTGAATTTCCACTTGACCCTTTTTGACCAGATTTACAGCTTGGGCCATAACTAAGCACACACTCTATCCTTCATGAGGGGCAGATCTGGCTCTGGAACTCTGGTTTACCTGGGAGTCCTGGCCACAGGGGTTTATCAGGGAAAAGGAGATGCCAGAGATGCTCTTTACACACTAGAGGAAGGCTGATAGAAAACGTAAGCCTAGAGGTAAATCACAAATAACAAGCTACTGAAAGAACCCAAAACTAAACAAGAACAAACCAACCTATTCCTATGATACACATTGGGAGGTTTTTATTTTCATATAAAATGAATTTTGGTGGATTTTGTCTGCAGGTGCAAGAAAACTGATAAAATGGAGCTAGGAGGAAGGGAATGGAAGGTAAAGCCATGTTGGGTGCCTGATTTAATCATGGCCATCCCTGCAATTCCAAGGTGAGGCAGCAACAGCACTGCTCCTGGGATGGAGTTGAAGATAATTGTGTGCTTCTAACTTGGGTACCATGTGATCTGTTTCTTTGAAATGCAATGAGGGTACATTGTCAAGTTTTCAAGTTACCACCATGCCAGGATGAAGGGCCCTAAGCACAGATGAAAGGAGACAGGAGATAGAGCACTTTTATCACACTAGGCATTCCTTTCTTTGCAGGTCACCTCCTGGAGTAACCCTTAGAGTGGAGAAATTTATGGCTGATGGCTGCTTTTGTGCTCTAACACTTGATATGGTCAATGGAATCTTGTTGTCATAGAGGTCTTTGAATGGAGTAGAAGCATTTCCTTCCACTGCTTGGCACAGGACACTTGCAAAAACCTTCTTGACACAATCACAGGGAAGGAACAGCCTTGTAAGGAGCTGCTGAGCAGCAGCAGTGGCAGCACACCTGTGACTGACCTGTCAGCTCTAACACATCATGCAGGCCAAGTTTCCAGGATGCCTCTCATGCCAACAGGCAAGAACTGTACAGAATACACAAACCTGCAGCCTGCAAACACCTCGGGCTGCAAAGGCAGAGACCACAGCAGCAGCAGCAGGTGTGAGGACACGAGTCAGTCACATGAACAGGTGTGTGTTTCTGGACGGGCCACTCAGGCAGAGTTATACAACAGAGCCTTTCTAGGGGCAGAGTTTTGTTCTCATCAGCATGAGACACCTTGGTGACAAGTCTGGTCACACCTCTCTCACTTACACCCTCCTTCTTTGTGGTGACCTTGAGATGCTTTCTCTCAACTCCTCATGTGTTGGAACCCATCCCAAGCAAATTCTGCAGAATTTGGCAAAACTAGCTCATGCAAATCATGGCTTGATGTCAACTGGGCTTATTTTTATTCATAGAGAAGCTCAAGGAAGGTGTTGTCAAAAAAGGTGTGGACAGAAGGATCATTTCTATAAATCTGAGAAACTAAAAGTGTGACAAAGCTAGATAAAAATGGAGATGACAAAACTGGGCACAAGTCAGTATTACTGCCAGAAGACCTCTGCAAAATACTAGTTGAGAGCAGCAAAAAATCGAGGGATAATGAAATGGGCATCTTCCTCCTTTTTAAAGTAACTCCAGTATATCAAGACCTCTGGGAACTATCTGTTACACTTCTTATTTGTCCCCCAAAACAACACGAGGTGTCAAGAAAGTCCTTTTCTTTAATTCACTTTTGCCAGTTGAGAACAGATTAATCCTATCTAGGAGAGTAACTTCAGCTGTGTAACAGAGAAGACAAAACTTACCTGTTCCACTCCGCTTTAATGGATATATATTGTCCAATCCTAATCTACTCTAAATTTTTTTAATACTTGTATTTAAACAAAGCAGCAAAGTATCTCATAACATTCTTTAAAGGAGAACAGCGTTTGTACTAAGGTAGGATTATTTTTTACCCTCAAGACCCATAAATCAACTTTCAGAGAGCATGGCCCTTTATGTGAGCCAGTTCGATTTTCAACCAGAAGACCATTTTACACTAAAGCAAATGATACCTATCTGGCATATCTTAGTCTGAGATCTTTCACTTCTTTTCCCTGGCTTATACCTAGAATACATTGCTGGAAAGTGCTTTAACCTTTTTGTAAAGCTCATAAACCCCTGACTTTTTGTCTAATTTAGTTTGGCAGCACTTGTTCTTCTAAGGAAACATTTGCATGATAGTACCATAGAAAAATTTGTAATTAAGCAAGGACTCTTCTAGCAATTTTATGTGCTAGATGGAATAATTTTCCAGTAATAAAAGCTTTATTTGCTATCTGTAGCCTGATTTAATCATGTTACTAAAAGGACAATGCAATCCAGACAGCCTTATGTTCACTCTCAAGTATCTAGTCTGTAACACTATGAACTCTTCAGGCTTTGTAGCCTTAAAAATAAATGCATGCTATTACATATGAATTAGTTATTGTCAATTCTTTTTAGCCTAATCATCAGTTTGGCATTTACTCTCCTTCCATTTCATTGGTTGATGAGCAAATAGAATTTTTTCTAAAACTCATTTCATTTCCAGAAATCTTTTGTTGTTGACAATTTCATGCTTCTGTCTAAATCAAAATAATTTCCTCTGATAAAGCATTATGATAATTATTAACAGTAGCAGTAATTGTCAACTGCAACAATTATTATTATTTTCTTGCTTAATTGCCAGGAAAGCAGAAATCTCCAGAATGAGCATTTTACCCAAATACAGCTTTGGCTTAGTGGAAGAATTAATTAAAGAATTAGACAATTAAAAAAAATGTTTGTCATCTGTTTTCTACACTGGATTAAAAAGCATGGGTTAATATGTTCCCACCTGAAATAATTCAGGCATTTTTATAAATCAAGTATGGTCCGTGTTCTAATTTTTATCACCTTTTAATTATGTTGAAATAATTCAAGTTCACAAGAGATGCATTTGTCTTTTTTCTTGATATTTTGAAAACCTCTGACAGGTAATTGATGCTCTTGAGAGGAGCACAGTGCACACTACAGTAGCACACTGTGTCCTCAGCCCGTATTCTACTGTGTTGATCCTGATTCCTCACCACAAGTGGCTCCAGGAGTACATTAAGTGACCTGACCAGCTCCTGACATTCAGAGTCTGCCCTTTCCTGATCTCCCCAGCAGTGAGTGAGGTGCCTGTTTGAGAAGCCCTTGTTCATGGTTTCAGTGCACGTGTTTCTGTGTGCTTGTGTTAGTCATGGGATGGCTGTGGCAGCTCCAGCAAAAGCAGGGGTGAGTTTGGGAGGGTTGTTTCTCAAGACCATTGTCCCTACACAGTCATTTAGGCATGAAGGAAATCCCATGTAACTCCCTGAGTACTGCTGGGCTGTGTTTGGTGTTGTGACCAGTTGTGAGCCCACCAGTTGTGCTCATGCTGTCTGGTGCAGTAAAATATGAGTTTGACCAAGAGCCCTCAGTGACGTGTCCTTCTTGACAAGCCAGGTGGCATCCTTGATGGCACTAGGCTGTCAAGTGCCAGTAACAGTGTGTTAGCTTTGCAGTACAGACTAAATCATCTGAAACAAGTGCTCAAAAATCAAGTGTTATTTGATTTGGTAAGATGTTAATGCAGAGAGAGGAGAGTAGCCTTGATATTGCCAGTGTGGAAAGGGTTAAACTGATAAAATTCTCATAGTATCAGCTGTCCTCAGTGGCAAAGACCATCTTGAAAATTTTGCCAGCTGTGGATGATTTGCTGCCCACACTTTTTATATTGATTGGCATTAGTTTTATCTCTTATTGATCAGGGCCACCTGTTTCTATCCTATGCCTGGTGTCTCTGGATATCATGCAAGTGTTAAGTGCCTGTTGTGTGAGATCTGAATTATCCCTAGTCCATTTATTTTCCATTTTAATTTTTAACAGCAGCAGATAACTCTCTTCCATGCTGTATGACAGCAACGCTCTTACTTGATTTTGTTATTTGTTTGTTGTTATATTTTCCCTTTGTTCCAATAATGAGGTTATTTAAAATATTTTAATTAAATTATGTCTTGTACATTCATATAAATGGCATCTTTATGCTTGATGACATTAATTAGACCATAACAGGCCTAAGAAATTATGAGAAAACAAATCTAGACAAGAGGTTTCAGGGACTAAAGTATTCTGATGAGGTTGAGCTAAGGAAGATGAATTTGAAAACTTTGCAACAGTTTGCCTTGAACAAGATCTTTCCATGACTCCTCCTAAATTACTGTAGTTCCACCAGGGTTGAATTCAGATCTTTATGTGGAATAGAGTAGAACTCGTGTCATGAGAAAGCAAGAGTTTACAACCACCCTTTCTACAAGAAAAAAAGATGTGAAGGTCACGGTGATGATACACCTGTCTCTGCTACATAGCAGTCACTGCCCTTGCAAACACCCATGCAATTCAACAATGTTCCCCAGATGGTTCTCATGGTTGCTGCAGTGCATGTGGTCCATGCAGCAGAGTAAGAGGCAGAGGACCCAGCCCTCAGTCTTGCTTATCAGGGCTGACCAGGTAAATTCCTCCAGCGAGCTTCATCTGATCAGCTCCCGTGCCCAAGGACCCAAGTCTGAACATGAGATTTCATAGTGCAGGGTGAACCAGGCTGCTTCCAGAATGACACAAGTTCCTCATTAACAAAATGAGAGATTATACAGGATCTTCACCATACCAGCAGCAGGTAGTTACAGAAACAAAATGAGAACAATGTGACTTGGTACCCTTTTCATATGTACAGTTTTAATTAAGTTAGTGGCACAACTCATGCTACTAAAGAAGAGTAAGGAAAAGATTAATAGAAGCAATATCTAGATCACAGGCAATTATAATGGCTCCAGTCATCTAATTAAGAAATTCAGCTCTCGAAGTGGCTTTGTTTTTTATATGCCAGACACATGGTTTTATAATTGAAACACGCACAGTGCATAAAATTCTTGTGAAGAGCATGTGGCTACACAGCTGTTTTGGCAATGACAATAAATAAATATGTGTCTTAATTCCTTCTACCTGTAAATCTGCAAAGAGGTCAGAGCTGCACTGAGAATTTATGGAACAACGAGGAATATATTTGAAATTAATAAGAGTGAGAGTCCATTTTCTTATGCTTAGGAGAAAGTTATAGAAACTTAGCAGTCAATATATTCTTTCACTGTGCTGAGTAAACAGTAAAAAGAAAATGTAATTTGCTCACAGGCTATTTCATTGTAGAGAAAATTGTGGGAATGGCATCTTTTTATTAACTTATAAATATATGTGCATATATAGGACAATTTAAAGACTGGATTTCAAATACTGATGGATGTGGAAATGCCATATATATATTACAATGAAATGAATACATTTTGGAGAGGATGAAAAGTTAACTTACACATTTCCAACAGCTGCAGCACAACTTTTAATATCAATACAAGATTAATGAGAAAGGTCATTAAATAGCTGGTGCTAAAGGTGTCAGGCTGCAAATATTAAAGATATAATATTTAAGGAGAGAAGTGTCATTCACCAAGACCCAGGTTTATGCCCTGTGTTGATGTTTCTGCAAAGTGATGGAGATTTCATATGTTTACAAGTCCTGGTCTCCAGATACTGCTGGAAAGCACTGTCCTCTCAACCTAGCTGCATTTTATGAGGCTTTTGCTGAATCATGGGAAGTTTTGAAAAAGTCCCATGGTATCCTGGGTCATTGATATTCCTTGTCTCCTGAAAGTCATGTGCACAACCTAAGCTTTTGATAAGCTAATAATGAACACTGAATTGTTTTCACAACATTTCTGCACAGGAGTTTCACTTGGGGACATGGAGAAAAGTATGCATAGGTTGAACTGGGAGAACATGGGGCTCTCCTTGGGCAAAATAAAGTCTAATAGTAGAGGAATCAATGCTGGTTCATCTAGAGGAGTTAGTTGAATAGGTTCATCAGTACTGGTGGAGAGTTCCTTGTCAGTAGTGCCACAGCTGCCAAGAACCAGCTGTAACACTGCACAGAACTCTTGTTCCTTGATGGTGGCATCCTTGTATGAAATCACAGAGCTACCAAATGCTGAATATCAGCCCCAGGTGTAAGACTGTGAAGAGGGCAGGAGGGACAAATCTTCTGATGTCAAATATTGCAGCACATGGCTTTCAGGGTGGCCAATCATGGGAACATTCACCATCCAGGTGAGGTCTATTAGGAGAACCACACATTCCCTGGGAAGACTCAGACACCTAATGGGAGAAGGTATTGCTGTCCTCTTTCCTCATCCAATAACCCAAGAGCTGGAGAGGTCATTTAGGTAAAGGGAGATCTGACTCTGACTGAAAGGACCTGGAGACTCATTCCCCATTACACAAAGCAGTCAACTATACAGGAGAATTAAATCATGCTACACAAAACAGGGTGAATTTAGGACATGGCTGGACAGGTGATCATGGCTCAGAACTTGGGAGAAAAATGGCATTTCTATAGAGGCATAAATATTGCTGTTTTCTGCCCTACCTGCTGCTAAATTTTTTTTTTTTTTTTCCTTGAAGGCATGATCTGAGTAGAGTGAACCAAGACATCCCTTCTTTTTTCTACTTTCAAAGCCACTGTCCCAGTTTCCATCCACCATAAATATAAATAACTTGGTTAGGAAAGGTGGCAAGGATTAGGAGAGGAGCTTATTATCCTCTTCCCCACTAGCAATTTTCAATACCAGCTGCCACGGTGACATTGACACAGTGGGATCAAATATGATGAACCACAAGGTGCCACTTTAACTGTCACTTCAAATTCCTGGAGTCTTCATCTATTTAGTCATGTTTATTTATAAGATAAATTTCCTGTTTCTATATTGGCCCTGATTTTAAACTGTCTGAAACTAAGCATTTGCCTGTCAGAATGTGTCTCTCTTTTACTAAGTATGTATCATGGTGAATATCATATTCATAAACCAGAAAATGATTCTTTCCAATCTATGGAACTAAACATCTATTGTAGTCTCATTTACTCTCCAGCCCAATCAACAACCCCATCCTTTTTTCCCTTTTAAATCCAGCAAATATTCCTTCATGTTTTTGTGATCTAATTTTGAGATTTCCTTGAGTGATTTTCAAATCACCTGACCATCTGTTTCAAATTTAAGCATCCCCAGATGCAGCCAATCTAAATATGGGTGTTATGTTGTAAATTACTTTCAGAGCTACCCTTTAAATTATCTGTAGTTCTTTTTGTTGATATTAACTGTTCCATGCATAGGGCTATAATTGACTTTAAAACTTGTAAGCACTTCATTATCTAGAATAAAAAACTCAGTGTTGAAATAATGTTGATGAAAGCAACAAACAAATCAATGCCTGAAGTAGACTCCCCAACAGAGCAAGTTCAGAGGGATGAATCAACAGTAGCTCACTCAGAATGGGTGAGATTGGTAACTCTGAAAATCCTGCTAGAGCTGAATCCCAGGATAGATGATAATAAATAATTTCCATCAGTTCAAAAGAAGAAATAAATCTTAAGCTGGGGTTTGTGAGTAGGTAAGTTTCTGTTAGGCATGCTAGATATGGATTAGAATTGGTGCCTAGATCAGATGATCTTATGTCTGTTCCAGAACATCCTGTCTCAGAGACTGGAGATCTAGGATGCTGAGGTCCTCAATTATCAGAAGCCATTATTTTCTAATGACTATTGAGGTTTTTTCATGCAAAATGCATTAATTAATCTTGGATTTAAATTATCAAATTTCAACAGAACAGAAGTCAGAGCAGGTGTTCCTTCTGCCATAGAAGGGCAATGTGTGGATTGACTGGCCCACAGAAAGTAGGAAAAAGAGACAGAAACTTTCACTGCAGAAGAAACTATTGCAAGAAAATTTGCTATTTTCAGCCTATTTCAGGGCCTCACCACCCTCACAGTAAAGAATTTGTTCCTAATAGCTAATCTAAACCTTCTCTTCTAGTCTGAAGCCCCTCCCCCTTGTCCTGTCACCACTGGTGAAAAGTCCTTCTCCAGCTCTCTCTCAACCCCTCTGGGTACTGAGAGATGCTCTAAGGTCACCCTGGAGCTTTCTCAAGGCCAAACAACTCCAACTCTCTCAGCCTGTCTTCACAGGAGAGGTGCTCCAGCCCTCTGGTCACCTTTATGACCTAATCTTGACTCATCCCAACAGGTCCAGGTTCTTCCTTTGTTGTGGACCCCACAGCTGGATGCAGCGCTCCAGATGGGGTCTCCAGAGCAGAGTAGAAGGAGGCATCTGCTGCTCACAGTGCTTTTAATGCAGCTCAGGACAGGTTTGTCTTGCTGCAAGGGCACCTTGCTGGGACGTGTTGAGCTTCTTATCCATCAGCACCCTCAAGCCTTTCTCCTCAGGGCAGCTCTCAATCCCTTCATCCCCCAGCCTGTGTTTGTGCTTGGGATTGTCCCAACCCAGCTGCAGGACCTTATTTCTAGTAAAGAAGGAAACTTTAGAGACACAGCTGGATAGACAGAGACACAGCTCAAGAAATTGTGATCCTTGGGCAAGGGAGTGAAAAATTTTATATTAGTTTTATTTTTTTATAAAATGTCCCTTAGAAAGAATTGCATTTTTTGATGTTTTTCATTTGTTAATAATAATACCAGCCAGCAAGACATCCCAGGGTTTCATGGATGGATGGAGATTTCAATACACTCTGCATGGGCTGAATGAAGCAGAACAGAAATGGGCAAAATAGAGTTATTATCTTTGTTATTTAATATTCATAATAGAGTGATAGACAATCTAACTAAATTTATACTGCAGTAGTTTTTCTGCTTAGTCTTTTTCAGCAAATTTAAGCGCTGCAGTCCTGATTTTAGTGTCTAAACAAGGCGCTGAAAAGTCTGATTTAAAGAAAGTTTAAGGCAAGAAATAAAGACTAAATAAAGTGCACAACTTTCAGCCAGTCTGAGTTTCATTCTGAAGCTTTTCAGGTGTGAGGACACAGACAAATCATCACATGAATGAACATGATTTTGACATTGGTGGGAGGACACTGACAGTTTGAAACCAGTCTTCCAAGGATCTTAGAGAGGAGCAGAAGGAGACAAATATGCAGGAAATATTTTTGGGAATTCTCCAGTTCTCTAAAGCAAGAGAAGAGAGAAGGTGACACATTGTGGGAGTTGGTTATGTGCCAGAGGAGAGTGGTTCTGTTCTGTAGGACATCAAATATCTGCTTTGAGTAGCTGCCCTGGATGTACCTATGCCTGGGATGCCAAGTTAGTTTTAACAGCTAAAACTGCTTTAAATATCCCATAAAGGGGACACTTCCATGCAAATTGTCATGCAAGGAGTATAATTTCAGGGTTTTTTAATATTTAGGAACTTAAAGGGAAACAGAGGCTTGTACATGTAATTGCAGAGAAGGTCCAAACCAACAATGTTACTTTTTATCTAATCCCATTGCTTCAAGACCTCTTCCAAAATAATCAAATTCCCTAGAACAAGTATTTTCAGATATGTCTTCCTTACACACCTTCCCAATTACAGCTGCTTGACCATATTGATGTTGCCTGACAAATTTATGTATAATTTTTACAAGTGGCAGTTTTCATTCTGGCATATTTCGGAAGACACTTCTGTTCTGAAAACAGTTTAGAGGAGGAATGTTCTTCAGCAAGAAAAATAGCAACTTCAAAGTAATGTTTTGTTTATATTCAGTCATTTCTTCATGAGATTCACTTCAGCTTGTTTAACTTTAAAGTAGATTCAGTTTCAAAGAACAACGTTGGCTTCAAAATTAGAGTGAATTCAAAAGGGTGGCGGAGGGGTAGAGAAGAGATCTGGGCTGAGGAAAAGAGTTTTGCCTTCTTGACTTTTTAACTCAATAAATCAAACAACTTCTATTGTTTTTGTCATCTTTCAAACTAAATGGGAGCTGCTGAGTTTATAATTCAGTGAAGGACTAAACCACACAGCATTTATGCTTAAAAAGTGTTTCTGCTCGACTTTGAAGCACTTGTTGCTTTTTATTTTCCCATAGGAGAACAGATAAAACACTTGGTACTGGCATTCCATATGTGCATTCTCTGTTTTGAACGTCTGCCATTACATTTTCATGATCCATAATATTTTAAGCATACATAGACCTTTCTTTCTAGACTAGTCTCATTTCTACACAGTACACTCAATTGTCTCTTTTTTTTAACTTTATGCAAGAGCTGTTCCATATGAGAAGTTGTTTTGGGAAATGCTTAAGAACGCACAGAACTGTCAGAGTGACATTTTCTCATCTTAATTGTAATGTTTTCTAGACATTCTCTGTGTGA
>WAAE01020945.1:0-21970 GCA_013400495.1 Nicator chloris
AACAAAACAAAACACAAACAAAATAACAAACAAAACCACCAAAACCAACCAAACAAACAAACAAACCCAAGCCTCCAAAAATACAAAACCAAAAAAGAGCAAATCCCCCCAACCACCCATCTTCACATAGACAGTAATTGAATACGTCATTGTTAATAACCCTGCCTTTGGTGATTATCACACTTGCAGCTCAAGTGCAGTAAAATGGTTGGAAAAAGAGAAGTTTGATTCTGACTTTGTATCTAGAAATTCCAAGGAAGAAAAGCAAGCTGTTCTGTCAATACATTAGGTTGGCATAGAATCAGAACCTCAAAAACACTTTTCTTCAAGATAAGCAGATAAGGATTGGTAAAATGGACTGATGAGCTAACATGGAATTAACAAGAATTTACATTTCTTAAGACTTTACATTTAAGACTGTGTCCTAGTACTTATATTTAATTTTGAATTTGTTAAAAATATTTCTAAAATAATGATGAGGAATTGCTTATGAGAAAATGAAGATTGGTTTTCACCTCCCTTTTTTTTTACATAAAACATATAGGGAGCTATTCAAAGGATGATTATTTTAAATAAAACTAAATTAATTTGTTGATTTATGACAAAATTGTTTCCATATTTTCATTGCTACATCAGTGAGGTTTTGACTTGTGGATATTTGCCTCTTACAAGTTTATACAAATATATGTAACTGGCATCTCCCAATACACAGAATTGTATATTTGAATCATGTGGTATTTGAATCATGTTAAAACATTCAAGAATATTTCTGACAAAAATTTCTGTTAAAATCTTTTTGAAAGTGAAAGTTGATTGCATATGTACATCATTTCCAGAATTAGTCTGAGAACAATGTGAGGTTTTGATTATTTGACCTTGCTGACGTAAGTTACACTTGAAAAGCACAGTCAATTGCTGAAGATGGAAAAATTTTTCCAGGCCTGTTCAAGTTAAAGAAGTGTCATATACTGTCACTGCTTTTCCTGTTTAAGAAAGATGAGTGAAAGTTGAAAATGCCAATGTGACATGAGAAAGAATTTTATTTTGTTTTGATTTGGTTTTATTCCCCCCACCCCAACCAAAAAAAAAAAAGCCCAAACCCCAAAAAAACCCACCATACAAAAAACCAAAATCTACACCCAGCCCAAAACCCATTATAAAGTATATATATTTGAAATATAAAAAATTCCCAAGAAATTTTACCTTCAGGTCCGGAAAACAGCCATAGACATACTATAGACTTATTAAAAATGGAAAACAAGCATCATTTTGAATAGGACATTTTATATAACCAAATCCTCTAAATCCCTCTTGCATTCTAGACTGTTGATATACCTGACATATATTAACAAACCTCTTTTCTAGGTCTATCATAATAGATTTGTTTTTAAACAGCATATTGTTTTGTGACAGATAATAGCCGTTGCTATTTTTCTGTAGCATTCACCAGTAGATCTGTAAAAAATTCAGTAAACAGTGAATCTGGTAAAAATATATTTTCTTAGGGAGTTAAAGATTTGCAAGTAATTTGGGCAAAATTAAAGCAGACCCTGTCAAACACTAAGCTATATAATTTGAACGTTTCTAAACCAAGTGTTTGCTATTTTGGAAATGTTGATGTATTTCCTCTTGAAATTTTAATGTGGAGCTTTTGGTTTTACAATTTCATTACATTTCATGACTAATAAAACAACATAATTTAAAGAAGATAATATTAAAACCTTGGAATGCCATTTCGATTAAAAGAAACACATTAAGATTATTTGAAACAACAGATATTTCCTTTCAATTTAAAACCCAGACATCAGATAGATTAAGTTTTCCACATGCTGAGTCCATTTCTTCACTGCTCCTTATATTTGCATAAGAAAATGTTAACTACTTTGAAAATCATTATCATAGATAGGTTCATCATCCATTGCACTCCAGAAACAAAACAATAAAATCAATGCCACTGACTGTGGAAAAGGTAAAAAATAGTGGTAACAATCAGAGTAAAGAGAAACTTTGTGCAATAACACCATGAGGAAACTCAGCAACCTCCATAGTAGAAGGAGAGAAGTTGACTGTTGTGTTTCTTCCAGTAACCAGTTATGAAAAATTTCATTTCTTATCAGATCAAAACAAAAAGTTTTATCTTTTCATATAACAGAAAGGGAAATGCCAGCACAGTACAGAAAGTCCTGCCTATATCAGAAGGTGTTTTGAATAAGTGGCAATATGGTGATGGTTGGGGGAGTACATGAAGACCCTGAAGAACATATGCACCTGCTGTGGACAGGCCAGCAAATAGCCATTGCAGAGGACAAGCAAACACTGCTGGCAAGAGGGGAAAAAGTAGCTGTTCTGAAACAATGGGCTGAGAATGGAGCACAAAGGCAAAGCCCTGGACTAGTCCAGAAAGTCATTACTTGCACTGTAACAAAGCAAAACAGCTGCATAAACTCACAGGAAGATTATATGTGAGAGCAGCATACAGCAAATACTGAACAAAATTTGTAACCCAGAAAAAACCAACCAAACAAAACAACAGTAATTTCAGTAATTTTCTTCTAACCTTTTGACACCCTGAGAGAGCAGAATTTCCTTCATGTGATGTTCACGAGACCAATGACAGAAGAGTGCCTAAGAAGCTGGAATAAATAAAGGTTTGTCCTGAAAATATATATTTCTAATAAAAAGTAAAGTTACTGCCTGAAGTTTCTTTGAATCCAATTTGGAAAGATATTGAGTCACCACACGAAAAATTTCTTCCGTGTGTGGAGTTTAGATTCTGCTCCCCATTAGTGGTACAGCATGAGGCTGAGAGCCAATGTCTGTCACCATTATTTGGCTTATTTAATTCAGGGGCATAGACAAGTATGTGCAAATGGAATACTTGAGATTTTAATCTGTTTGTTCTGGGGTTTGGGGGGAAACAGGGTTCTGCTTGGTTTTGACTGAAGTTCTCAAAGAAGGAACAGAAGGGAGGAATCCAACCGCTAGAAATATCTTCATATATTTATTGAATGTCTGCATACTTTAAAAAGTTTTTTGTAGGTACTGTCATATTATTAGATGGAAGCTAAATGAAGTTTACTCCTGGATTTAGGTATTCCCATTGGGCTTAGATACTTTTTTTTTTTTTTTTTTTTTTTTTTTTTTTTTTTTTTTTTNTTTTTTTTTTTTTTTTTTGCTATTCATTCTACATTCAGATTGCTCAGGATTCCATCTTATTAATGAAAGAAAAAACAATGCCCTTATTTTTGTGAAATGAAACATTGTGATATGAAATTAATGTGAATTTAATGTAAACCTGGGCAGAAATTTGCAGATGGATTTATTCACTGATGTTTGAGCTGCGTCACAGTTCTTTGGAGAGTCAATTGTGAAGCTGGATGATGATTCTTTGAACATTCCATTCTACTTCCTTGATATAAAGAGAAAAAATTACAGAGGACAAAACAGAACAACACTCAGAAGAGCAGTCAATGTCAGAAAAAAGCAATAGAAGACAAAACAGAAACCAAACTCTACCTGGACTGAATCATAGAATAGGCTGAGTTGAATGAAAAGCACCCAAAAAAGACATTGAATCCAACTCCTGGCACCCTCCCCAAGAGCCACATCCTGTGCCTGAGAATGTTATCCAAATATTTCTTGAACTCTGTCAGGCTTGGTGCTGTGACCACTGCCCTGCGGAGCCTTGTCCGGTGCCCAAACAACCTCTGGGTGAAAACCATTTTCTACTATTCAACCTAAACCTCCCCTGACACAGCTTCTTCCCTCAGGTCCTGCCACTGGTCACCACACAGCAGAGCTCAATATCTTCTCCTGCTCCTCCCCTCATGGGGAAGTTGCAGATTGCAACGAGGTCTCCCCTCAGTCTCCTCCTCTCCAGGCTGAACAGACCAAGTGACCTCAGCCACTCCTTATTCGGCTTCCCCTCCAGAGCCTTCACCATCCCTGTGTCCTTCCTTTGGACACCCTCCAATAGCTTTATGTCTTTATTGTGGAATCTTAAACTGCCCCCAGCGCTTGGGGTGAGGCTGCCCCAGTGCAGAGCAGAGCAGAGCAGAGCAGGACAATCTCCTCCCTTGCCCAGCTGGTGATGCTGTGCCTGATGCCCCAGGACATGATTGGCCCTCCTGGCTGCCAGGGCACTGTGAATCTGCACAGGAGAAAGTTCTGCAATATTGAATATATATAGAAGCAAATTTCTGTAACTCTACATAGTATAAAGCCCTTTCCACAAAATATGTTTGATGTCCCTGGGTAGAACGAAGTTGAAGGAAATTGACAAAACTCCAGGAGGCGCCTTCACTTACCCTGAATTCAGTGAATTTGCTCTGATGTCTTTAGTAGTATGCCAAGAAGCCAGGGCCCTGGTCAGAAAACTGAAAATGGCATTTTCATCTTTACTGTCACTTTCTTAGATGTAGGGGTGGAGCTTCTCTCCTGCTACATCCTTTGAAACCTGCCCTTTTGGAGAAGCCTGTGAAGCCTAGCTGCTATCCACTGTCGCTTTGAGTTTCTTTGCTTTGCCAGCATGGCAGAGGCAAAGAATTATTGTCTCAGGCTGGAGCTCTGAACAACCCCCAACATCTCTGGGGTTGTTCAGAGCCCCATCTAGACTGGCCTTGAACACTTTCAAGAATGGGGCAGCTACAATTTCTCTGGCAACCTGTGTCAGTGCCTCACCACCCTCACTGTACAGAAGTGTCTGGCTATGTTGATCTAAAGAAATGTTTCAATCAGCCTCAAGGACAGGGAATTTACAGAAAATATCAACTGCTTCCTAATTTTTCCTGTAGTTACTACACCTTATAAGGTAAATTAAACTGTTCATATATTTATCAACTGCATCTGGTTAATTCTTGAACTATAACTCTTATTCAGCCCAGTCATTGTCACCTAGCCAATTTTCTCTCTGGAGCAATGATTTCACGGAACAATTAAGAGTGGCTTTGCAGATCAGCTAGTAGAAGGAATTCTGTAGCTAAACCACACAGAGAAAGATTTCAAAAAGATCTAAGACATCTTGAAAAGATTTGTGGCTAAAAACTGGCACACTGGCTTAAGGTTGGTTATGACACAAGAGCAGAGCTGACAAGGATGATATTCCAAAGAGCAAAATGACAATGTGAAAAAACCTGAAGTACAAGAGCACAAAGATTTAATTTCCTGCAGCTGACAATACAGTGGAGTAAAGAAATTATCCAATCTGATCAGTGGAATGGGCAAGGTAGATTAAATTGGTGTGCCATTAAAAGAGAAAGGATCTGATGTGAGTTTTGCTGAGCTGCTTGATGAGCTTGAAAGAATTTTACTCAACGTAAGTTATAAATGAAAAGGCAAGTAGTTTTCAATGAATAATTTTAGAATGCACATCGATTCCAACAGCATACATAAAATGTCACACACTGAATTGAAGATATTTAAAACTTGTTTTATGAATTAAAATTTATGTATTTGGTATCATATGACTCACACAGTTATTTCAGAACATATGTTCCTTTACTAGATATCAGCACTCTCCCCTCTCAAAGGTTCAAATGCAAATGAACCATATACCACCAGGACAATTTAACATACAGAAAAAGCATAGTTTAAATATTTGTGCAGTTGAAATTTACATATTTGAAAGATTATGGAAATAAAATTTATATTTAGCTTGGTCTTTTATTGATGTTTTGTATGCTTTTCTTCTTTTTGCTGTCATATGTCAGATTTACATTCTCTGAAGTCAATGGACCTGATCCCAAGCTAATGGTACAATTCTCATTGAACCAGTGGGATCTGGTTAAAGTCAAATGGGATCATAATGCAAATTTCTGACAGCAGAATGTGGGCTTTAATTATCTCAAAAATATTAATTTTTAGCTCACGTAATCCCTATCCCCACCCCCACTTCCTACTCCCCGCGGTGTGTTTTAGTGCACTTAGAAGCATTTTTGTCACCTTCTTCTTATTCAGAGGTAACTCTCCCAGTTCAGGAGTGAAGTTTTTAGTAAGTGTTCAGATTATTCCCTGAAAGGGAGAAGTTAACTCTTGCAGACTGATGTAGTACTTTACCTCAAACAGGAGTGCTAAGAGAACCAAGATTTAGAGAACAAAAAAACCCACCAAACTGGATCAGAAGAATTTGAAGGTAGATTCTTGTAATAATTTGCTAGCTGGCCACCTTCAGCACAGATTTTCACTGGAGAGAAACCATTTGTGGCAAGGTACTCATGTCCAGCCATCCTCACAGTGCAGTTTTCCGTGCTGGCAGGGATAAGCAGGAAGGAAGCATGCTAGGAAAATAATTTCTGGGTTATGGGGAAAGAGAGATTTGGCTTCCCCTGGTGACTAATATCCATCTTTATGAAGAAGGTGGTTCCTATGTGGGGATTCACTTATGAGACAAATGTTAAAAGACATGACTAGGGCAAGATTCTCGTTTACACTCTCATTAATGTCAGGAGAGAAGTTACTGATTCACAGAAGCATCTGCTCTTCTGTGGAGGAGTAGAGCCCTGTGTCAGAGGCTTCTCTAATTTTTCTCTCACATTCCTCCTGTGCAATTGAGAGCTTGCTAGAGGCATACCTGTTACTTGCTGATAAGGATATTTCAGCTTGGGGTGGCTGCTGACAGGACGTGTAAATCTTATCCTGTATAGTGAAGCTGAATGTAGGAGTTGTCACCAAAGGATTAGTGGGAGTGCTATTTTCAGTGTTTGTTTTTTATTTTTGTTTTTTCTTGTCTCACAGTTTAAGAGGAGTCTCACATATTGTGCTGATATTTCCAGCATTTGGAGGGACTCCTTGACATCTAACATTATAAGGGACCCTGGTGGTGATGTAAGTTGGCTACTCAGTAGCTGAATATTGTGGTTAATATGGCCTCAAACTGGTGAGCGGGTCACTGCATAAATTTGTAGTCTCTGCCAGACATCTGTGAATGTGCTGTAGAAGTCCTCAGGGTAGAAGTGCTGGCATCAGTCCTCTTGGAAAGACTCTTTAAATAAAAGCAGCACATAAGAGAAAGAGGAGGTTATTCCACTTCCTTTGTAATTGGTATGGGCTCAGGGCTGTAATATTTACAGTGCAGAGAGTGATTGAAAAGCTGTTTGAGGGAAAATAACCAAAGTCCATAATGCAGCATTGTTAAATAGTTATGAAACACATCTTAGACTTAATCATAGAAATAATGTATTCAGTTTATAATGGAGCTTTATACAAAGTTGTTCACTTCCATGCCTTCAATTGGTCTACTCTATCTTCCACACACTCTTATATGTATCACAAATGTACAGTAACTTCTTTGTCTGCCCGTCGTTCTATGTCATAAAAACTACTATAAAAACAAGTTGCCATTAGTGACCACTTCAGCTACACAGTGTAAGATGTAGGAAAAAAAATAGCTGAAAGAGAGGAACAAATACCTTAAATAAAATCAAACAAAGAGTATAAAGTGTGTATGCATCACAAGAGAAATGTGCTGTTCAATTATTAAAAAAGGATATATGAATTATATGTATAGTTACATTTTTTTACATGGATTTTATTAGAATGTTGTGAGTGAAATTGTACAAAGCAAGATGGAATAGATCAGTTATAGAAAAATTAGTCGAAAGAAGCACTCATTGAGTAGCAAATGTTACTGTAGTACTGTATGTGTTCCAGGTAAGAAAGGAATGCTTGTAAAATTGAATCCCCTTTAGGAAATATAGGAGAAAGAAATTTTCTAAAAGGAGGCCATTTGATAAAGGTATAAGACTGAACAGTTACTCAGTCCTGGAGGAAAAATGACCTCAAGTGGACAGCAAACACCTCTGAGTATCAAAGGTGCAGAGAAACCAACCCAAGTGAACTGTACTAGAGAGAGATTTCAATCTGGTTTTTATCCTGATGGAGAAAAAAAAAATAAGACATCCTAGACAGTATCTAAATTACTCTAGTTCCTTCCTTGGTTTGAAAGAACAAATTTCAAGGCTCTTCAACACTCAGACGCTTGACTATTCTCCCACTCTCACAGCAGTGGTTTTGCTAAATCCAGAATCTCACTGGGTTTACATGTGGAAATTCTGTCAGGAAAAGGTTGTGATGCCTGTGTATTTGAAAGAAATACAAAAGTAAAAAGATGTTCAGAAATTCATGTGTATGTGTGCTAATTTATTTATATGATAATGTGCTTTCCCTATGGAAATGAAGGTCTTGCAATAAAGGAAGATCTTATTTATAGAGCCCTGAATCAGGATCTTAATTCAGGGGGCAAATCTTCTTAAGCTTTCAATCTCAGTTTTGCTGACATAACAAATGCTTATGTGGCATGCATAAAGTAGGCATCTCAAGCAGCACTGCCTACAGAACTCATTTAAAAAGACTAAATAAGATCAGGTGTTAATTAGTTAGAAAAGTTTTTCCTTCATCCTCTGGTTTGTCGTTTATTTTTTAATAATTTATTTTTTCCCTTAGAAGTCTATTGTTGAGAAATGTTGGCAAATATAATTGTTGTCAATAATTGCTGTTTTCTTGTTTCAGGGCCAAACTCAGTTCTGAGAAAAAATATAAAATACTAGATTCAGAATAATCATTCTCAATTGTGTCGAAATAGCATTTTGATTACTAGAGAGCATGGGATCTTTAGCAGCAAGGAGAATAAATCCTGCACAAAGAACTAATAGAGACAAAATGCTTCATTTTTATCGAACTGAGTAGATATCCCCACAAAGCAGCACTTGAAGGAGATAGGGAAGATGAAGGAATCCAGGTACAAACTTCTCTTTCCTGTAATTTTGACCATTTGCTTGAAGAACTTTGAAACTCTACTCTAAATGTAGGTTCTGTCTCATCAAGTATTAGGGATCTTTCCAGCTGAATTGCATTTTCAGTGCTAATGAATGGGAAAACAAAATTTCTTCATCTGTAAATCAGTTTAAAGAAATTTAAGAATAGAAAAATATGTATATGAAAAATGTATAAAAACTAGGTTTCACCACCTGCTTGCTAATACTTTGAAAAAGACTCATATTTTAGGAAATTTATATTAGTTTCAAAATGTACTGTCAAATTTTCTTCCAGTAAGAGCAAAAATGCTATTATAGACAAAAGAACAACAGGCACATTTTTGAAAAATTATTCTGATTTTGTAGAATTATGTAATAGATCTTGTTGGTATCTTCCTCAAAACCTTTTATTGTTGCTTCTCTTCCTCTGAAATACGATACCTATCACTATATTCCTTGTAGAAGGAGGGAGCTATGCAATCTAAAAGCAAAACTCAAGAAATCAGTCTAGGCAATAAGAGACATACAGGAGATAAAATGTAAATTATGCACGGTATTTATTTTAGAGGAAATGGAATTAAAATATTGTGAAATGAACTTGTTACTTTCCATTGAGTAAATAGGTTGGGAATCAGGTAATTTCTCAGAAAAAGTCTTGTCTATAGCTTACCCCAAGATGAAAATCCCGATTCTACAAGCCTTTAGTTTTCAATTAATTGTGTTCTCTTCTCTAAGGTGTTAGGAAAAAAAAGAACATTGGAGAAACAGAGAACACCTGAATGTAATGTGCATAAAGTGTCTAAGCCTTTTACATCTAATCATAACAGGAGTTTCACTGAAAAAAAGGGATCAGGAGGGGTTTGCTTCCTAGTTTTGCTCTGTCTCACAAACTGGCCTCTGCTCTGAGACCAGTTCCTTTCCTTCTGATTGTGATGGCTCCTTGAAGCTGATGTTCCACTTGTGTGAAAAAGATTAGCACCTCATTATCACGTGAGTATCTGATTATGGCACTGGTGGGTGGTGACTGATAAATACTGCTTGATGTATACACTGGTTTACAAAAGCACCAAAGAAAATGTGCTCACAAGGGGTATCCAGCCTGAAGAGAATCATACATATAGAAATATAATGAAGTTTCCAATCTCAGAATGAATTAAAGAAAAAAAAATGAAGTCAGCAGGGAAATAGACATCAATTTTACAGTCTATGTGGAAAAATTACTTGAAACTGATTTTTTACAGATATAGGTTCCTATAAAATTCATAAATTTGTGTCCATGTATTATCTACAGTTTCAGGTGTTTGCTAACATGCATTCAGTGTTTAGATTTTTTTACACTCATCAACTCCTTGAGAACTTTCAAATTACATCTCTCAAGGATCTGAGAAATCACTCAAATGTGCAGATGAATCTAAGTTTTCCTAGTATATTTAAAATTAAATAAATATTAAATTGAGAGAGCATTTCCTAAAACACTCCATATAGCTAGTCCAAGTCTGAATAAAATATCACCTCACATCTAAACAACAAAATTGATTTGGAGTAGAAGTAATAGCTAGAATTTTTATGCGCAATATAAATTCAAATTACATGAAGAGGTTTCTAGCAAAGTTCAGAGGAAAAAAAATTGCAAGTGTAAGTTGAATATCTTAAATATTACTGTATAAATGACTTTGGTTGTTCCTACGTATCTTAATATATTCTTTTTTATCTTAAGATATTATATCTTCTCTTCTGTCTTACATTTTCATTACTGGATTTCTTAATGTATTGAACTTTGAAGAACTTTTGTGAAACTAAATCAATGTGTACAACAACTGTTGTTGCTGCTTTTCCTCTTATTTCTTGTCATTTGAGAAATTGTTTTGAATCCTTTTATTTAGGGATTATGGTCATCACTTGTTACTTGGAAATTCCACATAGATTTGCATCAGAAAGTTTTTTCAACTCAGGCCCAAAGAATACTCTGTGCTGGAAATACATCTCTAACACTGGATTTACATGTCATACTTTTGAGTCAGTGTTGGAGGTTAGATTTGTTTCTTTTTTACTTACAGAATTTTTTCTATAAGTTGCTCAGCAACCAACTACTGAGTACTTATGGGTGCTAAGAAAAAAAAAGAAATGGCCAGAGGAGCGGACTGTAGCACCTGGCTACACTCCTTTTGTCTCTGGGCATTTCTCTCGGAGGGGGAAGATCCCACAAGTTTTGGGGGCAAGTAAAGGACAGGGCTGGGGACAGCTGTGCTCTCTCTCGCTCTCAGCGTTGGAAGCAGGACGGCCAAGCTGTTGCTTACTGCAGGGAGAATTCACTGTCACCACCAGAGTCCAGCCCTAGGCATCTACCACCATCTGCTCGTGTGTCCAGCTAATCCTGAGCTCGCCTTCTCCTGCCCTGCTGGAGCTGGGCCGCTGCTGTCCCATCCCTACCCACCCCGCCCCCCAACCCCNTCCAGCGCCGAGAAGGCTGACATGAGATTCCTGGTTCTGTTTTGTTGTTAATGCCATAGCTATTGTTCTTTGTTTGCCTTGTTACACATACCAGTAAAGAACTGTCATTCCTACCCCTCATATCCTTGCCTAAGAACCCCTTAATTTCACAATTATAATAATTTGGAGGGAGGGAATTTCCATTCTCCATTCCAAGGGAAGCTGGTGCCTTCCCTAGCAGACACCTGTCTTTCCAAACCAAGTCAGCCGTTTAATTTCAGAACAGATGTATTTCACAGACTTTCTGAAATTGTTACACAGTCGTATTTACCTTTTTGAAGGATGCAGAAAACACTTCTAAATTTTCAGATTAATTATGCTTTTATTAGAATTCACAACATTTCTATGTAACAATTTGAATACTATCTTTCATTCCTTATTAGATTTCCATTTCGGACAATATATTATTCTTTGCTAAGCTTGAGAAGTGATACTTTATATTTTTGGTATGTTCTGATTTACAGATGTATCCATTTAGGGTAGTGGGTAATGAGTAGTAAGAATTAACTGTACAATATAATATATCATTAAGAAAATAATCCAGGCTCTCATAGTCCTTTAAACACCATTGTATAAGGGTAATAATATGATGAATAGAATTAATATTGTGAAGACCAGCCAATGCAAAATCCTTATAACTCCTATATTAAATATTCTATTACTTCTCTAGGTCAATGTAAGAGTGGAAAATATGAATTAATTGGAGAAAATGTCTGTTATTCCTATATGAACATAATGAATAATTTTTGTAACAGAAAATATAGATAAGAATGAAGCTGATTACCTGATAAGTCAAATGTGGCCCAAAATTTTTCAAAAGAAATTTTGCAAGTATTTATTTGTCCATGTTGAGGTATGGTGTAGTGGACCTGAGCTTGGATCCACCTCATTTGTGTTTAAACATGTAACTGAGTTGTATAAATTAGCAGTATAGTTACCATTCCTCCTGTCTAATGTTACTTGAAAGGGTTAGACTTGTCTACAAAGCAAGATGAATTATGAGTAGCCTGTACTCTGCAAAGGAAAATGGAGTACCAGTCTCCTTAATGCAGCTATTTCAGCCATGTGCACAAGCATGGATTGGAGGGAATCTGGATCCAAAATTATGGAACAATCTGTAAAATTTTTCCCAAATCTGTTATTTTCTTTTCCTATATTAGCAGAGTGTCAGCTTCAATAACTAAAGGAGAAAATATGCAAATGAAGTTAGGAAAGTTTAGGTCCATGACAAATGCCATTTTGACCACATGCCATTGAGGAGTGGAAGAGTTGTTTTCACTTCCATAGAAAAAGAGAAAGAGATACTTGAAGATGTTCAAATTATAAAATAAATGAATGTACAGAACCTGTTACTAAAATGGAAAGAAAGCATATGAAAAGCAATATAGTAATGAAAAAATACAGGTTTTTTCATCTGGATAATACTTATTTAGCAGCATATTAGGTTACACATGGTAGTTCTTTTAGTAATATTTCAACCTTAATTAACAAAAGTGTCTTTTTGTTATCTTGTCAGAACATATTGTTGTACTGGTTCAATCATCTTTGGAATTATAAGAATGTAAACTACAAGAAGCAAATTTTGAGAGATCGTACTAGATCAAATAAATGAATACCCTGAGATTTGGAAAATCGTGTTCGCTCATCTGTGCTGTTCACCCATCTTGCTAACCTTATGTAAAAAGCAGTAGCAAAACAATTTTTTTTTGCAGAAATGCAACTTTTATTTCTACATTACCATCTAGAAATGAAATATAGTATCCATTAATTACAGACTTACATGTTTGGAAATACTGATATGCTGGGATAAAAAATGAGTATTCCCCTACTTTTCCTGTAGATGACAGATAAACATTTTCAAATGTAAAGTGAAATGTCTATCTTTTTTCCTCATTTTATACCAGTTAAAAAATACCCTCAGATGTGGTATCATGTGTGTTTTTACCTGTTAAACTAAGTTTTACTTGTAATGCCTAAATAAAATAAAAGATGCACAAGAAATGACTATACAGAGATTATCTAGACTTAATATAAAGTCTCATAAACAAGTCTATTTCTAGAATACTAAGAGCATTTTAGTTGAAACAAACCAAATATATACATGCACAACCTGTGGCTCTGCCTTTGAACTAAATGATCATAATGCCTTAAATGTGGGCCCAAAGGAAATGGAATCTGTAGTCTGAACCACAGCTTTTTGCCTCATTTGAGGAATAAATGACACATACAATGTAAGAGGTTATTTTGAATGATTATGTTATACATATTCACAATGTGGTCATTTTCTTGGTTATAAATTGATGTTAGCTTGCCCATATCTTATTTGTTCTAAACCTGACATCTTATCTAAGTTGTCCTTGTAAACAAACAGGTAACAGTGCAGTATAGAAAATGGTTAATGCATGCGTAAGTGAAATTATAGCCCTGTGGTTGTTGCTATTGTTGAATGTGGTACAGGAGATGATTTTTAAATGTGAAAACACTTCTGTTTCAAAATAATTTTCAAAGGATATTAGAAAGCTACTCTTATCAGACCTATATTGGAACACAGCTGGGATTTTTTTCAATTGAACAACCACAATATAGCATCATTGATAGGAAAGTTTTTTCAAAAGAGAATTTTTTGGTAAAGTCTAAGTAATAGATAGCTACCCCAAAGTAGCCAACAGCCAGCACAAGAAGTGAGGGAAATGGGAAAGCTGGGACCTGGTCATATGCAGCTCAGTTCCTTTGCCAGTAGTTATGAAATTATTACTTTCTTCTGTTAGAATTGCAAAATTTTAATTTGGTAATATCTGTTTAATCATCTTAAAAAAAAAAAAAAAAAAGCTCCAAAGGAAAAAAAAAAAAAAGGAAAAAAAAAAGGGTGAAATCCTGTCATGTCATGTTTTGTGGGGCAAGGTAACTCCTAGAGATGACACATTCACAAAATAATGTCTCTGGAATATGTTGTTCCTAGAGAATTAGCAATCTATATAATCTATTATCAGCCACAAAATCTTTTCTTGAAAAGACTTTTGTACCATTTGTAAGTTTTATAGGGCCTTGTTTTCTACTCAGATGTAGATCAAAATATGTAATATTTGATACATTCCCATGGAACAACAAGGAAACCTAGTAAAGTTTCCTTTAAATGCATTAAATCTTGCTGGGTGAGATTCTCAGCCAGATCATACAAATTTTGTCGGAGATCATAAATACAGCAAAACACATTCATTTTATTAGCTGTCACTCCAGGTTTTTCAAATAGCTGCAGTAACACGTGGGAAACAGAATCAAGGGAAAGAGGTTGCTGAGATGAATTTGGGTTCCTAAGTAGGGGGCAGCTTGTGTGTGTAGAGCTATGATGGAACAGCACACAGGTGCTCCTGGCTGTGGCAGGGCTCTGTTTTAGCAGATGGCTTACTGATGTCCAAGAAGTCAGGGTGCAAGGATTTGCATGCTCGTAATGCAGGACCAATAAACTTTTTTTTTGTGCTCTGCAAATGTCCTCTGATGTGCAAGTTTTTACTTTTCCTCATTGCCACATACTTCAGTGCAGCCTACATCTTACTCAGACCTAAATGGAAAAATCTGTATTGCTGCCCCACTATGAATATGAATACCCTCAAAATTATGGTTTCTGACGCAGTTTATGAGGTGTATCTATAGACACACATATGAATGTATCCACTATGTTAATATAATGTAATGGTTTGAGAAAAAAAAAAAAGTAAACAGCATGTTACATCTGGAGAACTGCCTCCACTGGTCAAAGGGGGTTAAAAAGTCACCCAGCAGGAAGTTCTGCCTCTTTTGCCTCTGGTTCTCAGGAAGGTAACGTGGGACCGTGCCGTGGCCATGGGTTTGTTGGGGAGGGGCTAGGCCTCAGCCATTCTCCCGAAAGGGAGAGGGGAGAGGCTGAAGGGAGGGCTTAGCCCCATCCCATGTACCACGGGAGCTGGGGGGTTAATCCCAAAGTAAATTGGTCCCAGGCCGGTCTCCTCCTCCGAGTGAGGAGATGGCAGATCCTGGCCAGCTGGCAGAGAGCCCTTTCCCTTGATCCCCTCCCCTGCTGACAGGGGAAGGGGGAAGGGGGAAGGTGGTGGCTCGGCTGCAGAGGCAGCTGAGCCAGGTGGCCATGGGCCCGCAGCTCGGAGGCAGCCAGGCAGCAGAGAGGACCCCTCCCTCCCCCTGTTGTTCTGAAGGAAGGGGGGGTGAGAAGGGAGGGGTGGGAAGCCTGGAAAGGTCCTGGAGTGGGCCCTAGCCAACATGGTTAGAGCAGAAGAAGTTGCGTTTTTTTCTCCCTTGTCCTGCCTCAGTTCCAAAGTTCCCGGCGATAGCCGGCAGCTGACGTCATCTGCAGAAGAACTGAGACAAAGTTTTTTAACCCTTTTCCCTCCTTCTGAGAGACATTGTGAAGAAGAAAGAAATCTTCATAGCAGATGGACAATTTTCCTTAGTAGATTTGGGAAAGTGCTTCATCTAGCAACAGTGTGGACTGAGTAAAATCTCACTGAAGGCTGGATGGGCACTTTGAAATATTCCCAAAGACTGAGAGAAAACCCACACGGCATCGGGCAGGCTGCAGGGGGGTGGAAGTCTGGATATGAAGGTTGAATTGAATTTGAGTTGAGGGAGAAGTGCTTTGTGACATTTTCAATTTTTTTCTTTTTTCTTATTTCTCTGAGTGTGTGTGAATAAATCTATCTTTTTGATTCATAGTTGAATTGTTTTGCCTTTGTTTCTGTTTTGGTCATGATCTCAGATGAGAAAATTAGCAAAAATTATTTAGCAATTGAGTTATTAATTCTTAATTATATTAATGATCCAAACTCTGCTACCAGAACACTTTTTTTTCTATTGCTCTTGTCTGGAGATGGCTGCTCAAGAAACAATCCCTCATGTCTAACAAAAGGTGTGTGCTGAGGCTTACGTGTAAAATTATAGTCTTTGAGCAGTTACATGTTTTGTTGCATACGAAGAAGCAGAGCTTATCCTTCTGTTAGATAGTTTGAAACACCATTCTATAAGAAGGCAGGACTCCAGAAATACCTCAGACAAAGCATTAATATTTCACTGCATTTTAAATCCACGCCTCATTGGCAATGGGAAGTAAAGAGATCCTGAAAACCAGCCTTTACTCACAGTCAGGTATGTAGAATAGGAGTTTTGGAGTAGCTCAGGAGTTAATGACACCAGTGCACTTTGTGGGCGCATTGAACAGAGTCCCATAATCTGTTGTGAGGGGAATAAATCATCCCAAGTATTCACTTTTATTAAGAATGGAATCTTTTTTGTACTATTTCTTTTTTTCTTAATTGTCCAGATTATTTTAGAACTTAATTGCTGTGGGAGATGAGTGTTTTGGAGAGTCATCCATGGTGGTTATTGGACGAGCATTTTTGTGTTTGAACCAGTGTGGACAGTTTATCTTCATCCTGCTGACAGCCACTCACCAAGCTGCTTTGTCACTCATCCTCTTCAGCATGACAGGGTGAGGAAATATGAGGAGTATTGTGTGTCAAAATAAAGATAGGGAGTTTACTCATCAGTTACTCTCAGGGGCAAAACAGAAAAAAATTGGGAAAATTTTCTTAAATAATTGCCAATTAACAACAGAGTAGGATTATTAAAAACAAATTCAAAACACCTTGCCCATACCTCTCTCTTCTTCCCATGTACAGCTTCAGTCCTGATCCTTCTACCTCTTTCCCAACAAGAAATGAAGACAAGTGGGGAATAAGGGTTGTGATCAGTCATCATCTCTGCCACCCCCTTCTCCTAACACTCTTTCCAACTTCCAGCATGGGGTGCATTTCACAGGATACAGACCTTTACACACTGCTCCAGTGTGGATCCTCTCCAAGGGCTGCAGCTCTTAAGAATTGTTGCAGTGTGTGTGTTTCCCATGGCATATAGACCTCCAGGAACAGACTGCTCCAGAGTAGTTCCTCTGTGGGGCAACAGCTCCTGCATGGGCTCTGCCCCATGCTCCAGAGACCTTTACAGGAGCCTGTCTGCCATGGGCTGTCCACAGGCTGCAGCTTCCTTTAAGGCATATTCACCTGCTTTGGTGTGGGGCCCTGCAGTGGCTGCAGGATGACTGTGTGGCAATATGGCCCTGGCTGGAGGCCAGGTGCTCACCAATCTCTTGTATCCCTCCACTCCTCAGAAGGACAGGAGGAGAAAACAAGATGGAACAAATTGTATGGTATGTCAAGATAAAAGAAATTTTATGTAAGGGAAAAGCAATAGTCCCATCCTCTCCCTTTCTCTTGGTTGTTGTTGAGCAGCCATCAAATGGAAAATCCCTTTGGACAGTTTGGGTGAGCTGTCCTGTCTGATCCTCTCCCAAGATCCTATCCATGCCCAGCCTGCTAGTGAAGGGGAATGTTAGAGGGATTGTGCTGGTGCTGTGCCAGCACTGCTCAGTAGCAGCCAAAGCACAAGTGTGTTATCAATGCCTTTCTAGGCAGGTACCCACACACAACACAGCACTGTGAGGGCTGCTATGGGATAATACACTCCACCTCAGCCAGACCCAATGTTCGATATCTGCTCCTATATGTTCCTCCAAGGACTGCAAGGAGACAACTTGTTCCATCATGGTCTTCTCCATGGAATCTCTGCTCTGGCATTTCTTTTCCCTCTTTCTTCTCTGACCTTGATGTCTATTTCGCATTTTTCTCACTTGCCTCTCACAGCAGCTGTGCAGCATTTTTTACCTTTTTAAAATACATAATTTCAGAGGCACCATCAGCATTACAGATGGCTCAGCTTTTAGCAGTGTTGGGATGGTCTAGGAGCTGTCTGAAACTGCCTTTGTATTACCTTGGGGCAACCTCCAACATCTTCTCACAGAAGCAAACCCCTTTACAGTCCTGATATCAGAACTCTAGTGTGAAAAAAACGCAATCAGAAAACATTTTCATTTTTTAAAAACATCAACATTTTTTCAAGAACTTTGTAAAACTATTTTATAAAAGGACAGAGTAGGATTCTAGGCAAGACACATGCAGAACATAGCTTGGTCCTGAATTTTGTCACTACATTAAATAAGGGCAAGAACTAATCTAATATCTATTTTGAACATAACGTTGAGGTTTTGGAAGTGAATTCCTGCAATAGATTATGTGCACACTTTTGAAACTGTGTTTTTAACATAACAAATTTTTATTTATTGTATTTACTTAAAAAATATGATTATTCAGGGTGATCACATAATGCATATTGATTGATTAGTGGTGCAGGCAGTAGTAATGCTTTATGTGGCAAATATAGAATGAGCTATATTTTTTTAACATTGCTCAATTGTTGGGCGAGATGAAAATTTAATAGGAAAAGTTTTAGAGATATAGAAGAAAGTTTTGCTATATAAAACAGAAAAATATGTTTTTGAGGGCCAAAGTTGAACTAAGCTGATTACTGGATAACTGAAAAGACAAAGGTAAATAATTGAGAGCAATAAGCTTGTGAGATGACAAACAGAACATGGTTTTTACCAAGTAAATGAGTCTCAGGAATAACCTAGGCAAATATAAGAGATATCTTTTATCAGGTTGAAAGATCTTCCACAGGAAGAGAACAGAAGAAACAACTTTAAACTGTTTAAACAAGTTTAAACTGTAACCTACTAACTCTTGTGATTGGATAGTTACTAAGATAATATAGAAATTTAGGGACTGTGGTGGGCTATATGTTAATGGTAAAAGTATCCTGTTTTATACTGATTGGTTGTTACGTATTAAGATATTCAGTAAAGAAAATATGTAATGCTTTGTAACCAAGACCAAGGGGTCTCCAGGATATACCTAGGGCTGATGCTGAGAGCTTGTAGGTCTGGCTCTGCACCCACAACCCAAGATGCACTAAAGAGACCTTTAATAAGAGCCGCCTGGAGTCCTGTATCTCTCGTCAGGCTCTCACACTCAACTACCATCCACATAACAACATATACAAACTCAAATATTCTTAGATGAAACCTCAAGAAAAGAATGGTTACCTTCTTATTTTTTGACTTTTATGTTCTGTCACATTTGTCTATCATGTTTAAAATGTTTAATTGTAAAAAGAAGAAACAAAGTAATACATTGGAAGCACAAAATCAGCCTGGAAATGTAATCATTTAGAATTACTGTGCTTGCTTCAAAGGATAATAGTCCTTAAATGAGTCTGCCTAATTTTTCTTGCCAAACTGTTAAACATGGAAATCATTGGTTTACATATTCAAGTGATTATGAAAGAGATCAAAACTCAACCTATTCCCTGATGGAAAACACTAAGTTAAATTCTTGGCTGACATTCTTGGCTGACATCCCATCTTGATCTCAGTGGAAAGCTCTGAAAACAAAAGCAATTTTGAAGAACAGGAACTTAAAGAGTGACAATTCACAGCCTTCTCTTTTGAGGAACAGCCCATTTTCATTGTATTCATTTTTATTTATATTAAAATTGGACAATTATGCAAAAAAACTCCTACAATAAAAACTGGTTTGCTTTAAAGTAGCTGATGAGTTTTTTTCAAGAGCTCTTTTTACACAGTCTAGCAGAGGATTAGAAAAAGTAAATCTTTTAGAAACAATAATGTAGGCAAATGAAGGGAGGAAATAAGTATGGAATAAAACATGGGCCTGCGTTCCACAATACTGCATTTCAGTTGCAAAGATCATTACACTGAAAAGAAACAGTGAAGCTACTGACTTCATTTGAGTTGATCTTATGTCTCTTACTGAGAATGGGGTTTTTTGGCATTTTACTGAATTTGGTCTAGAATGCTGGTTTGGCATTTTTTTGTTGGTAACCTCTATTAAAAATATAGTCTGCACTATTTGTTTCATTAAAATAATAGAAGTTGTATGGAAAGGTGCAAAAGATATGCTTAATGGCTCCCTTTTCTTTTCTTGTTTATCTGTTATACTATGAGGGAGAATTTACATATATGAGAGGTGACAAATTATTTTGACCCTTAAAACATTTGATTGGAAGAAAAAATGAGTCTTTCACAAAAACATTACTTGGAAGGGCTAGTTTTGCAATTGGTGTAGCTTAATGTAGACTCTGTGAGGGCAAAGGGAGAAGTTCCCAATGTCTTCTACCTATAATTCTGTAAGTACACAGAAATCTACTTCTGTCCACCATAACATTTTTACTTCTAAGTTGCAGAATTATGGGTCTGATGGCTGAACTGTTAGATTAATAAGGCATTGGCTGGATGTCTGCATCCAGTCAATTTCTGAGTGTCCAAGTGGAAACCAGTAATGAGTGGTGTCTCTCAAGGGTCTGCACTGGCACCGACATTCTATAATATCTTCATGTACAACATGGACAGTTGAGTGCATGTGATTATCTTGATGCAATCTGCAAACTTGCTGAGTGCACCCTCAGCAAGTTTGCAGATTACATCAAGATGAGTGGTGTGGTTCATATACCAGAGGGACGGGATGCCATCCAGAGGGATCTGGGCAGGCTTGACAACTGTGCATGTACAAACCTCATGGGGTTCAACAAAACTATGGGCAAGGCTGGGGCAATCCCCAGTATCAGCAGTGGGGATTGCCAGTCAGGGGGGTGACTGTACTGAGAGGAGCAGCACTGCAGAGGAGGACTTGGGAACGCTAGTGGTTGAAAAAGTGGACAGGACTCAGCAACATACATTTGGAGCTCAGAAAGCCAACATATCCTGGGCTGCTTCAAAAGAGTGACCGGCATTTTGAGGGAGGTGATTCTCCCCCTACAGTGAGACGGTTGGACTAGATAATATTGGAAGGTCCCCTCCAACCTAAACCATTCTATGGCTCTATGGTACTATGATTCTCTGAATAATTTCTTGCTGTGCATACAGAATTTTCATCTGTGGTGGCACATGCAATAAAGGGAGGAAACCAAATAAGCACATTAATGCAGCATTTAGGTGTAGATTCATCTCCACCCTACTCACCCCACTGAACCTAAGCTTAGAAAGGGATAGAAAAGAGCAGAATGGTACAAAAATACTTTGCTGTGTTTCTTAACACTTTACACCTCAAATGATTGATAGGAAATTAATTTCATCCGTGGGATGAGCCTGGTAAATTTCACAAAATTATATCAATGTGAATAAGAGGCAAATTTGAACCAATATTGTAAGTTCACTTTAAAACTAAAGTTTCAAGAGCATGTCCATTATTCAAGATGAAGAAGAGTGTTCTGTTACATTAGTTCTTCAATTGTCATGAATTATAGATGTCTGAGATATTTGTAAGATTTCTGTAGTTAGTTGTCATGCAGTGACTGGCAAACAGGATTCATTAATAGGTGAAGAGAAATACATTAATTGTTAGAAAATAAATTTAGCAGATATGAGAGTATATTTACTTCAAAAAAACCACCAGTATTTAGTAATCTGGAAATAAGTAAGGTTTATTTGTCAATGAAATTGCCTAAATCTGATGTTACATTTAGACTCATTAATGTACATGTCTGTTATGTTAGTGTACTAAGGTATTGTTTAAGCTGGTATTAAGATTATATACGTGTTATACCTGAAGGTAGTTCAATACTGCCACATATACTGGTAGGAATGGAATTTTAATTTGAAATTTATTTCTACAAATATTGAAAAAAACTGAAGGTTGCAATTAGTTATAGAGAAACATTATAAGGAAGTAGGAATATAGAATGACATAAGAAAAAAGCTTTTTTAAAAGAAAAGTATTGCAAACATTCTAGCATCAGAAAAAATGGGAAGGGAAGGGAAGGGAGGGGAGGGG
>WAAE01020945.1:21992-38186 GCA_013400495.1 Nicator chloris
AGGGCAGGGAAGGGCAGGGAAGGGAAGGGCAGGGAAGGGAAGGGAAGGGAAGGGAAGGGAAGGGAAGGGAACAAGCAAGGAAGACATATAATTTTGTTGTTATGCTTTTTATAAATTTCTGTCTGGACACATGGGATATCAACTTCATATTACTATTACAAAGACAGCTGAATTGACGTAGTAGATCCTCACTCTTCATTTCACAAGAAAAAGCTTTTGGAGGACTGCACTTACATACTACATTATCTGTTCTTATTGTCAATGACTTGTTGAGTATGTCAATGAAACTATCATTGACATACTCAACAAGTCATTCATGTCATAAATTTACCCACTCTACTTACACTACTGCAGCTATTTTTGTTCTCCTTCATTCTTTTATTGTAAATAATTTTTTACTTTTTTCTTACATTTTTATAGGTACCTCACAGCTTAAAGAGACACATTGTTGGCAATTTAAATGAAAGTCAGGATCCCAAGAGAAAATATGAAAAACTTCTCATAAATGTACTCTTGATAGAAAAGAAACTGCATCATATGCTAGAATGTTATTGATAATATGTGTATTTAAGACAACACAAAATGTCCATTTCAGATTATGCTTATTTAAGGTCTGAAAAACTGTCAAAATTTAATGTTAAATAGTAATTCACTGCATTCCTCTGTGTCATAAAGAAAAATTCAGAAGTTTCACATATTTTGCTTATCTATGTTGCTGATCTGCAGGTTTTGTATTAATAAGCCATGATAGTTTCCCAGTTGCTAAGGATTATTGTTGTTCCACCAGCAGCCATTGCCAGCTCCTGGAAGGTATCTCACTGTCATAGATCACACATTAAAATTTTGAGAAGTGGATAATTTTCATCTTTCTTGGAAAAATAAAAATGCTGTGGTTTTCAAACCTACCCACTTTGGATCAGACAGCAAAAAAACATCCTCAAATAGCTCTGCTCTTGTTCATGATTTATTGTACAGCCATACTGAAATTTCAGTGCTATCCTCATCTGCAGACCATCTTGATTTCCTCTCAAAGTTACTGAAATTTCTACAAGGCTTTCAAGTTTTTTTTTGAATCACCAGAATAATATTCTCTTTTATCTTGGTTTAACATTAGGTAAATACTATGAATTTCTGTAGACAGTGGAATAAAAAGATATTGTTTTAATATTCACTAGGAATCCCCAGACACTGAAATTCCACTTTGACTTCAACTGTATTCCAAGTTGAGAAGTTAAATAACTTTTCATAATCTCTTAAAGCATACCAAGAAAGCTTTCTAACTTATTTGCAGGTAGAATCATTCTGATTCAATTGCTGGTGTTCTGACAATCCTCTTCTTGCTATCATAAAGTTATATCTGCTTGCACTAATCGCAAAGAAATACAACAAGCATTTCAAACTGCCCTCCAAAAAATTCAGTCGGAGGAAAAAGACTGCCCTCAGGATGCTATTCAAATAATGAGATCATTTGGAGATAATTTCTACGGAAAAAAAACCAAAACAAAACAAAACAAAACAAAACAAAAAAAACAAAAAACAAACAAAAAACCCAAAACCAAACCAAACAAACAAAAAACCCCCATCTTCAACACATTTTGAGATTCCTTTTCCAACTACTCTCTGCCTTACAGGACATCAGAACTTCCACACCAAGCAAGAGGAAGGTTCACAATGATTCTCTGAAGAACTGGTGTAATAAAATTCTGTCTTATCCTGCACATCTGAACAACAAAGAAGTTTTTCAAAGGGCACTGTCAGGTTTTATTACCTGGAGCAGAAACTGTGCTCTGGCTAACATCTGATGCAATATGTTACCTGTATACCATCTCTCTGAAATTCACAGTGTATTCCTCTGCTAGCACACAGGATCTGAACAGTATTTATGCTTTAAAGATACTAAAGTCTCAATAGTTTTAATTTGCAGCATCCAGTGATGTTGCAGTGTGCAACAAATGGTTGCTTCCACTGTCCCCTTACTGTTCTTTCGTTTTGGTTTATTCCATGAGTCAATCTGTCTTTCCCCTCCCTGGTTTTCGAGACTGTTTGCTGTCATTCTTCAAACCTCCTCCCTTTGGACACTGCCTGTCAATCGGCTGCCTCTCCCTTTCACCTAGAAAGTTCTAGGAAGGGCTTAGAGTGATAGGCTGGGGTCCCTGGGATCCCTCCGTTCTCATTGCTGTTTGGTCTTCTGTCATGCCAGTTATTGTTGTATCCCCCCACCTCTTGTTCATGATTGGAAAGTTGTTGGTTACCACCCCTTGTTACACCCCCGGCACAAAATGCACTGTACAGCCCTGCTCAGGGCTCTCGTCTGCTGGGTTCCCTTGGTTGAGGGGCTCCTCGGAGCCCTAATAAACTGAAATTCACCCCCAGACTTGAGACTGCCTCCTTTTCTTCGCCTTTGTCTGCTGCCAGCCTACATTGTACAGGATAAGAGGGAGAAGAACCCATAGCAGCAGCTCCGAGTCACTGAGCAGGTGACAGCTTGGGACAGAGAGCTGCGCTTTTTACTGGAGCTGTTCCCACAGCTAGCCGGGACAGTGAGGGTTCCCTCACCAGTCGGGCACAGCGACACAGTGATTCATAGGTTTATTCACTTTTTTGTTTGTTTGTGTTTCATCTGACCTCTGTCAGGCTATGATCTTTAGCTCCAGATCCTGAGAATTCCAGCCATAAAGATTTCTGTGTATACTAGGTCTAATACATGTGTAGTCTATGAGTTCTAAATTTAGCAAAGTTTGTGAAAGATACTCAATAGTTTTTTTCTATTCTCAACATATTTTCATTTCCTTAATGGACAAGAGCTTTGGAAATTTTGTTTCAGCAATTGTACAGGCATTTCTATTAGATAACTGAGTGGAATATTTTTGTTCAAGCTTTTAATTTTTTCTACTTTTAAGCTTCTGAAATTCATTTTCCAATAAATTTGCCCTGAGATTAATTTGGTTTTTAACATTTTTTTTTTAATTTCATTTCAGCTGTTTTATTCCCAGTGAGCTTTCAACAAATCAAGATTGGCTGACCTATAGGTAGGATGTGTATTCTTGGAGGTATCAAAAGCAGACAAATGCAAGCAGCTTGTTTCTAATAGCTGTTGGAGAAAGACTGGCGTTGCCACTGGCACCACTCAGTAAGAGACACAGTTGACTAAGTAAAGATAACAAAGTAGAAAAGAAGAATGGTAATATAACTATATTAATGGAAAACATGTCAGGAAACATAGAAGCAATATTAAAATAAAGCAATTCTGTTTCAAAGCCATATTTACAGTGTTGACAGCTCTGCACCTAGGTTTGAGAGAGCAAAGTGATTGTGTATCATGCTAAAAGAATATGCTGTAACAGAGAGCAGGAAAATTGTACAGTCACAGAACATGCAAAACTGTATCAGCTTAAATATGAATTTCAAGTTTTCCAAGACTGAGGTAAGAAGTAGTCAGAAGTTCTAATGTTTGTGGGGTTTTTTTTATCTTTCACAGATTTTTATATCCTTTGCAGCTGATATTGTTTTAGGAATAAAATTAATATTAAACTATCTTTCCATAAAAATTTTCTGAGAAAAAAATATTTTTTCTCTTTATAAGCAGAACCTCTACAACTTAAAGTTTAGTTTGGAATACTAGCCGCTGCTTCTAATAATTCCTATTTAGATATCTAAAATATTTTAAGAGTGGCCATTCATGAGCTGAGATACTCTGAATCAGGTGGGCAAGCAAATAACAGTGGCATGGGAAAGAATTTATGTGGTAATTTGAGCTGCTGCTAGCTTCAACACAGGCAAAAGACAGGATGTTCTTTACTTCACATTCTTGTGCAGTATTTTTACTTGGTTCCAGTGATCATATAAAAACATCACCACATTTTCTGGGAATAGGAAACCACTGAAATATCTCTGACCTCCTCACATTTTGTATAAAGGGGGCAAGTTGATATATCTTTCCTATGGAAGGGATATTTATATTTCCCCAAAAGTCTATCTACCTCATCCATTCCCCCCATAAGTGTAACTCTACCAATGAAATCCTGAGTATCACACATGCCTGGGTAATATTCTTTTCTAGTCTTTTGTCTCCAAGGTCAAAGCAGCTCGCTGTCTTTAATTTCTTACTGATAAACTCTGATGTACGATCAAACTCTCTCTCCTCTGGCAATTAGTTAATCAAACAAATAACAAAATGCATCAGCTCCCATGTTTTTGTAAGGAAACAATTCCTTCATGATCATGACCAGATGACTGGTCACAACCACACCATGTCAGGTGGCACAGCTTGTTATTAGTCAGGCTTTCATATTGTTAATGGATACTTATGCAAATGAAAGGAGGAAATGGTTTTCTGGCCCAAATAATTTTGCTTTTCTGACTCTAACTAACAGGCATTGAATGGAATAGTACTACAGCTGGTTATTTATGCCTATATTTGCTTTCCAAATAACCTACAACTGTAAGACTTGTTAATATGCACTCAAAATCTCTATCAAGATTCTACTGATGTTTTATGAGAAATACTTATTTTAAATATCTTTCTGTAACACCACTTGTGACCCTTAGACTTACCAAATAAATAATTAATCCAGAGCACTTTCAATATGAAGAACATCTTGCTCCTATTTCCACCATGCAAACACTCAAAGCTCTGTGAAAGAGATTTCAAAAGCAAACTCATGAAAGCATGTCCTTATTGCTGAAACAGTGACCTTTTTATTTAAAAGAATACTCAGAGATAGGTATTACAGATTTTTTTTCTAGTGTAGACAATTTTTCATATAAATGCAATGCAATTGCATTGCTTTACAGATCCTTGGCTCATGTTCAGTCACTGTCTTTCAGTTGAGATCTGTATGTATGAAGACTGTGTACATATTATTATGATAACCAAAAGAATAACTTAAAACATAGTTTACTTTAAAATTAATCTCCCTGAAAATTTGTTTTCCACAGTTAATGAACGGTTTACTGCTATGATAGCTGATAAATTAGATAGTATCCCCTAATTTCAGAGGATTACTGCTTACATGGATTTCAGCGATGTAGTGCTATATTTCTTCATTTGTTTACCTTTTTTTTCACCCCAGCAAAGGTTTCTCTGTGAAAGCTCCAACTTGATGCAGCCTGGCTTAAAAGTGTTTTGTTCAATATGCACAAAACACCTGATCAACTAGCACAAAACCAGAGCATTTCTGCCAGTGCTTCAGGGTAAAGAATGAGAAACATAAAGAATGTCTAAATTAGCATGACTATAACCTTTGGGTTATGTGTGGACAGTGTAATTCACTGAGTAAGTAATGCTAAAGGAAATTATGAGAAAAACTCCTTATTTATAACAACCTCATTTACGTGTTAGGAAATTAGTTTGCTTGGACCACAATCACAAGGGGAGACTCTTCTCAGCAAGCAGATATCCTGAAAACTATTCTAAAATTTTCCTATTTATCAGGTCATTTTTTCATCTACTAGTTTCATTTGCTCAGATAATTTGAACTGGTTGAATGAGATGGGTAGTCTTTAATTTATTGTGTGTCCCATTATTTGCTTATTTTCTTTTGAATAAATCAAAGGGGTTTTCCCACAGTTTTATACAATTGATAAATCGTATAACTTGATGGATTCTTTTAAAATTCAAACACATTGCCAAACTGTAAGTAGAATAGTACTATATAGGTTTGGGGTATTATTATCTTGTTTCTGTGCATTAGTACACCTTTTCAATTAAAAAAAAACCACCTACCTGAATCCACTGATATTTTGAAGTAGATAAAACACCTTAATTAATTTAATGTCTTTGTCAAATAACCTGTTGAGGATTATACTGAAATGATGGACATTTTTGTTGCAATTTTGTGAGTTGGTCCTTTTGAGCTTCAAGAGACAAAAGTGAAAGAGACTGTTCATCCATACAGTGCTGAATGCTTGTACTTTGGTTTCCCTCAAGTTAGAAGAGGTAAAGACCATATCTAGGGATCAAGGTAAAATAATGACACAAAATTGAAATAAGTATCTTCAGGCATCCATATTTCCATGCTGGAACTTTTAACATTTTATTACTGGCATTTTAATTGTGGTCTTCCAAAAGCAATATTTTTTTTGAGTAATGGGAAAAAGTCAGCAGTGAGTATGCGATTGCGATGTAGATCTGTTTCTATGTTATTTTGGACTTCTGCTATTTTCTTTGCAGTTTTTTTTTTTGCCATTGCCAAACACCATTGCAGTGTTTTCTCTAAGTCAGCTATCTTGAAAATAACTGTATGCAAGGAGAACCTCAAGATTCTGCTCTTCCTCTATCCTATGGACTTTTTCTTTCACATGTTAGGACTTGAAACTGAAAATTACAGCTTTTTATTTTTCCCTATCTAAGAGGGAGCTAGACATAGTATCCATGCAGCTGTCCAGGTTTCAGGCTATATGGAGTGTCTAAGCCTTTCACTGGATTGTAGAAGAGAGAAGTTTTGTAAAATGTTACCAGCTGAATGAGCTGCTTAGCCTGGTAGCAGAGCTATGGGATGATGTAAGAAAGGTTAAGGAATATTAGAGGTTTAGAAATGGACACAGACTGATGAAACCAAGATGGTCCAGGAGTAGCCAGCTAGCCACCAAAAAAAAAAATCAAGGACAGGGGGTTCCTCTGTACATCTCCAGCAGGCAGCAGGTACAATTTGTGAAGAAAGGAGCAAATGGAGGGTAGTCTATGCTTGAAGTGGCAAAAAAAATCCTTCTTTGCCCATCCCACAAGGTGCCTCTGTACAATAGGTAGGAGGCTTTGTACGTGGAAGACTAGCCTAAATATGATTAAGGTACAGCTATATCAGAGGTGTCACCACAATCAGAAAGATCAATCTGTATCAAATATGCTTCCAAGAGGAAGTGAAGATGGGTTATAGTCATAAATTATTCCCTTCTAAGAGGAACAGAGAGCCCAATATGACAAACAACCCAGCCTACAGGGAGGCCTGCTGCTTCCCTCAGACCTGGAATAGGAAAATCACCAGGAGGCTAGGAAATTATTAATACACGGCTCCACAGCTTATTTCACCACCAAAATGTTGTGGTTTTGGTGATGGAATGGCCTACAAAGCACCAGGAACCCTTGCTCAGTGAGAGAATCTGCACAGGATCTAGCAGCACTCATGGGCAGAGCTTTAAACTAGACATGAGCCATCCATGGGCACTCCCAGCCCAGAAAGCCAAGTGTGTCCTGGGCTGCATCCAAAGCCCCGTGGGCAGCAGGGGAGGGAGGGGATTCTGCCCCTCTGCCCTGCTGTGGTGAGACCCCACCTGCAGAGCTGCCTCCAGCCCTGGGGTCCCAGCACAGGAAGGACATGGGACTGTTGGAGAGAGTCCAGAGGAGGGACACCAAGGTGATCAGAGGGCTGGAGCACATCTGCTATGGGGAAAGGCTCAAAGACTTGGGGTTGTTCAGCCTGGAGAAGAGAAGGCTTCTGGGTGACCTAATTGTGGCCTTCCAGTACCTGAAGGAAACCCACAAGAACTATGACAAGGGATTATTTAAAGAGCATATAGTGACAGAACAAGAGGCAATAGTTTCAAAATGAAAGAGAATAAGTTTAAATTAGATATTAGGAGGAGTTGTTCACTGTGATGGTAGTGAGGCACTGGAATAGGTTGATTTGAGGGCAAACATTTTTTTCACATTATTATATAAATTCTATTATCTTTCTGACTGATTTTGTCTCCTGCTATTTTTAGCATGCATGGTTCGAAATTGTCCTGAAAGCAAAGTACTATATTCATCTTTCTCAGATGTAAAGCCAGGTAAGTGCCCTGAGCTGAAACAAAATGCTCCCTGTAGTGGTGGATTTACCACACACATACATACCCCTCAAAAAACAAAATGAAAAAACCCCGTTGTTTTGAACAAGTAAAAATTATTATTCTTACAAAGGTAACGACCTGAGCTGTGTAAAGAATAAAAAAGAGAACTGCTAACTGATGATCTGATTGATATGTTTTGTCAATTTTCCTCTTGCAGCTTTGGAGAGTCAATATTTTTAATCCATGACTGGTCAATAGGCTCAGGTTACCAACACAATAATAATGTTGGTGGTCAAAGAATTCTGAAGCAACTGTCAGGGAGACTGAAGTTATATTAGTTTCAAAATCCAGCTCTATACTCTGTTGAGATTTCTGTCAGCATGACTTTCAGACTGATTCTCATTAGAAAACTCAAAGGATTGGGTCCAAACAAAAGACTTATGGAATCCTAGCATGGTTTGGTTTGGAAGGAATCTTAAAGATTTGCTATATGTTCATAGAATTGTGTTCAGCATCACCTAACAAGAGGAGAGCTCTGGTGCTTTATCTTTATACAACAAGAAACACAAGTATTTGAGGATTACTATTTCATGCTTAAACCTAAGCACATGCAGTTTGTTAGATAAGAAGGAATGTTTCTTGAGACCCCAGCTCCTCTTCACAAGAGCAATGGAAAAAAAACCAAAACTATTCTGGCATCAGAGTGTGGTTGATTAATATAACTATATTAAGATAGCGTATATATGTGTGTATGTATATATGTGTCATGGTTTGACACTGTTTGCCAAACATTTCTCCACCAATTGCTCTAGGTTAACTATTTTCCCATCTATGAGATCACGACCAGACAGAAAACAAGGCAAAGCAATCCCACTTATGAATTACAAAGATAGATTTTACTCACACACACTCAGAGGAAAAAAAGAAAAAACACCATGAAAATGTCAAAAAGCACTTTCCCTCCTTCCAACAATCTACCCATTTTCCCACAAAACAATCCATACATCTCTCTCTGGGAGAGGAGACCTCTCTTGTGACCCCACTTGTTCCATTTTTGAAATGTCACAAAATCTGGAGCTGCCCGAAATCTCCAGATTTGTGCAATCCCAACCATAGAGACCCACCACCAGAAAAAAAACTAGTCTTCCCAGTGGCTTCATGTCACAAAACCTACAGTTGCCCAAAAAATGCTGTAGATTGTGCGACTCTCAGCTTGTTTTGAGGTACCATTTTAAAAATGAACAGTTCAAATGCAAAGCATTTTCTTCATCTCACAGAACAGAGATCTCTTGTCACTTCTTCACTGGCACAGAGGGCTTCTTATCCCATCTCATCTCTCTCTGTTCAAACATCTCATGGGATCACAGCTACTAATTCGGTATTCACTCAGTCAGTCACAGGTACCTTTGCTCAAATCCACAAATCTGAACAATCATTTCCCCAAACAAACTTAATATATTATAAAAATCAGTCCATATCTCCATGCCCCCCACCCGAAGCGGGAGGGAGGGGGTTGGGGTCCTTGAAGAGAGAGTCCAGCCAAAGATCGGCCCCTCCTCAATCCCTCCTTCCAATACCCTTATCAGTTCCTTCTGTCATTTCTCTCTGCAATCACGATGTCCATCAAAGAGAAGGAAGGAAGGAAGGGGTTAACTTCTTGTCTTAGTTTCTTGGCANTTCTCTCTGCAATCACGATGTCCATCAAAGAGAAGGAAGGAAGGAAGGGGTTAACTTCTTGTCTTAGTTTCTTGGCAGCTCCCAACCTCTGGTGTCACCTTTCAAAGCTGCATGGTCTCCTCAAACTAGGAACACCTCCTTCTCTTCCCCCAACTCCCGCCGGCAGCGGAGAGGGGAGGAGGAGGGGGCCCCGCCTCCGCCATCCCGGCCAGCCCCGGTGCCAGCCCGGCCGAGCTCGGTTCCCCCTCTGCCCCTTCCTCCAGCTGGGGAAAAGGAAGGGGGGGGGCCCAGCTGAGCCAGGGGCTGCTCACCCCCTGCCATGGGGTCCCACAGCCCCTCCAGATCGCAGCCTGGCCAAAGCACTCCCCCACTTTCGGGAGAGAGCGGTGAGGCCCGGCCCGCCGCCAGGCCACCCCTCGGCCGCAGGGTGGCCCCCGGCTGTTACCTGCTGCCGGCAGGAAGGTGAAAGAGGTTCCACTTCCTGCAAACTCCGATATTTTACCCCTGCCTGTCGGTGTTTTCACTCAGAGATAATTTCCTGGTTCTAACAGTTACAATATGCATACCCACACCTTGTAAACGGCATTGAAAAATTCTGTAATCTTCATAGAATTGTAGTATCATAGAATGGTTTGGGTTGGAAGGGACCTTAAAAAGATCATCTTGTTCCAACATCTCTGCCAAGACAGGGATATTTTCCACTAGATCGGGGAGTTCAAAACCCCATCCAGCCTGGCTTTGAACACTTCCAGGGATGGGGCATTCACAGTTTCTCTGGTCACCCTTTTACCATGCCTCATGAGCCTTAGATTAAAGGAATTTTTTTCCTTGTATCCTAATTACCTTATTTCAGTTTGAAGCCATTTCCCTTTGTCCTGTCACTACATGCCCTTGCAAAATGTCCCTCCACAGCTTTCTTGCAGGCTACTTTTGGTACTGGAAGACTTTAAGCTTTTTACAGTTAGAGAAATTCTCCATTTTCCCCAACCTTTTCACTTTTACGATCAAGATCTACATAATTCACATGTATAGGTTCTTAAATTATTTCTGCCTAAAAGAGTGAGTAAGGTAAAATTGTAGGACAATTTTGAATGTGTAAAGGAGCAGTTAAAAAAAGCTGCTTCTACCATGTAGGTAATGATGCAACATTATTAATATAGAAATATTTTGAAACATAATGTGTTTGAAATTACAGATAAATAGAGAAACATTTGTCATATGTGGGAAAGATTAGAGTAAGACATAAAAAATCATTGCTTTTCCATTCATAGGAGCTTTAAAATTATATACAAAGATAGGAAAACAACAGCCTTAATAGATGCCTTCAACCATACCTAAGATTGTCACTGAAAAGATAATTCAATATAAAATTAGTAATTCTACTCACAGCAGGGCTCTACATAAAAAACTCCAACAAATCTTCTATCTCAGTGGGTTAGTTTGACATCTGCAATATACAGGTTTTGGATGGTAGCTGGTATGAATGACATTTGGGTACCAAGCCACAGTCATGGACTTAGAATTTGAATAAATACCTAGTCTTTCTAACATCAACCCAAAATGTTTGCCCTTTGGCAATAGCTTTTTAGACAGCAGTTATTCTTTCTGGTTTTCCATAACATACATAAAAAATAGTCTTTTCATAATTTCTATATTGAATAATAAGTTGATTACCTTATGAATGAAAGAAAATTATGTTATTTGTGAAAATAAGACAGAAATTTCCCAGTCCGTTGATTTGGCCATCCTCTGACCTCAAGTTTTAAAGTGTGCCTATTGTACTTAAAGTTTCTAAAAAATATATAAAACATGCTAATACAATTTTTAAAAGCCTTTATCAAGTTTATTATTCTATATACAGAAATAGTTGTATTAATCAGACAAATAAAATTCTTATAAAATGTTCTTACTCAAAATCCACTTTAGTATTAACCCCTGATTTAAAATATCCGTGCTGAAAATATTGTTTCTCAAAACTCCATGAGTGTAAGTCATCCCAGAAAACGAAAATGGCATGAAAAGGCATGAAACAATTCATTATCTTTAGAAATCAACAATTTCTTTTTTGACCCAGAGGTCTGATACCACACTTAAACTTTGCATGTATCTGTGGAAATATGTTTGCATATTTAATTTCAAGGGACAAAATTATGAATCTACGTAACATAGTATCTGTAATAATTTATTGAAATATACTCCTAGCTGGTAGTCATTCAGACTGAAATCCAACATTACGCTTGTTGAGCTAATGCCTAATATTTTCAAGGATGTTCTTCAAAGGGAACCTGGATTCCCTTTTCCCACAGTTTAGAAATGAAAAACAAGACTACTTTAATCAGATAGCGTGAGTGGGAAAAAACCATATATAGTCTTTTTTTTTTCAAGGATACTTCTTAAAAGTGCAATTTATTTTTAGCAATTTAGAAAAATAGGGATGAAATAAACCTTTTTCTTTTCCATTTTGAATGTTCTTGGAAATGTTACTCACACTGAGACCTGAAAGTTTAAAAATCTTTGTTGTTCATAAATATTTTTAATATTTCTTAAAACTGTGTGAACACACACACACAGATAAATGTATGTAAATCAAAATCAAAATTGAAAAAAATCTTGCATGGCAAAAAAAAAGATCTGTTCACTCTCAGGGCATCTCTGGATATTTTATGCTTATCTGCTCTACTCATGCTTTTCTACAGAGCAAGCTCTATTAATTCATCAAATTAATAAAGGAAAAAACCACTTAGTCTGCCATTATGACAGAACCAATTATAGCAAGACTGAGAAGTATATGAAAGGCAGTGCAGTAATTAAAATGTCATTCTTTCTAATTAGTTTTAGATTTGGTCAGCCAGTAAGATGTGGAAGTAGACTACTAAAAAAGGGTTAAAATATCCTGGAAGGATTTAATAATTACAGATATTGATTACTTTTAGACTCTGTTGAGCCAACAGGATAAGAAAACCACACTTGCCTGTTTGGTCCTTTTATTTCTCACAAGATTGATGAGTTAATAAAGAGGGAGCAAGCATTCACATAAATTCAACATCTGTAATATTTTTCACCCCTGAATTACTAGGATGAGAGCGACATCTTTTATGTGAAGTCACCAGAGAGGAGCCAGCAGACTTGATTTGCAACCTGTACTCTTTTCTGTGATTAATACAGTGTTGATGTTTAAAGAGGCAGGACCATTAGGCAAAAACTCAGCAAAAGGAAACTATGTTCCTTCAAGTGGGACCTCCTGCCACGCTCTGATGTTTTCCCCTGTTTGAAAAATGCATCTTCTTCATGTATTAGCATCCAGTCTGTTATTTCTGCATATGCTATCTTAAATAAATCCACCCACATCCATGCTTTCTGAATTAACTTGCTATTGTTCTTGTATCTTTAAAAAAATAAAAGTAATAAAGAAAAAAGAATTCTTTAGTTAGTCATAAAATTAAATAAAAACCTGAAAATTTTGCCCTGAAAAGGGTAAGAATTTAGAAATATTTCAAAGCATCTTAACTTACAAAACTTTTTATACCAAAAAATGCTTTTGGATCAACTCTGCTCTAAAGCAGACAAAAAAGTAAATATGAAAGATATTTAAGAAGGGGTTTCATTTATAGGAGTGGTGTGAATCAGTTAGCATAGAAATAAACCATTAAAGACAGAAATTTTATTTAAGGAAGACAACAGTTTTTATGGTATTAAGATGAAGCCAATGATAATAAATATGGAATACAAGTAAAGTCACATAAGCACTCATGTTTTCTGTGTAGCTACACAATTTACTACACACACATGGCAGAGTATTTTGTGGCCCCAACTTAGATTGCATTGCAATGCTTCTGGGTTCTTTCCATTTTCTTCTGTCTGTGTCACTGCTGAATTTTATTCTCCTGATCTTCTACCAAATTTAATTGTGTGAATCCTTGAAGAAATATACTCTGTGTCTTCCCTCCTTTCTACATTCATTCCAATTCATACAAGCACACTGTATTTTCTCTTCTTTTGTTTCTAGACAGCAAATAAATTTAATTTTTTTTTCACTACAAATTACACTTCTTTGCATTCTTTGATTTTTTTGGTTCATTGGTAGAGATTATTGCTTCAAATTTTCTCTAATAGAGGCTCTTTTTTATCTATTGTTCTGAACATGAGGTCAGATTTGCCATTTGTTAAAATGCCATTTAAAAATGGTTATTGGCTTTTAAATGTCACAATGACAATGAAGTGAATCTGCACTCAGAGAGAAATATTAGCCCCTTATTTTGTCAGGAAGCAGAGAGCACACAGAGAGAAGGCAGCTGTAGATCTCAGTCCAAATGTGCAGAATGAAAGACTTATTACTTTCTCAGGTTGCCATTTTTCTTAATGGTAGTCCATAACCTTAATTCAATTGACCTTTATGGGATGTAGAGATGTTTTGAAAGAGGCTGGGATTTCTCTGGATTTTATTTGACTGACAGATGATAATTTTCAGATGAAAAAATGATTGCAAAATATGATTAATAAATAGATTTCACAACAGTTGATTAAAAAATTAAAGTACGTGTTTCCCACATGTTAAAAAATAATCAATACACTTCCATTTTGAGAATATTTTGTATAAAGTTTTAAATGTCAATATGTTTCTTTTAAATATTTTCAAAACAGGAACACCAATAATCAAAAGAAACAAAAAAGAATAATCTCTTATTTTTTAATGTACATTTCCTATGCTAAATAAGTAGAATACCAACAAAAAACCAAACCCAGAACAATATGCAAAGAAAATGCACCTCCACCCCCAAAACCCAAACAAAAAACAAAACAAACCAAAACAACAACCCACAAACAAACAACCAAACAAACAAAATCCAAGGAGATTAACTGTTAGGATAACTCAGGAATACAATAGAAATCTTTACTACAAGGTATACTTTTTTTCCCTGGAAATTATTAATCTTACTATAGAACAAACATGTTTTCTGTCCATTGGGATTTAAGAAAATATGTGAATCTTCCCTGAAATTTAGAGTAACATATAATTGTTTATGTCATTATCCTACACAAATATTAGTTGCCAGATAAAAATTGATCTATATATCAAGCACAAGAGAATTATTTTCAAGAATATCTGATTTTAAAATTTAATTTTAATGACATTAAAAAATCAGTCAATTAATGCGATTTCTGAAATGTATTTCTGTATTTAGAGGGATGTCTTGTAGATTATAGGAGCTGAAAAATTCAGTTCTATTCATGATGAAAATAAGAAAAGGATTCAATACTATTTCTTGTTCCAATTTATCTTATGTTTAAAACAGCAATCTGAAAATTCCTAGATGTGTTAAGTAACCTGTCAGATTTTGGCACAATTTCTTCTGCCACAGAGAGCTAATAGGCTGTTCTAACAAGTAAGGCTATATTAGCCACAGGTTAAAAAAAAATTTATACCTTCCTCTTTTTAAAGTATCAGAATACTGATTTTTCTAGCTATCTAATTTCTTGATAAATAGTACCTTTTCTACATGTTTTATCTTGTGTCAGATGTCCAGTCTAACTCAGTAAATCATAGGCAGAGCAAATCCCATGAAATGGTATTTAGTACTGGGCTCTGACATACTAAATGGTATTTAGTACTGGGTTAACACTTCAGCATTTCTTACCTAGAAGAGCAGCATGCCTTGGTCTTCATTAGCTCTGTATCTTGGGGTTTTTCCCATATCATTCATAGATCCTTTCCCAGACTGCTGCACAAGCCACTTCTTTGACAAATTTTATCTAGATTTCCATTATCACAAAGAACTACCCAGAAATATTTAGCAAAGCAGCAGGCCTTGAATTGGCATTGATCCTTGGTCACCTGTAGGTTGTTCGTACTGTCCTGTGATTACCATCCTTGATCTCTATTCTGAGTCTTGACACTAAATTTTATGTAATTTTTTGCATCATGCCATAAAATCTTGTAATAAATTTGGCAGAACATAAAAAGTGTTCTTTACAGAAAAAGAAACCATAGACAAGGAAATAACAATTCTGATTAATCCTGAATTCCACCAACAATATTCAAGGACTAAAGGGAGAAGAGGAATCTTCATGTTGTGACACTGTTTAAGCAAGATGCCTGCAAAACAGAAGAGTCTAAACTAGCAGATTCTTATCACAGTGGTCCCTCTACTGCTTATGCCACCGGAACAAAATCTTTCCTGAGCTTCTTCAAAACATTTTGTGATGCAACATAGTTGGAGTTTAGGTATTTTTGTGACTTCTAGTATGTTTATTAGGCAATAGATCTTTATTTTCATTTCATGAAGAAAAAATAAAATATCTTGTATATCAAGGAAATATAAACAAAAGAAATGTGGATCACAAAATCAGTTATTGTTTCATTATTTCAGCCCCACAGAGACACAACACTGAATTTTCTTTGGTCTCTGGTTATGAATTTCATATGCTCTCCGTCTCTCTCTAACTAGCATTATGAAGTGTTTAGGTGCCCGTGTTATGTTGAACTCACTTGATTTTCTGGACACAGGGTTGTGAAAGGGGGACACAGAGGTCAACAGAAATCTGACAATGTAATCATTCAACAGTGTATGTTGTCAGCAAATTTCCAGGTGGTAAGTCAAATATATAAAAATATTTGTTTACAAGTGTGTATGAAAAATGCTCAGCTGTATGGTTTCAGGCCTTTCCACTCTATTGAGTATGCCATGTATGATGTATGTCTAGATGGATTTTTTTACACTTCGGAGTACCTACTTAGAAACCTTTTTGAAA
>WAAE01020946.1:0-75648 GCA_013400495.1 Nicator chloris
AACTGTCTTCATCTCAGCCCACAGGTTTCCCAGCTTTTACCTTTCTGATTCCCTCTCCATTCCTGGTGCAGTGTGAGGGAGAGAGTGGATACATGGGGCTTGGTTGCTGGCTGGGGATAAACCCTGACACTGTACAAATAATTTAAAAAAAAATAGTAATTCCTGCTACTTTTACAGCACATCCAGAGTCCTGTCTGTACAAAAACATCACCAGTCAAACTACAAGGGCTTTCAACAGACACCAGGGAAGCCATGGTCTCCCCTATCCTGATCTAACACCGCTGGGAACGCGGCTACGTTAGTGGAAAGAAATGAAAGCAAAATATTTCTGTCTCCAGAAATTGCTACATTCAAAGTAAGACAAGTTACTACGGTGCCTTTACACATTCTAATAATGAAAAGCTTGAAAAGATACTCCCTGGTTACTTCATGACCCACTCAAAACCTAAATTAAGTATTCGTCACTAGCTTAGGCTCACCGCTCAGAACTGTTAAAAAGAAACTTTTGCAAACCTAATTAACAACCAAATTAGCATTCTCTTAGATCATATCCATAGAGACTTTGTTTTTACATTTGTACTGTGGCTCCCTGCTCAACTGCTGACTCAAGTATTAGTATTTAACTTGTGATGCAATACCAAAACTGTTTCTATGCCTATTCTACATGATTGCTTATAAAATTATAACCAATGTTTACTTCTGCCTGTTCAAAGAGGCACCATTTCTTCTGCAAGTATAAAGAAACTCCCAAATAAAATAAATTTCACTCCTCCTCCGTCACTTTATCAGAGAGGAAACCAGTGATGACAAGACTATTACCAGGTCTGATCACAGCTTTCTTAATCTCATCATACCTGTGGCACCCCAGCCCAGGGCATTTTGCCATGTGAAGATTCCAAAGATGATGTAACCCTCACAGTTGTGGGAAAAAAATGACAACTGCATGGTTAAGGCTCAAAATCAAAAAAGAAATCAATTTGGTTTGTGCTTTCAATGCTTTAAAAGCCGTAACTTGAGCCAATGTCACTACTGAGGGCCTACACCATGACATTTCAACTCTGAGAACATCAAAAGGTCCAACTTTTACATTAAGAAATGCACTCTTTACCTGTTTTGTCTGTCATTCTGCCATGTGATACATTCTGTACTCTGTGCACTCATGCAATACAAACCAAGGCCTCATCTCGTTCCTGGCTCTCACCCGAAGACCCAAGGACCTCCTTAAAATCCCATTAGAAGTAAACAAGCCTTGGCAAGCATACAAATGCAGAACTAAATCCTAAGACCAAAAATGGCACTCTGAATGTTATCATGGTGGCAAATTCCTGTCTGTTGGATTTTTTGTTGTTTTAGGGGTTTTTGTTGGGGCTTTTTGGGGGTTGTTTTTGGTTTTTTTTTTATTTTGGGGGGTTTTTCCCCCCAAACTTAAGTATCATTTCCAAGCTCACTTCCGTGCATCACTCACCCCCTGCTCTGCACACTTTGGCTGCAGCAATCACATGAACCAGTACTGCTACTGATGCCTCCATATCATAAAAACAAGCTTCTCCTACAACAGCTCTCCTACCACAGGCCAATACTCCCCACTGGTCTAATAAACCTCAGACAAAAGCTCAGGCTCATTATGCCAAGTGCACTTACATCTGATCAACCTTCTCAGGGATCTTTACCTAAGGCACTCCGAACAGTCGTCCTCCCTTTCAGGACTGCCCAACATCCAAGCACTTGAAAAGTCTTGAGAAAGTTTTATTACCAAGCCAAGCTGATATTTTGGCATATTTTCACCCTTCTGTATCCTTTGAACAACACACCTTCTGGATACCCTAAGCATTTGCCTAGCCCTACAATTTCTCCTTCTATTCCTCTTATCTCAAATCAAACAAAAGAAAAGGATATGCTTACAGTGCCAAATAACCAAACACAAACTTTAGGAAGTTCCTGCTGTACAAACCCCCTCTTCCTGTTACAGCCCATCTGTGACCTCAGATTTTGGTTCTCAGCAAGAACCAGGGATAAGAAGCAACACTATCACCATGGCATTCAAACACATTCCACTTTCTGAAGCAACATCCCATCACCTATTACTTCACACAAATCAAACCATTCTGCTTTGGACAACACTGGGATTTTTACCCTGTCTTCATATGAAAATAATAAATCATCTGGCAGTGTAAGAACATAAAACGTGGTTCACTTGCACCCACACTCCACCTGGCAGAATTATACTGAGAAAAGTAGCACTAGGTAGAGCTACTCTCTCATACCCAATGTATGGTGATAACTCTGACAAAAGCTGCAGTGAAATAGAAAGCCAGATGTACATTTTTCTCAAGAGCTACTGATCCACACTCTCACTGAAGTCATCACGTTCCAAAATTGAAAGACCCCAAAAAAACCCAAAACACCTAAGAACGTGTAGGAGTATCTTCTCCTTCTAGCCATGTGTCTATCTTAGCACTACCAAACTGTCAGCTCTGAAGGTTTGGGGTTTTTTTCCCGTTTGCTTATTTGATATAGCTGGTTTAAGATAAAGATCAGTCTTGCTAACTCACCCTTAACTCTGAAAACATTCACTACAAATCCTCAAATGCACATTCAAAATCAAAACTGTCACAGCCATTAGTAAGAAAATGGATGATTCAATAGAGGGACCAGCTTCATAGTTAAAAGGGTCTTCTTCTCTATGGTAGATGTCTTCGAATTGGAAAAAGAACCTTAAGTTACTCATGTAACTGATGAATACCTATCCAGCCTGAAAAAGCAGGAATTTATCTCTTACATGCTTCCAGTGCAACAAAAAAATTCTGTAGAGCAAGAGAGAGAGGGATGAAAAAAGCCACCTGGAAAATCCACTTCTTCCATATGTTTTCAAATTTATTATTTTCTGTACAGTAGATTAGCCAACCTGATCAAAGCTTTTTCCATGTCATATTGTAATAAAACCACATGGAAATAATATTTGTGAAGGCGTAAGAACTAAACATTCTATTAATGCATATCTGATTGTTCTAATTCAGATGCATCCATCTCATCTTTTGCTGACATTTCTTAAAATTTGCCCAGAAATGAGAAGTCATCTGCCTTCATACCATTCAACATCCCTTACTGTTTATGGCTCCCACACAATTCCCTCCTTCCTAGCACAACACTGTTCTACTGCATTTGAAATTTCAGAAGGTATTTTTTTACATGTGCAAGTTCTGCAAATCTGTTCCTATTCTGCGATATGTGAGAAGCATTACAAGTCACATGCTCAAGACAGGCAGAAATCCATCACAGGGTAGTGATGAAACACCAAAACCAGCAAAGCAGTCAAACCCTTCTTCCCTCAAATGAGAAAGATCCCAGAAGATGGCATGTAACTCTCACTGGAATAAAGTAATTCCAAAGAAACATCAAACTTTCTTTTTTCTCCCAAATCTCAATAGTTTTACTTCCACTATCACAGCTTTGCTCAACAGGTAGGGAGAGAAAAAAGAAAAAATTACACCATAAAAAAGCCAAAAATATTCCCTGCTGTCATTCAAAATTTCAAAAAACATCAGCACAGTTGTAAAAAATCACATCAATTGCGCATTTCCACACAGAACAAACATCAGAAAATTTTGCCTCAGAGCTGTCCATGGGAAAAAACAAAAGATGTAGGTCATCTTCACTCACAAAAGACTTAAAGGAAAATAAAAAAAAAAACCCTCCTGCACACTAAGAGCAAAGCAAATAGAAAAGGAACAAGCCCTATTCTTCCTTCTTTAGACTGGAGAAAGCTGCCCTTCACACTTGCTGTGAAAGCCTCAATACCCGCCAAGAGCTCCTAGCAGGTGTAACAAAGTTCCCCCAACAGTGACACCAGCACCTGAGACCACATCATGGCCTACTCAGCAAGATGTTGCCATCCAGTCCTCAGAGCAGTCACCAAGTCCCTGTTTGTACCAGGGAGGTGCTGTACACACTTACCTGTAATATCTAGAAGAACAGAGGATGTGACCAAAAAGGCAAAGCCTGCACTACTGCCTCATCAAACATGGGCTGCTTGCCAAACAGATGCTCTCAAGGCTGGATCACCACTAATGCATACTCGGTCCTGCAAAGCTTGCAGTGCTCTCACCTGAGCTAAGAAGCTGCTCTCACCTCCCCACCAATGACTTCGGTTAAAATGTTACATCCTGCTAGCAGGATTTTGTACCCAACAAAAGGATATGGCAACGTTTTCTACACTGGCTGTGGGACAGCGGCTTAAAACAAATGTTGAAATTATGTCCCGTTTTCCCCTCCTCAGCCTGGACAAGGTATGAACAGCCCAGCAGCAGGATGCAAAGTCTCCAATAGAAGATAAACAGTTTCACTCTTGTATAGCTCCTGTTATTATGAAACTGTAAATGAAATTACAAAGTTAAAGAGAGCTGTTCTAGGACATGTGACAATCTTATATCAATGTACCTCAGTCCTCCAACACATGAAGGCTTATAGAGTCAAGCTGTTGGTACTTAGGACAGGTAAGTAATAAGAAAAGTACTATTTAAAGCAATCAGTATTCCAACTATATCAAAGAAACTAACGCTGTTAAGTATTTCTCATAACTTGGTCATTTTGAATAGTGTACTATTGCAATCAGCACCAGCATGAAAAAAAGAATCAAGAATGGAAACCAGTGAAGTTAAAAGCTTCTGTATTAAAGCCATGAGGAAATAATTTGTTTTCCACCTACACAAATAACCAGAAATTGTACAGTGGACCAACAGAAAATTCTATTTCCCATTACACAATGCAAGTTACATTCTAGTAACATATTGTAAGAATAGACTTCCATGATAGTAATTATCAGAAAAGCAAGCAAGCAATAGGGGGTAAATTGTGACTTAGATGTATGGTTTCTCACAGCATACTTTATCCGCACTCTTCAAAATCTGTTTATTTTGGACAAATGACACAAGACTTCCTCACGGCAGGAAGTCCTGCAAGTCAAAGGCCACTGCTGAAACAGTATTTCCACAATTTTGCAAGAGGGACTTAAAATCACCCACAAACATGAACGAAACTGCTAATTAACACAAACAGATTTGTCCTTCAGCAATTTAACCAGCCACGAGGGAACCACTGTCTTCTCATTTAAGCTACATTTTTTAGCTTAGCACATCTTCAGAAACCCAAGTGAATGCCCAGAACCCAGCCACGAACAGTTAATATCAACATTTGGGAAGTGAAACACCATGTTCCAACACTAAAGTTTCCAAACAATCTCATGACAGTCCTGAGCATTTCAAAGGGCAAGCAGAACATTTGCCCACACTCACACCCATTCCCTGCACATAAAGCACTGCTGAAGTTTCCTGAACACTAAAAACCTCACAGAACACTATGAATTAGTTAATGCAAGGTTGGTGGATGTGAAACACACTGCTGAACTTCTCCAACAGCAGCACACATCAATACATCCTGAAAACCTGCTCACCTTGCACACTTCTGGCAGTTTAGCTCCACTAAACCAGAGCTAAGCACCAAGGTTTGCGTGGCCACACAGATGGCTGTCACTGATCACCTCCTCAGACCACTCCTGTACCAAGAAGCAACAAGATAATGTAGCCTTGTTATGTCAAGGTTGAAATTATCAAGAACTACAATTATTTTTTTTACTTAGCATCTTTCTGTTACCATTTTGAATAAAAAGATAAGCATTCTTTTCCCACAGTACTGTGTGGTAGCAGTGCTACTAAGTAGCTGTTCTTGATGTACTGAACCGGACACACCAACCCTTACTTAAACCTTGATATAGAAATGTTGCAATACATTTTCAAGGGGGTGCTGAAGATACTAAGTCATAGCAGCACCATGCTTAACTTGCTTCAACTAGATAATCAGCTAGCTAAGAGATGCAATATGACTGCAAAACCTAAAACATACTACATTTTTATTCCAAGTCTAGCAGCCTAAAATTGCCCAACAAACTAGAAAAGCAAATGCGTCCAGTTCCTAGCAAACACATACCAAACTGAAGAATTTCATTCACCATCCTCCCATCTGATATTTGAGGGATTCTTCTATCCAAAACACCTTTTTATCAACGGTGCTGAGTATTCCAGAGCTGGCTCCAATTGAGGTCAAGAGTGAGGAGACACCCACTCACAAGTCCACGCGTGCAGCCAAAGTTANCTGAGGTCAAGAGACCCACACCACACAGTGAGGAGACACCCACTCACAGTCCACGCGTGCAGCCAAAGTTAGACTGCCAGCACTTTTTGACCAGGGCCATGGAACAAAGGCACAATGCCACATTAACACGGACACACTTCCAGGACACAATGCCTGCCTGCCTATGACCTAAAAGCAAAGGAAGGGATTCGGCTGGCTTACTGCCACTTGCCAGTTCCCACAGCAGGTAAGTTCATACCTCCAAATGCTGTAGGTCTACCAAGATTCCACAGGATGAGATATTGCTGAAATGTCAGTTCACACAGACTGTAGAGTTTGTTTACATAGCCTACTTCAAGATACTGCTAGCTTATCACCAAAATGTGCCAAGGATGCAACCAAGCTGGCTCTCTGAAGAGCCTGACTGGATCCATAGGATCATCCTGCGAGCTCTCTAACGTCCTACAGCTTTACAGCCATAAACAGGCACCAGGGAGCAACCCAGCCTTGGTGGAGAAAAATAACTTCTGTCAGCTACAACATGCAAAATTTACTTTTCTCAATGGGAAACCCAACACTTGTTTTTCAGAGTAAAATTTCATGGTCCAATATGTGAACACATATGGACCTTGTCACAAACCTACATTACCAAGAAACCAAAATTTAGTCATTAAAATAAGGCCAGGACTCACAGGTCCACACTGAAATCCTGCAAGTTACTCTAGCTAGCAAAAAAAAAAAATTCAGTTATGAAACTATAGGTTAAAATAAATACATCTAGTCCTCTGCACTTCTTCCATAAGTGTTTCACTATGCAGGCACGGCTACAAATTATAGTTCTAATCTTTCAAGGTGAACATCACACAGGCTTTCAGCACCCGGCACTACTGACTGGTCTCTATGCAAACCATTTGCGTGGACCACCTCCCAGAACTGCAGGACGAAAACCACGCTCGAGACAAGGAGCGGGTACTTCAGCAACCTCGCAAATCCCCCCAACACCATGTTCCGAACCCTCCGCGAGCTACGACCCCCCTGTCCCGCGGACGCACCGGGGACAAACCTGTCGGGCTCTGTAACTTCAATGTCCCTGCCGCACCGAGGGGTCGACAGCTCGAGCCTGCCGCCAAAACCAGTACCCGCACGAAAAACCAAAATCAAAGGCGGCGGGGAAGAAGCTGACCCGACCCACCGCCTGTGAGCCGCCCAGAGCCCGCGGCGGCCCGGGGCGACCCCCCCACACTCCCTGCAGGCCTCCCCAGGGCTGGGGCCGGCGGGCCCTTCCCGCACCCCGCCGGGGCTCCCGCGGGAACACCGCCCGCCCCAGCCACAACAAAGGCGGCCGGAGCGGCCCAGCGCCCACGGGGCTCTTCCGCGACCCCCGGGCTTCCCCCGCGCCTCCTCCTCGCCGCGGCCCCGGCACAGCCCTGCATTGGAGCCGGAGGGGGGTGCCCGCGCAGTGACAATGATCGGCCGCCCCCCCACCTGCGCCGCCGCCCCCTCCTCCAGCCCGGCCCGGCCGCTCGGCATCCCCGGGGAGCGCGGCCTGCGGCGGGGCCGAGCAGCGCCGAGGGGGCGGCGGGTCTCCCCGGGCCCGCCGGCGGCGCAACAAAGCGGCGGGGCCCGGGGGGCGGCGGGCNCCCCCGGGCGGGCTCCGGCGGGAGGCGCCGCCGCCGCCGCTGCTGCACCGTCCGGGCGCCGGGGTCGTCCCGGCCCCATCAAGGCCGGGCCGCGCCGAGGGGGCCGCGGAGGGAGCGGGGCCGCTCCCCGCGGCGGCTGGTGGCCATCTTAGTCCTCCTCCTCGGCGCCGAGTGCCCCCTCCCCGCCCGGCTGCCAGCGCTGCCTCCTCCCTCCGCTCCTCCTCCGCCTCCTCCCACTGCTCCCGGCTGGCTGCGGTCGCTCCCGCGGCCCGGCGAGGCCGCCCGAGGAGAGCGGGTTGGTCCTGGCAGGCCGCGGGCCCGCTTCTTAGTTCTGCGGCTTTTTACAATTATCTTACTTTTTGGAGCGCTGCGTTTGGCTTCTCCCCGTTCTCTGACAGAATTCCCGCTCTTCTAGCGCTGACCGCCCGTGTCCTCTCCCCTCTGCCCCGCCGCCACAGGCCCGAGCAGCTGACACGCGAGGAGAAGCCGTCCCGGGCAGGAACCTGGATGTGGGATGGGGAAGGGAATGCAGGTCGATGCCGGAGCAAACAACTCACCCTTGAGCTGGGCTTGAGGTGCTTTCCCTTTCGCTCTTTGTCAAGTGTACATCTAGGGAAAGTCCACTGGATATCCCTAGTGCCCACCACAAAGAGGACTATATGCCTGTGCTGACCAGCCAATCCCATCTGTATGATCCAGATGCTTAGACAGAAATAGTTAACCATTTCCTACTTAATCTAGAAGTTGCGTTAAGTTCCCAACAGCCGAAGGACTCCTTTTTGTCTGCAGGACAAGGCATCAGTTTAGCCACGTGCTGGGCACACAGTGCAGGGGGTCTTTGCAACCCCGAGGCAAGCTTCATCCACTTGGACGTTCCTGAGGAGCAGTGTGAAGGTGTGTCCACACGTGTGTGACCAGATACCCTTCTGCCTTGTTCCAGTCACTTATAAACTTACCTCCTCTAAGAAATCAGCTGCTAGCAGCCATTCACCCTCCAGCAGTTTTGTTTGGGGTATTTGTTGTTGTTGTTGTTGTTGTTTACAAAATCCTTTCTGGAGCCTTCATTGAAAAAAAAAAATCAGTTTGGAGAATCTGGCTGCAGGAGTAAAAGCTGCAATAAACAACGCGCAAACCATCCAAGACCTCTGTGTTTCATTGGCAAATTATCACAAGCGCCAGGAACCAGGACCATCACTTCTTGCCTGTGCTACAGGGGTTTATTAAAGGAAGCTGTGTACTCTGTTGTGCTGGAGGACAAATGGAATAAACACCATTTATCCATTCTTCCCTCTCTGGCCGTTAGCATCAAACATGTAAATGCACTTAATGGTTTTTTTCTGGCTGATGTTCTGCTGTTCAGCTGGCAGTGGAAATTATCTGGTCCCATTCAGGTGGGGAAAATGCTTAAAACTTATGTATGTCTTGAGTGAGGCTAGCTCTACTTCAGCTCCTAAGAAGCACTCACTGAAGACAAAAGGATAACTCCGAACAAGGAAAGCCTACTTCTCCCAACTGAAAAACAAAATAAACAAGGACAAGTATGTAACATCCTTGCCTACAAATCCAGTGCCGCCTTTACTTGTTAAAGACAAGTCAGGCATTCAAAATTCACTGTGTGGACATGAGTAACATACAGCCCAGCTCAGGAGAGCAGTCCAGGCTATAATTTGGGTTGGAATGGAATTGACTGTCCCTTTGAAATACCTGTACTTTTTTCTGTGCAGGCCAATCAGTGAAGAACAGGCACTGAGAGAGAAATCATGCACAGTATATCAGCCATAGTCCTGTCACAGCAACTGTAATATGATCAGTGGCATAAACTCTTAATACAGTTGGTATTCTTGTGTCTCTTGAGAAAAACTTGAATTTTATTCCATATGTATCTTGTTTTGCCCCTCCTAATGAAATGCTTACTTTTGCCTACTTTTTAGACATGGAGCATTGTAACAACTTCTTCCCAACCACTCTTTGCAGCCTCCTATTCACACATCACATGCTAACACCTGTAATTGTCACTGTCTGCTACAGAAAAAAAAATTATATTTGTCTATGGCTAAGGCCATATAGGGCACTCACCATGTTTTGTATGCATCATGTAGCAATGTATACACAGAAGGACAAGTATGTGTGTTGAGTTGCATGCTATCACATACCAGACTGACATAATTTACCCCTGGAGTGAAGGCTAAACTCAGGAGTCAGTGAAAAATATCTTTCTGCTACAAAACCGCCAACGTCTCTATCTCAGTCCATTCAAAGCTAACATGCACAGAAATTTTACAGGTGCATCCTCCAGCCATGGCAGTCTAGAAGCAAAACACAATGAACTCACTAGGCAGAATTTCACCCTATTTGGAATTTTGTTTTCATTCTGAACTGCAGCAAAGGGAAGCACCGATTCCATCAGTTTGTTCCAACAGTTATTTCACTTACTGTGCAAGATGCAGCCTGTGAAGGGTACATAACAGTTACACTTCACAAAACAAACAATCCTCTCCCTGTAATTTATGTGTAGGAGGAGACTTGCGTCTCTCTTAGGCAAAGGTTTAGCAGGACCTATCTGAGCCAGCTCTACTGAGTAAGAATCAAAGCTAACAGAGATGGTGCTGTTCCTAATTCATGATAAGTAGTGGGAAATCAGCAAAATCCCCCAGGATGGCAGTGGGAGTTGCAGGGACAGCTGTGTGCTATGCCAGATACACGTTTTGCTGCATGCCACGTTACGCGTTTCTTTTCTTCTCGCGCAGCTAATGCTCATTGCATTCCTATTTATAGTTCCCATCTTTTGGTCAGTTGTCACAGTTCCAAAATAAATAATGGCAAGCTGTGACGCTCCATACTGAGTGACACCAGACACACTTTTTACCTTCTCAGCATCTCTTCTCTCGGAAAGCTCATCACAGGTACCTCCTTGTCTTTTTCAGAGAAGGTGCAAAATAATAATTACAGTGCTGTAGTTAGACAAAGTATTTACAGTTAATCTTTCTTCCACTTTGCAAAGCAACTGTGCACAAGGGATTGCATCAATCATTAAAATACGTGGAGATATATTTAAATTTCTTTGCCTCCTTTTTTAGAGGGTAAGGTGAAACCAACACAATTGACTTCCAGTGGTGCAGTGCCACTCCACTTTCAGGTGAGATGTTCATATACTTCTATTGCATTTATTTCACACATCTTGGGCAAAAAGCTATATCTATCCTCTTTGCATATACTAGCTTATGGCAAAATACAGGCAAATCCAGAACTGGAAAGAAATTGCTACAAGAAAGTGAAATAAAATTGAAGGAATTTTAGTATTTTTTTAATTAGAATATTTTTAGCAGAAAAAAATAGCACTGCTTCCCAAATTTATACAGCCTAATGTTTTAATCATACAGGATTCTTAATACTTCCTCTGAGAATTACTCTTCCCTCCCTCCTTCTTGCTTGTTTACAAGTAGTTTTTGGTATTAAATAAGAGGAAGGGTGGGGCTGTCAAGGGTCTAGTGCCCCTGTCCTGTGACGCTCATGTTGAATTTGGCTGAAATTTGAAAAATAAAAAAAAAGAGCAAATTCCCTTGTCACACATGTTCTTCAGAAAAATAATGGCCTGCTTGTCAGAAGTTAATAAATTATACAGTCCCCAAATAGTCTACTGCTGAGCTCACAGCATTTGTAAAGCATTAACACAGTCACCACAGCAGAAACACCAGCAACCTGATGGAGTAACAGTCAAAGAAAGCAGCAGCCAGGGATGCTACTCTTTCACCCTCTGGGGCCCAGCAATCCAACCCCACTTTGGATAAAGAGCCTTTCTTCTGCTGTCAATGTTAGTCACATCGTTCAAATAAATAAACCTTTGCATCCCAGTGCTGCAGATGCAAGTTTAAAGGTGGATAATTTAAGAATAGTTTGTTACAGCTGGACATAATGTGTGGGTTTTTTCTTCTAAGACAAAACTACTAACAGAGCAGCATTGAAAGCAAGAACATGAGGGTGAAGGGAAGAAGCAGAACAGAGGATGGTGAGATAACAGAATCCCCAGCCCACAAAGCTTTAGGCCACATCTGTAACTGTAAAAAAAACCCAGAGCTTGCAGTTTAGATCTCAAAATCCCTGCCCTGCTTCAGATTATTTGTCCAGAACAGAGTTCTTGCTACGGAGGTTACATGTCTAGTAACGTATAACTTGTCATACATAACTTGTGTACAATGAAATATTATTCCAGAAATAAAGCATTGGTAGAAAAGGACACACACCAAACTCGTTTGTAAACAAGTATTACGTTGTGCACGTGTGTGGATGGAAAAGAGCATGTAGTGAACAAGAATATCAAATAAACTTCATGATACTTAATATTTAGAGGATATGGGAAATTCAGAGGTCAGAGCCATATTCTGTGGGTCCCAATTTTTGTGTACCTGTATGCTAATGATTCTTTTTAGACTCTCCGACCTGCAGAGGCAAAAGGCAACCACAACTTCAAGGGCCTGGATTGTGTTCAGGCCACCTGAATGTGACTCTGCATGTCCAAAAAAAGTAGGAAAAAGGAGCAGGTGGCAACAGAGAAGGTGCAGTTCAGCTGAGGTCATTGTGGCTTACGCAGCCTCAAAGCCTGATGATCCCAGGAGTGAATCCGAGAGGATGAGATCACACTCAGTGAGGGAAAAATGCTGCCATCTGGTGCCTCTGGAGAAAAAAAAAAAAAAAGAAAAAAAAAAAAAAAAGGATTATGTTGATGTGTGTGCTTCATCTGCAGTGGTATCAGTGCTGCTGGTGCAGTCCGGGAGACCTCCAGCTGTCTTTTTGTTGTTAGGAGGTGTTACCATTCTGCAAGTCTTTAAACAAACAGGCTGAAAAGTGCATTTTACAGTGGTGTGCCCACAAGAGGAATATCATTAAGTATTAATGTAGTCTTTAAGGCAATTTTAGGAAAGATGGTTTCAAAGTCACATCTGAGAATAACATAGACCTTATTTATTTTGATGAAGTTATGCATGTTCACACCAAGAGACTGCAAAATGCTCTCCTATCACAAATCCTGTATATGTATATATTACTATTATGTAGCAGACGAAACTTGTGGTCTGTAAAGTACATCTGAGAAAGAATGAACACGCTGGGGTTTGCTATCAAGTTGAGCAAAAATGTTTAACAGAACAGGAATTCAATGCTTTTTTTTTTTTTTTTTTTTTTTGACTTTGACCTTGAGTATCACTGCCCAGCCTCTGATGCCCACTACTTTATATTATGAGCATTGTAGATTACACTGAGTGCATGTCAGAAGCCTCAGAGGATACAGGACCAGACACTAAACACCACTTACTTTTATAATTCGCCTTTTACATCAGCCTATTTTGGATTGTTGTTGATAGAGCCTCAGAGGATGTGCCAAATATGTACTGAGACACTCCACAGTGTTAGAATGAGGGAGTGTTATTTTTGTCTAAGATATTTTTATTTTTACAAGCTTTCACAGAAAGCCATAATGGTAGCTTGGAGAGGTTGAAATTACTGATCAAATTAAAACCCATACATTGCTCTATTTTAGATGTAATAAAGATAGCTCTTTCTGGGAACTTCAATTTGTTTATCCCTTGACTAAGGGAAAATCTGAGGGCCACAGGTCAGCTTCCCACTGAAAGTAAACTGAGTAAAGTGGTTCATATACCATATTCATTTTTAGTCACAGTTACATATTTGTAACAAAGTGGTCACAAAACCTCAGCAATGAAATTCACTCTTGCAGATAAACTAACTCTCGCAACACCATCAATTTCCTAGGAAGATACTCTAATGTAAGAACATTTTCAAACTCATGGGGTAACCCAGGGACCAGAGAGTCTTGCAAAGGATTTATTGTATAACTCTGCTGAGCAAAGAAAAGGAATATGTTCCATTTAGTTCCTAACCTTAATGTACCTACAGCCACTTTTTACATGTTTTTCCTAAAAAATCCTACATTTTCGTTCAAAACAGATTTAGATCCTTATATCACTAATGTTGTATTGGAAACTTGGAGGTTCTTCCTCTCCAACAGCATTGGAATTTCTTGTGAGGACATGGAGGGAGTCTGGATTGTTGAGATGTGTACATAACTTACGCTAGAGGAGTAATTTCTTTGACAGTCCCTTGACCATGAACAAATCAGGCAACTTGAAGCTCTTCTAATATTCTTAGCCATGTCATATAAAACTAGGTTTAAGAAACAACAAAAAAGTTTTGTCAGTGCCTGTGGCAGCCTTGTAAACAGCAACTTCAGTCTCCCTTCAAGTTACAGTCTGGGAAGGGTGTTTCTTTTCACACATAAAAGTGGTTTTGCACAACTTCCACCTCCAAGCAGAGTAACTGAATCATGCCAGCAAGGTGATCCAAAGAGATTTCTTAGTAGCCAAACTTTTGGCTGTTCCCAAGGGACATGATGAGAGTTTTCTGTAGCAGACTTATAGATGGCTAAGCAATCTGTCCAAGCCATGGGAAACGTGCCTGGAAAGAGCCTGTGCCTTGTCAGTGGGCTTATATTAACTTGGTGTACAGGGTCCACATCTCCACTGGATCACTCTTTAGGTTCCTGCCTTTTGAGAAGAGTGGGAAAACACCAGGCTAAAATAAGCAGGGCTCCAGATATCCATAGCCCAGAGAAGTAGAATTATAGTAGAGATAAGCTACAGCCCTGGTGTATATGTCTTGAGGACAGCAAAACACAGCTCATGCTCTCTAAAATGGCTTGCCCAATGCTTTCCAAATGACTGGATGTGTTAACCTCCGGGCCCAGGTTGCCACGATACCATGAGATTTCCTTACAAACCCAATTAGTTTCTCAGAATATTTTAGCCATCATCGTGCAGTCATTGCTCAGTGCATTCATGCATTTCAAAGCCTCTGTTGCAAGGCTAAGAGGAAAATGTAGCATGTCTTAGCTTTTCCTTGATTTATGCAGATGGGTGCAGATAATTATCTGTCAGCGCCATTGTCCATCTGTGCACTAGCATATGCTACTTTAAACATGTCAAAATGGCACTTTGCCTTCAGTCACAAGTGGAAAGCAGTGACTCTTGGCTTTTTTATGTCATCACTTTAGCCAACCAGCTTTTGCAAAGTATTTTTGAAAATACAAAATAGATGCTTAACCTGTTCTGGAAGAAGATATGTGCAAATATCCCATAGTAAAACTACCACCAGCTCAGTACGTGGGCATCAACTTCCTTACGCTTTTTACAAACTTTTTCATGCATAAATGCTACCTAAAAGAATGGCTTCTTCTTTCAACGCCCAATTGTCGGATGTAGAATGTCGGCTTCTGAAAACGAAGCAGACCCCTCAGCTACCCCCTGAAGCAGAAGTGGTTGCAGCTTGTTGTAATCTTCCTCTGAAGTTCAAGTCAGCCACACGGCCGATCACACAGGATGGGGTTTGAACACTGCTTTGCCAGATGCACATTCATCCCAACAATGTTTGTGGCTAGCATGTGCACTTATTTCATTGCAGATGGATAACATGTCTGACAATAAGGCTTGGGTCTGAAAGGCAGCAGTTTCCTGCATGATTTTCAGCTTGGTTTTTTTGCCCCCATTAAACCAGCTGATCAAAAAGTACATAAAGTAGCTTGCATGTTCATTTTAATCCTCTCATCTATTCTCCTCCATCATGTGATCCTTTCCTTCCTCAAAACACCCAGCAGCTTTGTACATTGTCAGCAGTAAGAAACCAAGTGCAGGACTCTCCAGAATTTCATGGGCCTTTGACAGAAGGCAGTCCTGAGCGTTATTGCACACTTGCTGTCTCTGCAAGAGCCACCCTGCTCTCTCAAAATATCCCATGAAGACTCTTGGAAAACAGTCCCTTCTCATAAACTCTTCCTGGGAGTATTCCTTCATTTGTAGAATGAATCTTTCCTGTCAACAGATTTGCTTGCTCTCCTCATCATTTCCTCCTGTGCCCTCTGAAGAGATAAACTGCAAACCCTGCAACTGGCTTTTTATTTCCTCATTCAGGCACTGACCAGAAAGGCACGGGGATATTCTCTTGTCGAGTCATCAGCATAAAATGCTGACTGTCACGACTGAGCAAAGAGATGGCAGTTCCTGCAAAATCTATGTTCTGGGAAGTGGCCAACAGAGCCTGAAAAAGCTCTCCTAGCTGGTTAGAGGGAGTATCCACTAGTATATCTGAAATATTACATTTTCCAGCAGAGGCTACAGGAAGGAAATCAAGGTGAAAGAGAGCTATTTATGAGGAAAATAATGAACGTCAATTCAGTTTCTTCTAATTATTACAGAGATGGACCTGTGCAGGGAACACTTCAGCTGTTCCTTCTCCCTATCACCTAAAGACAAATCATGCAAGGAGACTTGTCTCTCCCTTTTGAAGGAAAACCACAAATCACATTTTTAGGAGCAGAGGAGTGCCCTGTTTAGCTGCTCTTGCTGAAGCCAAAGAGGCAAAAGGTAATGTGTAGAGAAACAGTTGTTGCAGTAATTCCATTCTCCAGCATCTTCAAGAGGTACCAATCTTTTGGCCACCAAAACCTCAGTCATCCCTCATTAGGAAGTCTTTGATCTAGTTTATTTTGAGATTTTTGACACAACATTGAATTATTATGAAAATGACTCACCTTTGGTCAGAGATAAGGACTGCAGGAGAAAAGCTGCTGGCCTTCAACCTCTGTGACAGACACTCACCAGATTCTTCTTGTTTCCCCTCACCAGGGAATCACCCTCAGACACAGAGTCTTCTCACTCTCCTCACCTGGGAATCACAGCTGGTTCTTAAGCCAACCTATTGCAAGTTTGCAGATGAGAGTCCTATGGAAGTGGTCTTCAGATTCTACTAGCACAATGACTGAAAGGGAGAAATGAAGCAAATTTAAAGCAATACTAGGACTAAAGCGCAGAGCAACATCCTGTGTTCACAGCAGAATTCATGCTAAGAACAGAATTTGTGGTAGACTTGCAGTATTGGATTAATTTAGGGGATTGTAACCTTATATGCAATCTTAAACAAGAAATATTAATTGTGTAAAAAAAAAATCAATATAATGTTAAGTTACATGATTTGTCTTTTCCTCCACGACTAAAGACTGGGTAAAGACAAGAAAAAACAAAAAACTCAAATTAAATTGGCTCACGTGACTGACTCCTAATACTCTGAGAAACACATTTCTGTGACAACTTTCCAGCAGTAAAAAAGCTTCTTAATTAAAGGTGAGATTGCTTAGCCATCAGGACTTGGTGGTGTAGTTGTACCTGCTGTAGGGGATTGTATTACACGACCTATGATTACCATTCTATTCCTACTTCTCTGTCGCACAAACTGCCCAGCAGAATTCCTAAAATTGAAAGGTGACTCAATCTCCCTATCCAGAAATAACGTTGATATTTTTTGCATGAGTATAAGCTCTCGCTTGCAGTGTGATGATAAAATCCTTCCTGAGACACCCAGGGAAGGTCTCTACCATGTAGGAGTTTCCATCAGGAGTTTCCATCACTGTTCCTAGAGGCTTACTGAGCAATTCACATGCTTCCCACGTACCACATTTCCACCATCTGCAGCTTCCACGTGGTTTCCAGATGTCCTATTGCCACCAGCAGCCGCTTGTGAAGCAGCCTCCAGAGCACGGCTTTCTCATCGTTTCCAGGGCAATGCAACATGGCCACACAGTAGCCCCAGCTCACAAAAACACCATCTCCAGCCTAGACAGCATCCCAGCACATTCTCACCACCAGCCAGAAGGTTAAACTCAGCCCAGACTCACCTTGTCTTAATTGCACAAAGTGATTCAGAGCAAGAGGAATTGTGTCCAGCAAGCTGCAGAGGGGATTTTTTTTGAAGGTGGGTTGCAGGGGGTGAGAGCTGCTTGCAAGGGACAGGTGCCAGGAAGGGGACAGAGCTTTTAGGGGATGGGAATGTTTTCTAATGGAGATGGCCTGAAGAATATAATTTGTGTGCTTAAGCAGGTCCAACCAGGCTGGCCAGCTTCAGCTGGGAAACGCTGTGTGTTCCTTCCTGATCATGGAGACAGATCTCAGAGTTGGCTATTTTGCACAACTGCTTTCATTTCAGGTCATCTCAGTCCAAACAGAAAAACCTTCATCTGCTTCCTCTATCATTCTCTTTCCAAAATACAGAAAAGCTTTTTTTTTTTTTTTTTTTTTTTTGACTCAATGAGCATGTGAGAAGCATTAGCAGCCAATTCAGAAAGATGGTCTGTCCCAAAATCACAGGAGACATTTGCATGCTCTTGTGAAAAAGATGTGGCACCTCAGCAGATTACTTGATTTTCAAGTTGTTGCATCTAGACAGAGTCATGAGGTAGAAACTCACTTGATGTTTTAAATAGCTAGTTCTGGCAAAGTATCATCTTTCTCTCAGGTTTGGGGAGTTTGGTCTGTGAATACAACTAATTTAGGCATTATACTGCATTCTCTTGTCTTGGGTGGGTGTTGGATCACGTGCTCGTGGCTCTGTGGGACCACCAGGCAGGTGCACTCTGCAAGGCCGTCCTCAGTGCCAAAGGCTGCAGGCTTGCCTTGAGGGTGGCTGGAACATGAGAATGGCACCTTCAGGACATAACAGCCAAAATCCCCCCCATTCTCAAGCCTCTGGCTCTGCTGTGAGGTTTTTTTTTACAATACCTTGCAGAGGACATGCCTGGTGCAAATGATGTTTCCCAGCCCAGCAGGTGGATCCTGCAGGAGGGCTGTAGGTTGCAGACAGTGTGAGAGGGGAGGGAATCAGTATCTCCTCTGAAGCTGCAAGCAGCTTCTTCTGGGGGCAGGCACACAAACAAACTTCCTCCTCTCCTCTCTTACTGTACTTGTCAAATCACGCTGTTAAAAAAACTAGTCTGGTTTTGTGGAAGCCAAGGCTGTTCTCTAAAGACATTGGGAGCAGGTAAAGCATCTAGCTTGGTCCTTTTGTCTAAAGGAGACAGGTTCCATTTGAACTACCAAAATATATTCTAGTTTTTTAGTCCAGGACACAAGTACTGTTCTTCAAAATACTGCATTCAGCTGTCAGTCTCTTCCTGTGTGAAGGCACTTAATTTCCAGGTTTCTCCTCAAAGGTCTTGCTGTAGAGATTTCTGCTTTAGAGTTTTGTGTGTGTTTTTTAAAATGAAAATAATTACCCCCCCAACAAGTGTCCATCTTTACAGCATGTCTAAAAAGGCAAACATAAAATAACCCGTTTACTGATGGCTAGATAGAGAACAAAGCTGAATGGTGAGGTTGATTTATAATGTATTTTCTCAAAAAAACAGTTACTGAAAGAAGAATGTGAGAACCAGGCTTAAGCAATGGAAAAGTTGCACATCATTTAATAATAATAATAATAATAATAAAAATTGCTATATTAATCCACAGTAAAACAATAGTTTAGTTCTTCTCCACTCTAGAAGTACACTAAACTACAGTCTGAGCAAAGGTAATATTATTCATCCAACTGTGTTCTCACTTAGGTCAAGTTTAATTAAGACTTGTCTTAATTCAAACAGTAACATCACATCCCTGATAAAGAGCAAGTTAAACCTCTGCTTACACTGAACTGCATCACGTTCCCAAGAGTTTCAGTGTTAGCTCGAGTTAATTATGTTTAAATCATTTCCTTTAGTGAGCCGGTGTAAAGATCATCATCTGACCCCTTAGAACAGGGGCAGCGAATTAAAGCTTTCTGCCACTGCCAGCAAAGGCTGCCTTACCACTGCACCCTCGTGGTGGTTTGCCTACCCTGAATTCTACCACTGAAGGGCTACATAATGTAAAAATCATTGCTCAGTGACACTGCTTGTCTTCTGACCTCTCAAGATTCTTTCAGGGAGGTTTTCAAAGTTCTCACCTTCCACATATCTTTGTCTGGCAGCGGCATGGAAACAAAAATCACTGAGCATAAGTGCTCACCTGTGGAAGTTTTCAAGTGTGGGAGGATGTAAATTGGAAGCTGTTTCTGTCTTACAGCACAGCTAAAGACAGATAACTTCCAGGTGAGGCAGTTAAGAAAAACCCGGTATTTCTTGGGCAGCATTCCCTTTTTGACTGTTTTTAAATGAGCCTTTCAATCAGGCAAGGCACAGGAATGAATGAAACTGGACAAAATTGCCTCAAATCTCTTTTACAAGTTCACAAAGTTTTTAGCCCAGGAACGTTCAAATTATCAGACAGTTGGGACCTTTTCCACATATTGTGAGTATACAGATACTCTGGCCACAAAACGAAACCAAAAGACCATGAACCAGAAGAAGTTGTTTGTAGTTAGTGTTATCAATGGCTTGAGCTGAAGACATGCCAGATCTCTGCACAAATTAAAAACCAACCGTGAAGTACACAAAGGGACCTTGTATGATTCTGAGAAATGCTTTCTTCTGACCTTCTGTGGTGAATTTCTACACTCTAAATAAATTTTAAAATGACTTAAGGCTTTCTCCTAGTGATTTACACCTTGTGATCTGGTGGCTGGGGATGATGCCACCTGCAGCAGACAGGCCATTCTTTTGTCCTGCTGTACAGGGGTTTCACAGAAAAAAAGCTCAAAAGCAGCAGAAATCTACAAGCTGTTTTTTCCTACAGCTTCTGTTCAAAAAGGGCGGCATTATATCTGCTGCATACCAGATGAATAAACATGATAACCTCAGTGCTGACAAATTGTTTAAGAGAAGGCAGAAGGCAAATACTACGTTGTCTTCTAGCCAAAGCTTCAGAGGACTTTGTCCTTGGTTTAAAAATGAGGTCAAACACACCAACGCCTACAGACTAGCACTCTTTTCAATGCCACCCCAGCAGGGGGCTCAAAGTCCCATCCAACCTGGCCTTCAAAGCTTCCAGGCATGGCAAGTTTAAAGACATTCTTCCCTTTCCTATCACTGCGTGCCCTTAGAAAAAGTCCATCTTCATCTCTCCTGTAGCCATTTTCGATACTGGAGGGCTGCTAGAAGGCCTCTTCAGAGCCTTCTCTTCTCCAGGCTGAACAACCCAAACTCTCTTAGCCCGTTTTCATAGGAGAGGTGCTCCAGGCCTCTGATGATATTTATGATGTCCTCTAGGTTCCCTCCAACAGTTCCACATCCTTTTCATGTTGGGGATACAGTACTCAAGGTGGGGTCTTCAGAGAACAGAGTGGAGGGACAGAATCTCCTCCCTTTACCTGCTTGTGTCACTTTTCATGAAGGAACAGGACACATTCAGCTTTCTGGGCTGCAAGTGCACATTGCTGGATCACATTAAGCTTCTCATCCACCAACATCCTCAGTTCTTCTTAGGGCTGCTCTCAATCCCTTCACTGCCCAGCCTCTACTTGTGCTTGGGATTGCCCTGACCCAGGTGGAGGATCTTGCACTTGACCTTGTTGAACTTAATAAGGTTCACATGGGCCCACCTCTCAAATCTGTCAAGATCCCTTTGGATGGCATCCATCCCTCCAGTGTGTCCACCACATCACACAGCTTGGTGTCATTGGCAAACTTCTCAGGCTGCACTCAATCCCACTGTTGATGTCACCCACTAAGATTTTAAACAAATTCTTTTCTAGCTATGCCTCTTTTTTCCCCTTTGAATAGGAAGTGTTTGTAAACACATATTTCCACAATGTGAAATTAGTTGCATAATGACTATAATTTGTCAGTTTACAACAGAGCAGGCTAAGGTCAAAATTATATGCTGCTTTTGAAAGTACATCTGGCATTAGAAGAGCCAAGGATGCTGCAAGCTGAAGCAAAAAGCTTTCCCTCACCCCCATTCACTTTGCCAAGTAGCCTCCCTAGTTTTTGTTTGAAGCCTTAAAGTGGTACTGATTGCATGAGGTAGGAGCAATTTGACCACTTTGCTCAAGTGCCCGGATATAAAAGCCTTTAGAAGAAAATCCATCAAGATAAAAAAACTCTTTCAGATCAACATGATATGTTTCGATTAAGCCTGCTCCAGTTAATGTGAAATCTAGAGTTTCATTTAGTCTTTGCTGTATGTTTGGGAAGCCATAATCTCAAAATACATTTGAAGTTACTTTTGCTCCGACAAACAGAAAGGTTGGGGAGTATTTAAACACCCAAATCCAGATATGTGTTCTGCAGGATTCCTGCTAACTGATCCTGAAGGTTTTTGACAACACAAAAGCCCACAAGCTTTCAAATTAAAGCTCCCCGAGTTCACCAACTTCTGCTTCTGGGACAATTCAAGACATGAGTCTCTTTCAGCCTGAGGATTAGCCTGTATATCCATGCTTATCCTGAACATGCCACACCCAGATAATGGCCTGCCACATCCTCCCCTCTAAGGTGCTTGGCATGCAGCTTCTGCCAATGACAGCTTTTTCCAGAAGAGACAAGAAAAACATGATTGCTTCCCAAGACAGAGAGACCACTGGGAGTTGGGGCCTGCAGCTTTGCAGGTCTATGCTTTGCCCTTTAGGATAACCAAACATGGAGTTCTCTTCTCAACCTCTGCATTCTGCTACAAACAGCCACTGTGGGAGACAGGGTCTCATTCCTGACATAGTACAGAGGTGCTCTCGAGACAACAAGGAGTCTGGAACCTGAGCTGGCCACTGTTGTATGCTGGAGTAGACAAGGAGGGGTGATGGCTGCATCCCTGTCCTGCTGCTGCATGTGGAGGGAATGATGGACCTGCTTGGCTCTCAAGAGAGAAGAATTTGGTCTCTCTCTTCAGCAGCAGGAGGTGCCTCACTATAAATCACAGCACCAAAAGACACCGTGTTCTGACCAGAAATTTAAGGGACTCTAGGATGTACAGGAAATTGTCTGCAGCTGACTCTGCCATCTCCTCATTCTGAAACACCCAATTCTTGTAAACATTTAAAAAAATGTCTGTTACCAAGATTATCCTGAAATCCCTGAACACATCAGGACATCCAGATTTCTAGCCTCAAAACAGTGTATCCCTGGTGCAACTGGAAGTCTGCTGAAACACAGCCCAGTAGAAGCTGTTCTTTATTCCTGTGACCTCTACCACGGCTGGCTGTACCTTGCTATTCTTTTGGTGAAGAAAGTTTCCTAATATCCCAAGCTATATCTGCCCTGGTGTAGCTCATCCTATTGCTTGGCTGCTTGGGAGAAGAGACTCACCCCCACCTCACTACATCCTTTTCTTAGGTAGTTGTAGAGAGTGATAAGGTCTCCCTTATCTCCCGGTCCCGCTGCTCGGCCGCCAGGCGCGTCCTCCCGCAGCGCCTCCCGCCGCTCCCTCCCACGGGAGAGAGTGGGATGAGGCGGGATGAGGAGGGATGCGCGGACAGCGGGGACCCCTAGTGGCACCGAGGCCCGGCTGGGAGAGGTTTTAAGTCCTTCAGCCTCACGCAGGTACCTGGTGAAATGTTTGTGGGAAAAGTAAAGCCTGCTTCTTTGGACCTCTCTGTTCAAAAGAGGGAAAAATCAAGTTCAGTGTGAGTAATTGCCACAAAACTGGGTCCACAAAGTGTGACTGCTTGCAGGTGACACACGCTTATTATTTAGCCTAACAGTCTTTAAGTCTTACAAACCAAGCTTCAGAAAGGAAATGAACTGAAGAAGAAGGATGGTCCATTCAAAAATGGGATGTACTCAATCCAGTCAAGCCTAACCTTAGTGTCCTATGTCCAACACTGTCATTAAGCAGTTGACACCAAAAGCATAAGGCCAGAACCTTCCTTAGGACACTCCAAATATTCTTCTGACTTCATAGTTTTCAGCTCTTGCTAGGCCATGTACTACACAACTGGTGTTGTCTATTTAGGATGTGTCAGTGTAGTGCAGACATGCCTTATACTCACGGGGCTGCAGTGGTGTGGGACAGTGGCTGACCCTGGGCAGAGGGAGGCCCATCCCATCCCATCCCATCCCATCCCATCCCATCCCATCCCATCCCATCCCATCCCATCCCATCCCATCCCATCCCATCCCATCCCATCCCATCCCATCCCATCCCATCCCATCCCATCCCAGGCACTCACCTGCCTGGGTCTGCCATGGAGCCACCAAGACCATGTCAGGGACACAAGAGCTCCTCCTTGCCCTCCTGCTGCAGGAAGTCTTTCTTAAGCAGATATAAGAACTATAAGACAGATAATTCCGATGCCTGCAGGAGCTGTCACCTGCTTAGAGGTAATAAAAATACAATCTGAAGTTTAAAACTGTATTTTTTCTCAGCTTTTTGTGCTGAACCAATTTTTTGTATGCACACAAGTCAGTTAATTGGGATAAACTGACAGTTTTATTGAAGAAAAATTATAATCTATTATATACAAAGACATATCAAATACAGTCTATTTGCAAAATACATGTCATAAAAATGAACTAGATCTAGTCATAGTGTCTGAAGGGCAACCATAGGCTGGTGTCACAAAAACATGGCCAAGAACAGTCTGGCACCAGGATGGCCTGGGGACAGCCAGATGCCTGAGGCACTGTCCCTACATCCATCCCTGCTGTGCTTCCCTGTGTCACTCTCTCTGAGGACACTGCTGAGGCTCAGAGCAGCCGTCTCCAGGCACCTGCCTGGCGCTGGGAGCAGGGCACTGCTGCTCCTGCCGCCGTGGGCGGCGGGTGCCAAAGAGCGCCCTGCACAGAGCCCTGAGTGCCCTCCTGAACAGGGACTGTCGCTGCTGCTGCTGCTCCGGGGTGTGAACGGCTCTGAGGGAAGGAGATCTGTCTCCAGGAGGCTGTGAGGGCAGCTGGCAAGCTCCTGCCTGCGCTCCTTGCACTGAGGGCACTTTCCAGGAAGGAGCGGATGGTGCATAGCCAGTGCTTGTGTGTGTGGTGCTGCCGACCTTCCCTCGCTGGTGTGATGCTCGACTTAGGGGCACGGCTGGCTCATCCTTGGTGGTCATGGAACCAGCCAGGGTAGGAGATGTGCTCTGTGCTCTGATAGCCTCTCCTGCTTCTGCTGTGCTCTCATCCTCTTCCCATTCAAGCAGCTTGTGGTCATTGTACTCTTTTGACACATCTCGGGACTCCTGGCCCTGGCTGCTGTCTTCCCACGTCTCTGAGGGCACTGGACATGTGATGTCCTCTTCTAATTTTTCATGGGACTGCTCCTTGTCAATCTCGTTTTCACAGTCCTCATCCTCCTTGGCCCAGGTCCCCGGATCACTGGGAACATGAACTTCAAGCCAGTGCAGCACCTTCTGCGTGCTTGAAATGACCTCCAACTCCTCCAGGCCTGTTGGCAATGGCTGCCTAGGGTTGACAAACGTGTTCCCCTGGCAGGTGAGAAAGGAGAGAGGGGCATTTCTTGAGGAGTTCTTCCTCAGCTTGAGTAAGAACTTCTTTACACTGAGTTGGCAGAGCCCTGGAATAGGCTATCCAGGAAGGTCGTGGAGTCTCCCCCTCTGGAGACATTCCAAAGCCACCTGAACTTTTATGTGCGTTAACCTGCTCAAGGTGACCTTGCCTTGGCAGGGTGTTGGACTGGATGGTCTTCTGAGATCCATTCCAATCTTAATATTTGTGATTCTATGTGATTCAGTGATTCTGTTCTTTGTAAAGGTCACCTGGCTCCCTCCAGGAAATGCCTGCTGGAGACCTGGCAGCAGCAGCTGCTGGGACAGGGCTGTGGGAGATGATGGGGCTGCAGTGGTGCAGTGCGGCACCTGGCCCTGATCAGAGGGATGTTCATTCCCCTGTCTCATCCCATCTTGTCCCATCCTGACCTTGGCAGTCCCCTGCCTGGGTCTGCCATGGAGCCACCAAGACCATGTCAAGCAAGCTGCTTCTTGCCTTCCTGCTTTGGGAGCTTTGTCCTCCATGGCAGGATGACATTCCTCTGCAGAGCCCTGCACCTGGGATGGGCCTGGCCAGTTTTTTCCAGCCCTTGCAGAGGCTTCCGCTTGCTTGACATGATGGCTTCCCTCAATCTTGCAAGCTCTGTGGGTGGAGGAATGGTCTGAGCATGTCCCCATGGAGTGACAAGGCCTGGGCCTGGCTCTCCTGAGGCACTGGCTCTGTCTGCCTGTGATGCACGCTTGGGAAGCAAGACCAGGAGGAGGAAGAGTGGGATGGAGGCATCTGCCTTGGCACAGCACCGCTCACAGTGCCAGCAAGCCCAGCCCTGGCCCCCAGGCAGCTCTGTGCGGCCCCATCCCTCACCTGGCGCATCCAGTCCAGCCTCGGCAGCTCCCTGTGCCTCGGGGAGCTGGCATTCTTCAAATGGTTCTCCATGTCTGTCTGTGACACCCTCTGCTGCAGAGCTGCCTGGGGCTCCAGGGGAGGTGCAGCCTCCTGTGGGAAGTGCCCTCCTGAGAGTGGGCACCCCAGGGCTCTGCACTCCTTCAGTGCCCCCAGGGCCAAGGCAGGGCCTGCAGTGTCACAGTGGTCTCTGGGCACGATGCAGCTCCTCACCACAAAGCCCTGGCAGCTGAGCCCAGATCCCGCTCCCAGTGCACATCTTCCATGGCAGACAGAAGAAATTATACAAAACCATTTTATTCCTCAGTTCTTATACCTTAAGCAGATATAAGAACTATAAGACAGATAGTTCTGATACCTGCAAAAGCTGTCACCTGCTTTAGAGGTAATAAAAATACCCTGTAAAATTTAAAACTGTACTTTATCTCAGCTTTTTGGGCTTGAACCAATTTTTTGTATGTACACAACTGAGATAAATCCAGTAAATTGACAGTTTAGGTTAAGAAAATCTAATACTTACTATATACATATGTGCAATAAATTTTATTTGTGAAGTATTTGTAGTAAAAATATCAAACAGATCTAATCATAGTGTGTCTGAAGGGGAATCATAGGCTGGTCTCACAAAGCCACGGCCAAGGGTAGTCTGCCAGCAGGATGGCCAGGCTGTCATTGACCCACCAAGACCCGCAACCATGTCAGGGTTGGAAGCTGTTCCTCCTGCTGTGGGAGGTCTCTTCCAGTGTCTCCTGCTGCCATGGCAGGGTGGCATTTCTCCTTGGAGCCCTGCGCTTAGGACGGGCCCGGCCTTTCCACTGCAGCTGCTGAGGAGGGCTCTTCTTGCCTGGCAGGGAGCTTGGGTGGTTCCCGCCACCCTGAGAGCTCTGTGGGAGCAGCGGCAGCCTGTCCCCGTGGAGGGATGAGGCCTGGGCCTGGCTCTCCTGAGATGCTGCCTCTGGCTGCCTTTGTCCCACCTCCAGGAAGGAAGAGGAGTGGGATGGAGGCATCTGCCTTGGCACAGCGTCCCCCACAGTGCCAGCAAGCCCAGCCCTGGCCCCCAGGCAGCTCTGTGCAGCCCCGTGCCACCACCGGCCTGTCCCTCCTGCCCCATCCCTCACCTGGTGCATCCAGTCCAGCCTCGGCAGCTCCCTGTGCCTCGGGGAGCTGGCATTCTTCAAATGGTTCTCCATGTCTGTCTGTGACACCCTCTGCTGCAGAGCTGCCTGGGGCTCCAGGGGAGGTGCAGCCTCCTGTGGGAAGTGCCCTCCTGAGAGTGGGCACCCCAGGGCTCTGCACTCCTTCAGTGCCCCCAGGGCCAAGGCAGGGCCTGCAGTGTCACAGTGGTCTCTGGGCACGATGCAGCTCCTCACCACAAAGCCCTGGCAGCTGACCCTGATTCCATTCCCAGTGCAGGTGTTCCATGGAAGACATAAGAAACCATATAAAAACATTCTTTTTGGTTTTGAATTTTTTTTTTTCATGCACACAAATCGGTTAATTGAGATAAACTGACAGTTTTATCAAAAAATGTATAAATTATGTCTTTGTATAGAATATCAAATACAGTCTATTTGCAAAATACATGTCATAAAAATGAACTAGATCTAGTCATAGTGTCTGAAGGGCAACCATAGGCTGGTGTCACAAAAACATGGCCAAGAACAGTCTGGCACCAGGATGGCCTGGGGACAGCCAGATGCCTGAGGCACTGTCCCTACATCCATCCCTGCTGTGCTTCCCTGTGTCACTCTCTCTGAGGACACTGCTGAGGCTCAGAGCAGCCGTCTCCAGGCACCTGCCTGGCACTGGGAGCAGGGCACTGCTGCTCCTGCCGCCGTGGGCAGTGGGTGCCAAGGAGGGCCCTGCACGCCCTCCTGAACAGGGACTGTTGTTGCCATTGTGCCAGGGACGTGGGAGGTCTGTCATGAAGGGGCTGTGTGGACATCAGACAAGCTCCTGCCTGGACTCCAGGCACTGGGGGTGGTTCCCAGGAAGGAGTGGATGGTGCACAGCCAGTGTCTGTGGGTGTGGTGGCACTGAGCTGGCCTGGGTGCTGCTCCCCGTGATGGCTGGGCCACGCCTGCCCTTGCCTGGAAAACGCTCGACTTGAGGATGTGGCTGGCTCATCCTTGCTGTCCACGGGACCAGCTGGGCCAACAGACATGCTCTTGTAGGTTTGCTTCCATCTGAATTTGAAGTCAGAAACTTGTTTTGTGCAGCTAGACATCACGGAGTCTGGCAGAGCTTGCTTTTCTCCCTGTCCCAGAATAGCCTATGCTTGTATCATAGTTTGTCACATCAGAAGCAAGGTCAAAGTATGCAGAGCTACACACACCCTTCAAGTACATACAATCCCCAATGATAAGCCCCAGTTAGGTAGGTAATATAAGCCACTATTGAGCAATTAGAGCTCTCAGTATGTTTTCTTTAGAGGTGTGCAAGATACCTGTCAGATAGCACAAGTATTTCACTTCCTGCAATCAAAGAGCAGGGGCTCAACAGCACAAGCAAAAATCCAGCCTCTTGCTCTGAAAACTCTGCGTGGGACTAGCTCAAAACTCAAGTTCCTGCTGAGCTGGGGACAACTGGCCCAGTCACTTCAAATGGGAGCAGCAACCACTTGAGGAAGCATATTGCTTCTATCGCACCTTGACGTGGACAAGTGCAAGTCACCCAGTGGCAATTAAAGGGGGCTGAAGCTTTACACCTTGACTCCCCTGTGAAAACATGTTGCCTTTACACAATTACTTGCAAAGAGTACATGCTAACAAAATCCTTATAATACCAGTGTTTGTCACCCATTCCTTTAGGGATCAAAATGTGTCCCTGTAACTGATCAAGGAACAAGCATGCGTATTGAGAAGTCAGGGTGCAGTATGTATCCAATCCCCGTGGCTGTAGTACTCAGCTGTACATTAATGGAGGACTAGGAGTGCTGGGCTAATGGCTAGACTCAATAATCTCAAGGGTATTTTCCAACCTAAATTTGGTGTGTGTTTATGGGTGACACATTCCCACCTGTTTCTGGCATCCTGTCAGATACAGAACTCGCACCTAAGTTCATGCAATTTGAAATTGCTAAACAAGGAACTGGATATTAATTTATAATTCAGAAACTACTTGCAAGAGAAAGGGAAATTGCAACTTAGCTATATGCAGGTAGTAGTACCAGCTGTACTAAAGGAAGCTGTGCAAGTAACAGTCCCAAACCTTATCTGTCTAGCAGGAGAAAACTCCGTGCTAATTTTCCCCTTCCTTTCCTCAGAAGACCATTAGGAAGTAGATGCAGACCACAGGAAAGTTCTGTGCTTCTCCACAAGTCTTCTAAAACCCAATGAGATGCACAGCACACACACAACTGGCGGAGGGTGTTTAACAGACATTACATTCTGTGTAATTTAGAAATAAGATGCATTTCTTACCTGGTTTGTTTGAGGCTGCAGGAGGTGAAGGGCCTCAAATCCAAGACTTGGAAGGAACAGGAAAGCAGGAGAGGTAGCTGTCGCCCCATCAGCACCACAAATGGTGAATACTGACAGGTCTGTATCAGCTCTGTTGGAGTGAGCACTTTTTGGAAAAGATGACAAGCTTGCATATCTTTGGACATGAGGCACATTGTACAAGTTTCAGCAACAGATATGGATAGTCTGAACTCTTGAGGGGCAAAAGGTTGGAAATTAATAGCAGACTTTCTATTAAGAATGCAAATGTATGGAATCTAAAGGAATATAAATTCTTGTTAAGAAAACTCCACACACGGTACATGCTAAACGAAATAAAAGACAGGAGGACTTCTGTCCCAATTTTATTTTTTTTTTTACAACACCTGCTTCAATGAAAGATTGAAACAGTCAAACTAAAACAGACATTATATGCTCATACCATTTACAATATTTACAGAATATACATTTTTCTTTTTTGCTCAGCAGGTAATTATAGCCACTTGGGACAAAAGTGCAAGTGAAAAGAATCACTGGTGAAAAAAGTTAAACTTCGCTGTTGGTCACGTTGCAATGCTTCAAGAAACAGAAGTAGCCAGTGTGGTAAATTCTCTTTATAGTAACCAAGCATAGATGTCACTTCACAGTGACAGATCCTGCTCAGCTCTATTTACACCAAGCCTAAACCAGAAGGAAGCTGTTACGCTATCTAGAAAATTGATGAGTGAGTTCACAGGTGATCTCATCTTCATTTTAACATTGAAAAGCAGAATTGCAGTGTTGAATTTTCTATTGTGCACACAGATAGCAATTAATTTTAAATGCTCTGTTGTATTAAATACTAAAATATATTTTAACTTCCTTATTGTACATGCTATAAAATTACACTAAAAATTTCAAGTTTCTGAAGTAACAATTACCCTTTTACATATATATTCTCTATATAATTTTTAAATATTTAGATTTTTTTGAATACCCACGATAAAGATATACTAGCTCCAGTATGGCTGCATTTTATCATAACATCTACCAGAGTCCCATACATAACCAAAGCCTCATCTAAAAGCTAATTTTGAAGATATTCTACTTTGGTTTCCCTCTCATTTTCTCTTCCCTTCTTTTTAAATCACCTTTCCAAATGTAGCTGTGCTACCTTTTAACTTCAGGTTATGCTCTATCCAGAATGAGGGCTGAACTTCAGTCCCCTCCAACTAATAAACCAAGTCATAGAGCCACCGACGGACAAGCAGCAGGTGATGTTTTTCACCTCTTGGAGTGTTCCTTCAATACAGTACTGCAATCTCCAGGTCACACATAATTTAACTCTGTCAATACTTGACATCAACAGGAATTACTTTAGACCTGGGTTTTGTTCAAAGTACAAGGGGATGCCTTTCCATACACATGCTGTACAAGCCCAAGTGCAAAACAGAGTGCACGGTGGTCTCAGCTACATGGTGTTCCACAAAAAGCAGTTCGAATTTTACAGATACCTCTTATCACCCACCCAAGTGATTTTCTCCATGGTTGTATCCTCGAGTAGCACCAACCATTTAAATTTTCATCTTTAGTATATACACATACATCTTTTCATAATTTATGTACACACATATAGATGTGGCATCGGTACGTGGAGAAACTTATTTACAGTCAGTTGGAAAAATGAAATTTTATCAATTTACAGTATATGAAAACTAAATTGGCATTTGTGCTTTGTTTTGTACAGCAGTAATTTTTGTCATTTCCAAAAAAGTTCATATTTTTATTTGCATCAAGACATGTTACATGACAAAAAAAGTTGTAAAACAACTAGGATTGAGAATAACAGATCATTAATTCTCCTCATATACCCCACTAAGCCTACAGAACAGCTGCTTTCTATAAAAACTCTCCATTCAAACCCCTCTGTGGTTACCCAAGCTTGGTTGAGGATCTTCTTAATAAATAATAACACACAGCAGAAGAACCATGTATCCTGTCTTGCACTGTGCACATTCATGAGATAAAAGTTTCTGCCTTCACTGAGTAACATACTGATAAACACCAGTTAAACCTCAATTTTTACTCAGGACCTCAAAGTGCTTTTAAAAAGAAGGAAATACCCCAATTCGACACAGCAATTAAGAGGCACAAGGAATAAGGCTTGAATTACTGTCTTCAGACACTGACCTGGCCATGGAAACTAAGGACTTAAGCTTCAGATTCTCCCTGATCTGTTTATTGGGTTGAAGAATTCTATTTTCTCAAGTAATCTCTACTCCTGGAGGTACACACATGTTTATTATCTGTAATGTTAACAAAAACAAGAAAAAAAGCAGCTCCACAGCCCAAACTGCCCAACTGTATTTCAATGCCCAACTGTATTTCCATAAATGTACTTTCTCTTGAAAGCATGAAATGGTGTCATAAGAAAGCTGTTAAATTAAAAACAGAGCTAGGTTTAATCTTTGTAACAATTAAGTAAATGCAGGTAATCTGATACAGCAGGCTCTAAGTACTTCTTTGACCAGGCTAACAAGTGTTTTCTGGCCAATAGTCATTTCAGCATCAACTTATATAGAAGTTACTGCCTCCCTGATGTGTTTACACTTCAGTAACCACTGGAGATCAAAAAGGTATTGCTAGGACATACAACTTTAAATAATTCATTAAAAACTTACAGTGAAGTTCTTTTTTTTCTTAAATACAAAGTGTCAGGCTGGGTGCTGAACAAATACTGCTGCCATCCACCTCAGGAACTAAAATACACAGCATGTGTACCATTACTTTGCCAGCATTTGAATTATTTTAGGAGTAAGAGATCTTTAGTGTCCTAATAGGAAGTCGTAGCATTCACATTCATTTCAGGAAGCATTCACCTTATCCAGACTACAAACTACTCTTCCTTTAGCCATTATTTATGTGCACTTTTGCAATGTTTTCTCACAGGCTTCTTGTAGACGGAGTTTTCTTCTAGTCCTCTGTTTTGACAAACTACCCTCTTAGAGATGGCTGCAAGATCCCTTTTTCAACAAGGTGAGATTTCAGGGTTTTATACACACTTAATTGTTGTTCAGGCTGAAGTATCAACAGCTGTTTCAGTAATTTGCTGGGATTTGGACCTCTGTCAATGAAAAAAAAAAAAATTGTGACCACAGCTTAGAGTCTTTTAGATGTCTTCTTGCTGCCCAAACAATGCCTTCCCTTTCTTGAGAGCACCGAGTTATGGATTTCTCCCAGTCTGTCTCCTCAGGATGCATGGGTCAGCATTACTGGCAAAGCAAACTCTTAGCTCAAAACAGAAACTAAAAAGCATTTCTATTTGCTGTCAAATGGGGATATTAAGAAGGCTTAAGACAAATAAGATTCCTTGATTCATCCTTTATCACTGTAATCAATGTTTTTTATTAGCAGATCTTCATTTAGTATCTGTTGCCTGCCAGATAAGCTATGGACTACTGAACTAAATGGGAAATTGGCCAAGACAGTAAAGAGAACTGCAAATTAAACCAAGCTTTTCTAAATATCAGCCTCATTTTTAGCTAGCCACTTACTTACAATCTACTTTAAGATGAAGCAAATATAAGGCAAAGAATCTGTTGCTGATTAGGTATCCAATAATTATTTAGCCATATGCATTTACAGAACTAAGGGCATGTCTTGATTCGGGCCCTTGAACTACTCCTGCCTCAGAAACTGAAATGTCTGTTTTAAGAGGATTGTGATTCCCATGATTTCTTCTTGAAAGCTGGTGTGGCTCAGGAAAGATGAGCAGTATTTTAGGAAGTTGTCTCCTTTCTTAAACTATAGCATTTTCATCTTAAACAGAAAATCCCAACCCAAGCAATTGAGAAATACTGAAACTCATGGGAAGAACTGCAGTCCCACAACCTACAGGCTCTTTAGGAACCACACAGGGAAAGCAGATGCTGCATAACCTTCCTGCCTGCAACCCCATCCTACACCTTTCTGTAATCAGTAAATTCTAGTAAAAATTCTAATAGGCTGCTACAAAAAACTTTCCGGTATTTCAGGTACACAGGTTACCTTCAACAGCAGTCACAGAAACATTAATGTGTAACTTGAACCCAACACAAATCCTAGGCAGGGACATTGTTTTCTTAATAATCCTGTATTCAAAGTGATTGGATAAATCCTATTTAGCAACCTGCAATCTCTGCTATGCTAACATAACTCCTATGCATTCATTATGGTACAGCTGCTGTGCATGCTTCAGTAGTTAATATAAAATATATTAATGTTAATAACACAAAAAGTCCATACCTTATGAAACTGGTGATATAGACATGAACAAAAGTGGCCATCAAGTACTGACAATCAAAGCGATCCATAATCCCACCATGCCCAGGGATTGTGTCTGCAAAATCCTTTTGGGTGTGAAGGACGAGAAGGGGAAAGAAGAAGGAAAAAAAAAGATGGTCAGTGGTTCCCACAAAACACACAAACGATGTTATCACTTGGCAGCAGCACATAAGGGCTGCAAGTAAGCCATGGTTTCACTGCAGGGAGCCAAAAGTTATCAAGAAGCTCCTTTGCTGAAGGAGTTTTTAACTGCAAAAGTGAGCCAAGGGGTGACAAGAAAAAGAAGAGAAGCAGCAATTTGTCCACAGTGTCACACAAGAGGACAGCAGCAGGTCAGGTGCAGGTGTGCCAGTACTGAGAACACTTGTGTGCCTATACACACTTCATTTCATAGCAAACCTCTTAAGCTAGTGGCTGTTGTACCTTGCCTCTGCAGAATCTAATTCTCCTCTTTAATACCTTCTCTGCTTTACCCTCCACCACAGTTAAAAACCATAATATGTGCTAACAATAGAAATTTATCTAACAGAATCAAAAAACACTCTGTGAAAAAATGATCACTACTTAAGAAAATATATTTCTGATGCAAACAAAGATTGATACACTACCTTTGTGTTACCTTTCTTGTCTATAGAACAGCTTTATCAATCAAAATACCTTCAGTCATCCTTTCTGTCAGCCACACTCACTTGTGTCCTCTCTGAGTGAAAACCTGACCTTAGTCAGTCATGTGGGGTGACTGCCAGCAAATCAAACTAGCTCTGCCCAGTGCCGGGCAGGCATGGAATGCACTGCCTTCAGCAGCAATTCCACAATATCCCAGACTTCCTGAGAGTCTTTAAGTCATCACTTTGGTGACCAGAAGTTTTAAAAGGAATCTACTTTTTCATGTTCTACTTTAAGAATATGTGCTGCTTTTCAGCAGCATTTTTTCATCCCAAATTCCTTCTTCACACGAACAGTCTTTTGCTACGTGGCCATACAGGTACGAGAGTGCTGTGGCCAGCAAAGTGCTGGGCAAGCTGCTGGGACCAGCATGAGCAAGAGGGGTAAGTACAAGCCCAGGTACAGGAGTTCAGCACAAGCAGAGAAGTTTACACACTTCTGTGCAAAGCACATGCCAGCTTGGTGGACATATGGAACAACAACAAGCAACAGGGTAAGTCTTACAGCAGTCCTACCAAGACATAAAGAAGGTCAGGAGAAATTTGGGGCTGCCCTCTTGCCATACTCCTGCTGCCATTTAATACCAGCCAAGGACAGCATTGCCACAAGCAGCAGTGCACACCTTGCAATAACCAGAAGGTAGCAGGTCACATAATTTGCCAATGCACACTCCTGTTACAAGGCAGCACTGTATTGGCAAAGGCAGGCAAACATCTCATGCTTTGGTGAGCCTGACACATCAGCATCTGCCTGCGACACCAATACCAGGGGTAAAAAACCAGCCAAAACCTGAAGGGTAAACCACTGTCAGCACTTCTGAACCATCTACAGATTGCCTTTCATGTCAAGTATAATATCTCACATCTTACTTGTCTAAACCACTTCTGCAACATAATTTAGAAGATTAATTATTGACCAAACTACGTAACCAAATTATTCTTAGATTTCCAGCATTGAAGTCACGTGCTGACGATGCAAAGTTTGAAGAATATCACACACACATCTGACAAAACTTAAGTCCTACTTTTGATACTAAAAACCAGCTAAAACATTGTTGCAACTTAGTAGAAACACTACAATGAAGGATTTAAAAAACCCCTAACTCCTAACCCACAAATTTATCTAATCCAAAGAGAACACCAAAACAAAACTTAAAAGCTTACAGGATTCATTACATACCTTGATTTTGAATGCTCTTTTAAACCCGCTGGCAAAGAATCCTCCAAAGGGCCCAATTAATGAGGCAAATGTTGACAGTGCAAAGCTGTGCATCTGAAATGGGTACATATTCACCGTTTCCTACAAGAAAAATAATTAACACTGTGTTTCAAGATGTTCAATTGTAGGCATTTTTAGCTTACATATTTAAAGGATTGGAGAGTATATTACATGTAACTATTGCTGGTAGTGCCTCTTCACTCAGCATGGAAGTAATGGCACAAATTTACAGGATGCTGTGTGGTGAAGAGAGTAAAACTCCAATCCTAACAGCACTTACACACTAGCTGAAAAGAGAATGAAGTTCTACAGGCTTGCTTCAGCTTGCCACTAATTCAGGTAACAAGCTTTTGTCCACTTCCCACAAAAAATTCAAAGGTTGCTCTTCAAAAATAAGTCTGCAAAATGGTTAAGTGGCGTCCATGTGCAGCACAAAGAGAATACAGGCCTCAGGAACACAGGCAGGTTCCCTTGGGTGACTCCAGCCGTGATTCTGGTTGGGTGACCACGTCCCCCTTCTGAGCAATGGAGAAGCTCATGGTATTGATTCAGTTCTTAACCTGATGCTTTACCAGCATTCAGATACCCTTCTAAAATGGTTTGGAAACCCATTTAAGCTGGGAAGCACGATTTCAATTTTAACCAAAGCCTGGGGTTTTTTTTTTCCTTACCCATCCCAACACAGCCTGAAGCAATGGTGGCACAGAGTACTTCTTCATTTGGAAGAGCTCTGAAGGCTCACACTCTGTCACAAATCTGTTGGTTTCACTGTTGTATTCCACAGGGCAGACAAAGTACTGATGTTGAGCCAAAAAATAGGAAAACTGAAAAGCAGAACAAGAACTCCTGCATTAGGCATTTGTTATTACACTCAAAAATCATGCTTTAATGAATGGCTTTATCACCACAAGCTCAGGGTAATAAAAATCTTTCTAATAAGAGACACAGAACAGAGAAAAATCAGCCTGCTTAAACTAGAGAATGCCTCAACAAAGCAGATGTTCAATGAGCTTAGTGATGATTTCCCCAATTGTTTTCCTTTTTCTGTCTCTCAGATTTGTATCTACTGTATCTCCTGCGTTATAAAAACCAAAAATGTCATCTGCTCATAATTTTTTGCAGTTCACTTGTCCCTTAGAACTTGAATATCTCTTCTATTAAGTTTGGCTATTATAAGTTCTGCTGACCTTTGGTGACAAATTACTTATCACAACAGTTACTTCTGCTTGTATTATCATCTGTGCATATCATTAGAGTAAATTGCTTTCCAGGAGAAATAGCATTATAAAGCATGTAACACAGAAGGACTACTTCACAGAGCATAAATAATGCTATTGATAAACTTCAATTTCAAAACAGGGATGCAACTAATAGATAAAACTATTCCAGATACTGTAACAGAAACAGCAAAAAATGGTCAACAGCATCTGTTCAGGAAAGGTTAAAATCTTGCCTAGCCTTTCCAGATAGTTACGAATTGGCAGAATTCTCTAGGCAAAAAACCACCCTAACTCTGAGGCTTTCAGGAGTTTGAGATAAAATTAGTGATAAATTTAGCTATTTCTAGTCAAAATACGAAGGCTGAGTCTACACAAGGAAATTCCCATGCCTGGAAGTGTTCAAGACCAGTTAATTAGATGGGCTCTGAGCAATCCAGGGTAGTGGAAGGTGTTCCTCTCTGTGGCAGGGGGATTGTAATGAGATGGCCTTAAAGGTCCCTTCCAAACACAACCATTCTTTGGTTCTATGAATGTCCTGTGGTTACTTACAATAAATCCAAATACAACAGTGGAAAAGAAGCCTCCAATGAACCCTTCCCAGGTCTTCTTGGGAGACAACTAGGCACAAAAGAGATAGTGTTAGTCCACCAGTTAAATCACTGCACCCTTTTTTACTCTTGATCTTGTTTGTGTAAATTAAGCTCCTACTTTGTTTTTCAAAGGTTTGTGTGAAATACTGAATGGCAGCAGCTGCAGCTGCTGGATGTGATAAATAGAAGAGTATGGCCACAACCCGTCCCAGGCAAGGTGAGGAAAAGCCACACTTTGGTTGGTGCCACTGGCCAGTTTGAGGGAAGGGAGAGCTCCCACCCCATCTGCTGCTGCTGTCTGGAGGCTGCTGCTGGCCTCTGGCTGAGTCTGACCCAGATTAAGCAGCCGAACTCCCTTCAAGCAGAAGACTGGGAGACCTGCAAGAGCACACCTCAGGTCTGTTGGAGAGCTCTGCAAGCAAGTGCCCATGTAGATAGTGCCAGAAAGCTGGGTGTGACACAATCACCACTGAGGATGCTCCTCAAGCGACCCCAGCTCTCTGCAGACAGACCAGATAACCAATACAGCAAATAACTAGAGAGACCAGTGTGCCAAGCTGTCACCAAATTCTATCACATTTTCAATTTATGAGCATTTTAGTACCAGAAACAACTAAATCCCCAAAAGTTAACATGGCAGCATCATGAAAATAATTCATGGCTTTCTGTGGGGTCTTGCATATTCTACCAGAATAGGAAGATTAATGCTTGAGCCCTTCTCAGTCAACAAGAGGAGCAGGTATATATGACCTAGTGGCTTATTTCACATTACAGTTTCTGTGCAGTAAGTATGCAGCCAAACTTACATCTGAAATCCAAAAAGAATGCAATTATAAATGATGATGCAATAGGCTCAAACTGCATTATCCTGTAATGCCAATATCACATTCACATCAATCCGTTTCCCATATACAAATTCTCAGTTCGGCCTTTTTTAGCAAAGATGTGAATCATGCAGTACAGTGTAAAGTATTTTTTTCCATTAACATGCTTTTGAACAAGTAACAAAATTGCTATAAATTGTAAAAGCTTGTTAGCGAGGAAGTGCCTAAGCACCTACCTTAATTAACGGAGTTCTGCCAAAGAAGAATCCAAAAATATAAGCGGTAATGTCATTGCAGATAACACTTGAAATTGGAACCAGAAACCTAGAGAAAGACATTAAAAGTTTCACAGAGAGAAAAACTGCCTGAACATAAACACAAGACAAAAACTGAAAGAGCAAAATTTCCTTCCAGGAACTTTTTCTGCAGTATTTAGAAGCAATTATGTTTCATAATGTGTTTGCCTCGCTCCCCATGAGCGCCACACTTAGCTGTACTGGTTTTAGTCTTCAGCCAAACTAGATCATACCAGATTCATGTTAGTTCAAGTTAAAGCGTTATTTTGGTGCATGAGCTTAAAACATGAACAGGCTGGCTTTTTCCTATCAGGCTTAAAGACTGGTACCACAGGTAAGAAGAAATTAGCGGATATAAACATGTTAATACTTTTGGTAACATCAAAACAAGTAAATTACTCAAAAAGTTTAAATGGCAGCTAAATTAAAATAGTTTTCCGTATTTTTGTTTCCCCTCTTGTCAGTTTGGAGCGGCTTTTTAAGTGTTCTTTGCACGCAGACTGCATCTGAAGTTGTTATTCAATCCTATTAAGCTCTCTTTTCTTTATCTCCTTTTCAAAGCAGGTATGTATTAAGCTTAAAGTCAGATTTTTTTGATCATCTGCCAAATTGTCTAGCAAGAGTGACAATAAGAAATAGTAGGCTAGCAAAGCAACTAGGTTCAGTTTTTGACACATCAACATAATCACTGTGAAAAGGATTTGTATATAGAAACTTTCTCAAAGGCTTTGGCTTTTCTTTCTACCTGGAAGTATGCCTTGTCTGCAATAATCTCCCCAGACGTACATATATCAGGAAGAGGAGAACATACAGCATTATGTCCTTGGAAGAACACAAACCATCTTCCATGTGCTTCTTCCTTCTTTCTCAACTTGAAATTTACCCTATCCCTGAAGAAGTGAGGGGTAGGAAAACACAGCCGCTCTCTGAGAAGTGGCTTTATGCAATCAAGTTTAACTGCATTGCCAAAATTTAATGTACCACTGAAAGTGGGGCACAAAGATTGCCCAACCATAACCAAGATTAAAACTCTTAAGATATTTTAAGTACTCTGAATTTATTTGAACAGGACAGGCTGTAAGGAACATGGCCAGATTGGGGATTTCAAATTAAATGGTCCAACTTCAATAGGTCTGAGCAACATGAAGCTCCCAAGTAATTGCAAAAGAATTGCTGGATATTCATCTGTTCAGCAAAATGCTGTGGAAATTATTTGACCTAGCATGCAATCAATGCTTTTCCCTGCAAGTAAATCAAGTGCTTGTTCAAAACTATCAGACTTGTGTCTGTCAATCTAGATAAAGAGGTTTCTGCTTCCTCTCCTGTATGCCTTACCTCATCACTCCCAATTCCTCCGACTGGCCTTCCAATCAGACCTTAACGCTCCCGTAATTTGTACTGCTTTAACAGTTCCCACAACTATTCCCTAACCAGATCTATGCAAGAGAACCAATCTTTCAATGCAATAGAGGTACAAATCAGTTTGTTACTGTCCCCTTACCAGATCATGCCTTCAAAGAGATTTTGGATGACAAGATGAGATTGAGTTACAGTGATCAGCAAAGTGACATGAGTCCATGCGAACTGTTAACAATGCAACAACACAACAGTTAGTGAAAACACCGACCCGCACACCTCCATAAATCCTGGCACATCACCTACAGGAGCTACTGAGGAGCTCCCCAGGAAGACCAGTTCTAGTGATAATGCAAGAGAGAGATGTGTGCATACAGTATATCACAAGTGAGCTGCCTTTCTGAAGCAGGTTCTGAAACTTCAGCAGGTCTCTTCATCACTTACCTCCACCCAGAATTTTTTAACATGCAGTTTTAACACCTGATTTAATAAGACACACCTCCAGCATGAAAGCAGCAAAGAAGTTTAAGCAATGTGATATTCTGTATATACATGTAACAGACATGTTAGAACTGTAACAATTAAATGGCAATGAACTACTCATGAAAGAGTCATGTTACACAGATGTGGATCTCTCTCATAACAGAATACTCTCATGAAACACGAAAATTCTCAGGATTAGCAAAAATAAAGTGTTAGTTTTTAAGGGCATGGTCATTTAAACAACCATTTAGTTCAGTACTACTACTTGATGTTTAATCTGTAGAGCCAGTGTACAATAAAGTGGTTTCTAAATGGGTTACCAGTAAAGATTCTGCAATAGATTTTATTTTCCAAACACTTTTAAATCAAGAACTGGCAGTTTTCTCATGATACACCAAACTTAAGCACTCTAAATGTCTGGGCCATTTACACTCAAAATGTCCTACTTCTTTAACTCTCTTATCACATGTGTTTACCTATGGCAGCCAGACTCTACTTCCAGATAAGACAACTTGAGAAGCCTTGAAGGTGGGGGGCAGGGAGGATACAAGAAATGACAAAAGGTTTCTGAATAGATTACCTGCTGGTTAATTACTGCAGCTCTGCAGCAAAGTTTTCCGTATTTGTACCGTGACTTTGGAACAGCACTGAAATCCAAATGCCTACTCTACTAGAATCATGGAACAGTTTGGTTAGAAAGGACCTTAAAGATCACATAGTTCCAACCCTCTCACCACAGGGAGGGACACCTTCCACTAGACCAGGTTGGTCAAGCCTCCATCCCACAGTAGATACATGGCTTCACTCTGTTTTGTTGCAATTCCTGGGTAGTCACACCTTAATGTTTTCTGGGCAGACACCAAGTCACGTGTCAAGACTGACACTACACATTTTCACCTTCTTTCCAGAAGACGAAAAAGGGAAAAAAATCATGCCAAGTTAATATATTTAGGTTATGCCTATCTGATGATGAGGAGGTTCTTTTGCAGATTAGAAGATAAAGACTATACCTCTTAGAAAAGCTGCATCTCACTGTCAGGTAAGCTCTCCTACAAACAGGGCACATTATTTTGAGTAAAAGACTTTTTTGCATGTTATTATAAGGCTCAGTTAAGTCCTAGTCTAGAATTGGGGATCCATGGTAAAGCTACCTAAAGCAGTGCAGAAACAGAAGGGTTAACTGCATTCCCAAAGCTTTAGGAAATCTTTAAATTGTGCAATGCCCTGATTGCTCAAGTTGTTTCAAGACAGGAGCTGTACTGCACTGCTGCTTTCCTGTGATTTCTAATCATTCCTATATAGAAGTGGGAGGTGGGGCGTTGTCAGTGGGGTGTTTTGGGTGTTTTATTTGCTTTGGTTTTAACCTGTAATGCTACAGAAATAGTTTTCAACACATAAGATACACATAAGAAAAAGGTTTATGCTGTTGTTTAGCTACTATGCTGATTATTAGGTGGACAAATACGAGAGATGAGAATGCTGGTTTCTTTTAATACATCAATGATCTATTGAGACACTGCTGAGCAGAAGACCAGAACAGCTGTGAAGTGTCACAGAATAAATATTCCACACAGGGGTTAAGATCAAGTTCCCTTCGTGGCCCTTCAGTGGAGCCTTTAGAAAGCAACACTTGAGTCACAAGAATCACTTTCCACACAATGCTGAACTGTTTGGCTTCAGACCTGGCAGGGACATGCATCCCTCTTCTCCAGCAACCTCTTTCATATTGATGCCTTGAGTTTTAGCTTTCGTATTTTTCAGATTCTGTACTGCATTAGTATATAACTCTGAACTTCATAAAAAATGTTAGCAAGTTCTCCTCACAGTTAAGTTAGACAAAACAATCCTTTTCCAGCCTGAGAACCAAGGACACCGTTGCAGCTTCAAGCCCCAAAAGTATAAACAACAGCAAATTGAGGAGAGCAATCTGGGAGGATGGGACTTCATAACCTGGAGCTGTAATTGGACAATTAACCCCAATATGTAAATGGACCAAAACTTATAAAAGTGTGAAAATGTCTGACCCATTGTCCATCTTGGGTGTAGCCTCTGCCAGGCTCTTCTACTGCTCAAGGTGTATCCTTTGAAGGCCTTTTCAATAAATACCTACTTTATTCCTTTAACTCTGTCTAGCCTCTGTTCTAGGTGGAATAGATGCCTCTCAAGGCATCGGCATCAGCCTATCACTAAGGGAAACATATCATGTTGGACATGCACAAGGCCTCACCAAGGACAGCTTGTACTGCCTGAGAGGCCACATCCTGGGATATAATAATAATTATCATCATCATCTGGATGGTGAACAGATGCAGTCCAGCATGACTTGATTTCATGTTACTCTCAATTTAAGCACATTTTCCACACCCCTCTTCTGAACTATTGTATGAGCATATGGACATGACTGTTTCTAGTGACATTCATAACGTGAATGACCACAGCAAAGTGGGTAATACACACCATGTAAAACTGCAGACGATAATGTTTCTTCACTAAACTCAAAACAAACATGCAGAATCCTGTAAAACAAAGCAAGTGCAGTTTGTACCATCTCATATTTAATGACACTGAACTGTGATATACCAGTAATTCTCTTCCCTTGAAGCAGTTTTTAATCCCTTTGCTGCTAGAAGTGTTGGTTTATATTCAGTTAAAAGTACATATAGAGTTGTTCTCATACAAGATTATGATTCAGTTAACACAGGTTTAGCTAACATCAGTAAAGAACATCCATCTAGGCACATACAGGGTCCTAGTGTGGACATCATTTTTTAGCAAAGGAAATCATCACTTTTAAAAATCACTCAAAAGCCAGGTCAACAAACTGGTTTTGAATAACTAACAAAAATAAATGAAAGGAAAATACCATCTTGCCCCTTTCCCCCAGACAGGCATATGGGTGCATGCAATACAAGTGTGAAGCACAGGTGTTGGAGAATTCAGCTGACCAAAAAGAATTTTCTGGGTGGCTAATTGAGCACCTCCTCTCTCCTATGGCAGCTTCCTGCACCAACAGGGTGCCAGAGGCCCTCAAAAGACCCTGAACCCTGGGGATAGCCCCTAAGTGACCCCACAATCCCAGTGCCAAGGGTGTCTGCTATGCTCTGTCTCCTGAAGAAAAACATGCTTGGCTTGTCTCATGACACCCCTCATGAGCTCACAAGGCATTATTTAAGTTAGTTTCCCCAAGCCAAAGCCTGGTGAAAAAGGTCAAGTTCTGCAAAGCTAATTTCAAGTTTGTGGTCTAAGCACTGAGCAGAATTTTTATTTGGTTTAAGAAAAAAAAATACAACAACAATAGAAAAACTGACAGATCATCACAAAGATCAGACTTCTCAGTACACTTTAGAACTATTTGTGGCATAGCAGGCCCCTGTCCCTTAAGCCAATCTGAATCTTCAGCTGATTTAATTTTATGCTAAACTGCATTGCTGAAAAAAACGTATTTACATGTTCACAAAGCAATACCCCACAAGAGTGCCAACCTGTGTCTCTTCTTCCTAGAAAAAAGGCTTTCAAAAGTTTTTCTTTGGACAGGGAGTAAATTTTTCCATGAGGCAAGTATCTGAATATCGTGCAGACAAAATTAAGACTCAGGCATTTTGACTAATCAGTTTAAAAATGTATTAGTAAATCCTATTACTGGAGACCTAGGAGAACACTTGCACAGTAAAGAACCAACCCAGCATAGCAACTGCACACACGAGTCATCTTTACAGCCTGCCAAAATAGCACCAGGTCTTCAGCAATCAAAATTAATGCTTGCCAACCTCTTTTGAGCACTATTATCTCAACTGTCTCAAGATCATCGCCTTGTTTAGGTTGCTCTCTTCTTCTCAGTGAATGCAAAATTTGTACTCATCTTTTCATGGAAAAAATGTACCTGCAAACACCTCATTTCCTCAAGCATTAGGAGGAAAAAAGACACTGGAAGCACATAAAGATGGGGAACAGTTATATATATATATATATGTTTAAATTAAATAAGGAAATGAAGCACAAAGTTCTTTCATTTTTGTGATTTCCTGCACTTACCTGTTAAATAGAGTGCAAAAGATATAAATCTATGGTAACGAATGAGGAATTGCAACTGTTCTCTTCTTTGCACAAATGTAGCGAAGTAATCAGCTACAGTCTCTCCATAAAAGAAGTAGTTCACACACAGCAAAAAGTACCTGCAATATGCAACAGCTAACAGTTACTTTCAAAAGACAATATATATTAAATGCAATCCTTAAAAACAAAACAAACAAACAAGGATTTATCTATAACAAGTTAAAAAATTAAGTAATGAAAGGCCAGCTGGCTTGTCCAAGTTCACAGGGGGAACACAACTACAAAATTCTGTACTAGAGACAGATGTCAAGTTTTATGTCTGCACAGGACCCACAGAGCAGCCATTCCACCACAACAGGGGAGGAAGAAGATGATTTAAGTTTCACATCCTGGCTTATTGAGGTTCTGGCTCGCTACTCACCAGCTGAGGGATCTAAACCATGGTAAATCATACGAGTGGTAGACTCTGTAACCAATAGTAATGATTTCATGATAACACTTCACTTGGATGCTTAAGACCTAAAATAAGAGAAATAAAGAACTTTGTAAATATGCTGCAGTTGTTTCTTACAGGCAGTAAAGAGCACTGCAGCCTGCATTAAGGGAAGACATTATTCTGAAGCCAAATTCCACTCAGAAAACAGCTTCAAAGCAAATACAAGGGAAAACTAAGCTCCATTTAAAACTTAAAAAAAATCTCCAAACCACTGTACATGAAGAAAAAAAAAAAAAAACAACACATTGGGCTAGCTTCAAGGGAAGCAAGGGAAACCTCCTGACCTTTCTGAATTAAAACATTTTGACAGCAGCAGGTCAGAAGTGTTTCCTATCAAGAAAGCTCTCCTATTTCTTTTGGCTAAGTTTTATCTTTACATTTAATTCTAGAAATATTTTCTGGGCCTAATGGACAAAACTAGCTGTGCAACACAGCTCAGACACTCAGGTCTTGCAAGCATCTCATTAAGGGCAATTAGCATTTATGATTAGAGGCAAAGGTCACCTAACCCAGGTCTGAATGTCACACCCTCCCAGGCCTTGCTTTTGTTTTGCTGACCTCACTGCTTCCCTGCGTTGCCGGCCTGAGCCGGGCAGTATGTCCCGTCACGCCTTTGGGCTTCAAGGCACTCTGCCACCTCTGGCCAAGCCGCAGTCCCGAGCAGATCACCCTGCCCAGACCTATGGAATTGCCAAACTGGCTGCACGGGTAATCCCGTGCCGGGGCCGGGGCAGGAACCTGCCCAGGCAGCTGGTGCGTGTCAGCACGCCAGGCCTGGCGGCACCGCCTGCGCTCGGCAGCGCAGCGCATCTTGCTCAACGCGCGTTCAAAGCCTTACACCACCTCAGCCGGTTAATTTTGAAGGTCCCCTCTCTTGTGCTCTTCCTTCTGCTTGGCCAGCCTTATAAAACTTACATGCTATAGGCAAGGGCAACACTACAGGATTGCACCTTCCAGTGGAAAAGGGCACCGGGGTCCAAGCCATGGAAGCCTGGTGCCTGAGCAGCCAGCAAATGCAGAACATACGTCCCAGCTCTTTAGAGCGGTCTCAGGTCTTGTCCTCCAAACCTCACTGGATTCCTCTTCCTACAAGTCTCTGGGCATTTTCAGTCCCAGTATTGACATTTGGTTTGAAAATGACAACTGTTATTTAAATACAAGCTGTTTTATTCCAGTCAAATTAAATAATTCATGAACAAGACTGGTTTTTTCCCTTCATTCTCCTTTTTATGTAGTCTCAAATATCAGCTTAATTACCAGTTCATTATATTAGAAGACAGACTTTTTGCTTTACGGCACAAAAGAAGAACTCTATTACCATTCTATACTAACTTTAATTACTTCTTGGTTCATGTCTTAACAGCTTGCCCATGATTGCAATCACACAGTATACCATGAATATACAAAATCACTCTGCAAATTAATCAGTTCCTTTTTGTTCATAATCATAATTCTCAAATGTAACAGACTACTAAAGGAAGGATTGCAGGAAAAAACCCCAACTTTTTACAGCAACCTGCATTTTAAAAGGGCTTTTTTTGTTTGTTTCTTCACACACATAAAAGAAAATCCTCCCTGAATGAGACAGTGAATTAGTAGTTTGTTATGTCATTCATCTGAAAACAGGAAATATTAACCAGACTAATTCAGGTGTAGAAACTGTAATGCAGACCATAATGCTGGTGAAACAGCATTCCAGTCTCTCAAGACATTAGATTTTATGACCTTTGGAAGAAGGGGCAGGTGACTCAGAACGACTGCAAGGATGTTGTGAGGTTATGCAGGAAGAAAAGTAGAAGGGCCAAAGCCCAACAAGAACTTAATCGGACTACTGCCATAAAAGAGAATAAAAACCACCTCTATAAATACAATCAGAAGCAAAAGTGGGCCTAGAGAGAAGCTCCATCCTTTGCTGGATGCAGGAGGAAACACAGTGACAAAGAACGAGGAAAAGGCTGAGGTCCTTAATGCTTTTTTGCCTCTTTAATGCTAAGACCTGTTGTTGAGCTGGTTACCCTGTCCCCTGAGCTGGGAGACAGGGACAGGTGTTGGTCTCTTCTCCTAAGTAACAAGTGAAAGAAAATGGTCTCAGTTTCGATGGCAGCAGAGGTTTAGATTGGATATTAACAAAAAGGTCTCCACCAAAAGGGCTGTCCAGGGCAGTGGTTGAATCACCATGCCTGCACATATTTAAAGGATGTGTAGATAGGGGACTTGGGGACACGGTTAAATGGTGGACTTGGCAATGCTGGGTTAACAGTTCAACTCAATTATTTTAAAGGTATTTTCCAACCTAAATGTTTCTAGGAACACAATTCTAAAATTGTCTCACAGGAGGCCAAGAAAAATGTAAAAAAATATTTGATACTTGAACAAAAATTGAAGCAGTTGCCTAGAAGGACCAATTTCAGCACATTAAAAGCTATATTCTTGTCTGTTCCTTGCCAAGACTGGGAAAGATAGTTAAACCATCATTCCATAAAAATACCAGCAATTAAAATGGTGCAAAGAAGCAGTCAAGGCTGACATGCTGTATAGCATGTATGAAGCATATTATAACTTTTTTTATTGTTATCCTCATCAGTATTTCAGTTCATGACTTACAAATGTCTGTACCTCAGAAAGGGATCTAGCTCCAACCTACAGACCTACAGATAAATGCAAGGCCTTAATGAAGCCTCATAGAGAAATAGGGAATTAAAAGAGCTTGTCTGAGGAAAGCCTTTCAGTGCCAGCTGCAGATAGAAGGTCAGGGCTGCCTGCTTTCCTTAGCCTCAAAATTGCACCTGTCTCTTAATTTTTTTTTTTTTTTTTAGATTTTGTGCTGTTGTTAGTGAGTCTGGGGTTTTTCTTGAGTTGGTTTTGGTCAGATTTTTGTTTGTTTGCTTTTTAAAACAAACCTCAACATGCAACAGTAGGTGATACAAACTAGTCAATGAAATGGATGATAGTAGTTAAATAAGGCAACAGTAATTCAACTTCTTGGAGTTAATTTAATTCCTAAAAAACATAATAGAAATAATTTTAAAAAAGTAATTACAGTATATAAGAAGTCCTTAATCTATAAGGTCCAATTTTGAATCCCTCAAGTGTTTTTCAAAAGTATTTACATTTGCAGAAATAAAAGACAATTGCTCTGAATTGTCCATGCAGTTTCCTTTCAGCTTAGGCATGATGAATGAAGAGATCAAATAACTCCTGCACAGAAGGATGCATGTAAATAAACTTACCAGAAGCATCAGCATAAATGATCCCAGATATATAATCAGAAAAAACCCAGAAATCATAGCTAGGGAGAGAATTCCACGAATCCACCAATTTTTCCATCTATTAAAAAAAAGTAAAAATAAAAAGCAAGCTGTTATAAATGAAAACAAATTCCACTTTCTCTGCTAACTAGAGATAAAAATATATTAGAAACGGCTGGAATAGAAGGTTTTGTGTTTAATCACTGCACAGCAAAAAACACAGAATCAAGCAACTATCCAACTAAACAGGATGCACAGTAAAAGAAATTTAAGTTAGACACCTTTCTTCTTCCCCTGTGCTGCCTCAGCCCTGCCAAACGTTATTTGCAATGAATTGGTACAACCCCATATTGAAGGTGCTGTGAAAATACATCAGGACCCTCAAAAAGCTGCAAGACTGATGGGGGCCCAGCCATGCAAAGGCTGGCACGTGAAAGAAATGCTGCCAGTTAAAAGCAAATGATTCTTTGACGAGCAACAGACACAACAAAACCCCTGAACAAGTGACCACCAACTTTCTAAAGCAGCAAAGTAGCTCTTTTCTTTTGCCAGGTAGAGGGTTATCTATGGGAGGCAATCCTATGCTCTTGTGAGCACTGGGACCAGGACAGGAGGATATGTGACAATGGGGGTTGATAGGTCACACTAGCTGTACTCTTTTGTCCCTGTAGACCTTTGCAGCTGCTGGTGGCTACCTAAGGAAAACAGAATAAAAACTTCTGTTACTATAGAATCATAAAATCATTTAAGCTGGAAAAACATTTAAGATCATGGTGTCCAACCATAAGCCTGGCACTGCCAAGTCCAGCACTAAATCATGTCCCTGACTGCCACATCTACCCATCTTCTAAATACCTCCAGGGATGGTGATTGCACCAGTTCCCCAGGCAGCTTGTTCCAATGCTTGACCTTTTTCCTAAATTAAATCTCTCCAAAGGTTTAACTCCAAACCTTTTTCCTAAATTAAATTTTTGTTACATCCAACCTAAACGTCCTTTGGCACGATTTGAGGCCATTTCTTCTAAGTGTCTGCTGAAGCAACTAATCACAAGTTACTGCTAAAAACAAAGCCCCCTATATAGCCTGAAGACATTCCTTCTAATGTTTTGCTTTGCATCAGTCTTGTGCTTCACTGCTTCATCAGGAGATACACTTGATTCAGGAGACACCTGATTCAGTGTTAGTTTTGAATCAGTCTCCAGTTCTAATGCAAACTTCAACTACAATAATTTGATTTTCTAGGATGTGACTCATTGACAGGTTAAGGGCAGCTACAGCCACTAATTGGATTGCCTTAAGTATCAGAACAGAGGCAGAAGAGGCTTTATCACAACATGTTTTATGTTGCTCTGTGATGGGGGATGCAGTAGCAGCTTGGCCCTGGTGGCACATCCATAGCGAGCAAGCCTCCCCCAGAGGAATTCAGCTTCCTTTATGAGTAATGTTAAAATACCACACGGTATTTTGGGAGTGTTGGCAAGCACAGCACTGGAAAGACAACTTCAGTAAGACAAGAAGCTCCAGAATTTAGGAAGCCACTGGACAAGTTTATTGTATCCTAACTCTCTGCTAGAAAGTTATAGATACTATTTCTTTCACAGGTCAAATACAAGGAGTATCCATATTTCTGAGAGTTACAGTGAAACCCACTCATGCTGCACATGATGACAACAGCTCTGCTGGGACTGCTGGCTACGGAACTGGCAGGTAATTTCAACTCTAGCATTCATAAAGCACCAAGAATTTAATTTTTCACTCAAAGCACCCTTTGTACACCTTCGTGCAAACACTCCAATAAAGAATTTCAAGCATGTGAAACAGGAAAGGTTTCACCTGCACCTCTTAGTTGCAGCCTGTGACCATGCCCTTTGTAACAAGCCTGATTTGGAGACCCAAGACTTCCACATTTAACACAATGACAGAACTCTGAAACAGACACTCCTTGCAGTGTGATGGCAATGGAGAATACCACATTCTGCTCACAGCTGGTGCAATTTAGACACAGGCTTTTTAAAACCTGAAACATTACATCTGCTTATAGCTCATGGACATAACAGAAACAGACAACAGATTAGAAAATGAGCAAGGCAAAAAACCTCATTTCACAGTGCTGTTGGAGATATCTGCAGGAGACCAGTTTTTTTTACAAGGATTTGAAAGGTTTTAATTATAGTCTGGATTAGAGATCCTTCTTTTGACTCTTGCAAGACCTAAGTTGCTTTTAAAATATACACTGTATATTGCTTGAGCACAATGTTTATATTGAGCTTAATGTCTATATGACAAATATATACATATATATACACACATATTGAGCATAACGTATATGGGACACCCATATTAATTTTAGTAGGTAGTTTTTTGGTATCTATCACCTAAATGCTCTTTCATTGCATTAGTGAAAAAGAAAAAATGCCACTTGCTTGCCCCAAAAGGGTTTGGCTGATCAGGTGCTGTAAAGGGACTGCATAAAAAATTATACAAGGAACTTTATCCGACAGCCTTCATGAATATGCAGGTCCACACAATTATCTGTCTATCTGTACACATACACATCCCCCCACACTTGCTGGCCATCAAGCTCCTGGGAGGCTAGAGGAAGAAACCTAAGTTTGAAAAGAAACAGCAGCAAAAAAATGAGCATTGCTTTAAAAAGTATTGACGTATCAGCTATGATGTAATTAACTGTACAGCAAATTATTTAGAAGTAGAAATGTCACAAAAATCTAGCAAACCTTGTCTTGAGAATTTACACATCTTTTCATTCATAAACAAATCCCCCTCTCCATCTTGGAGGTAGGAAATCAGTTTATTGCAACCTCCAGAAATAATCACTCTGTAATTCAAATTCTTTAGCCCATATTATTGAAATGCTCAGACTCAGTAGATGTTTATGTAAACTGTGTTTACTTAGAAAAGCATGCAATGGGTAAATACAGGTGTATACAAAAAACATTCCACTGAAGGGACTACCAAAGCATAAATAAATCAATAATATCCAGCAACAATTCATCCTCAAAATTTTCACATCTACCATATGAAACTTAAAACTGCAGTATGAGACTTAAAACTGCAATATAATCTGTATGAATTTTAGCCACCAGCTGTTAAATTTGAGAACTCTTTGTTTCACTGTACCTGGCAGACAAGCCTGACAAAGCCCTCTTGAGGATTTCTGGAGTGCTGTCTGTTGGTGGAGGAACATCAGGAATATCTGAATCACTTCTAAGGTCCAACTCATGAAGTCGTTCTTCCAAATCCACTTCCTATCACAAAAAAAAAATAGAACTATCAGAAAACTCAATGCAAAATGAAAGATTATCAGCTATTTTGTCAGAAAACAGTATTCTCAGTCAGGTATTACTTTAGGAACTGATAATGTCTGCATTACCTTCTAAAAGACAGCAATGGTGTACTAGTGAAACTGTAGATGTTGTAGGAGACAAATGCATGGCAGTAAATGTTTATAGAAAGGCCTGTACTTGGATGTTGTGACATTACCTGCCCTATTCAAGAAATTTCCCATTCCAGGCATCACTTTTTCATGCATATATGTTTCCAGAAATACTACAGCTGACACAGAGTACTGGAGTTTGCCAGACATCCCCAAGCCTCTAACACATTCCCACATCTACATCTCCAACCACCCTTCTATGGAATAAGGGGAAGGTTTAATGTCACTTTAAGAAGAAAAAAAAGGAAATGCAATGCCTGAAAAAACAGTCCCTCTATCCAATGAGAAGAGGTTGCTGGTAGTTCCATACATGGTAGGGCTAGAACCCTCAGGCTTGAAAAGAACAATCCAAAACCAAACCGTGAAGTGACCAAGTGTCCCATGGACACAGTATTACTCAAAATAATTTTGTGTATAACTGCAACACTACGATTCTTCCTTCAGTATTTGCTGAGGACTGCTAGAGAAGACATCATCTAGACAGACTGCACCTAACCTGAATGCAAAACAGGCACTACATATTTTGGTGACAATGTACAAATTGTCACCGACTCTCAGAGCACACTGTCAGGACTATTTTTCCCTCAGTTAAAGCCAACACTAAGGGTGACTTCACTCGTTCTAAAGTTGCAAACACCACAGCTCCAGGGAGCTGGAAATCTGCACTCAGCCCTGGCACAGCAGTAATGCAGAGAGCAATCTCTAGCTCAGTGCCTGGCTCTCTTGAGACATGAACTTCCTCCTGACCTCCCTGACTCGCCTCACCTTCTTACAATCTCAAACAGCTTCCAGCCTGCCCTGCTGCCTCAAGTTCACCAGCTCTTAACAGTTCTGGGGGCTGTTAAGTACCTGTGCTTTAAAACTTTCTTTCTCCACTACTCTATGCTATTTCTCCATCTCCCTCTCTTTCCAACTTCATCTCAGTTCTTTCTTCTTTATTTCAGTTCTCCTCTATTTCCATTGATTAGAAACTTCTGCTTTTCTTTCCTATTTTTCCTTAACAATACTGTTTTCTCCCCTTGTTCTGAGTATTTTTGTCACTTTGTCTAAGCCAGCAGAGGTCTATCCTCTCTTCCCCCCCACTACAAGACACCACAGAATTTAGGTGCCTACATCCCCAGCCATCCCACCCAAGCCCAGCGTGGTTACTCTGCTTATAATCCGCGGCCTTTTCCCTGCAGCTGCACTTCGGTGTAACCTCTGTCCCGGTGCCTGGCCTCTGCAAACAACACGAGGCACAAGATAAGGTTTTCCAAAGCTGCTCGCCCAAAGCCAAGGGCCCAGCCCACACCTCGGGGTTGGGCACAGGCGGCCATGGAGGGGCCAGGGGTCAGGAGCTGACCAGGGTGCTGCAGGCAGCCTCCAACCTCGGAACCCCCCCAGGCTCTCCAGGGACACTGATCCGAGGGAAAACACCATCCTTTCCACTTAGACAGTGCTTTTAACCTTTTAGAACCTGAGACAGTGAGCTGGCACTATACACACGCACAAGGCAAGTGGGTACATCGCCTCTTTTTTGAAGTTAGGCCCGGGATTTTCTCGTTCACTTGATGTACCACACACACGCCCAAGATGAAAGTCTCAATTTTACAGCATTTACTTCTTTCAGAAAGGTGATCAATGCCTCCCCAGACCTTGAAACACCACAGCTGCATAATTATTAGGCAAACTCTGTCTATAATTAATACAGGTAACAAGAGCAAATAAGCTGAGGTCCAGACTTCAGAAAGTCTGTAGAACACCTGAAAAAGCACATAAATAAATAAAAAATTACCACACTCACAACCCCGCTATTCAAAGATGTTTCTCACAGTGTTGTACCAGAGCCTAGGAAATCAACTGTAGATGCAATTGGGGGGATCACAGCTCTCTCCCAAAGCCATGTTCCAGCTCTTGTGAGCTGCTCTGGAGTGCAGCAAGCTGTCGGTACCATCCGAGGAGACACCACTCACCGCACAGATGACGAGCAGTAATCCTGGCCCTAAGACCATGACTTAGCGTCTTTAATATTAATCCCTGCTTGCAGACGGCAGAGATGTTCTCTCTTTTAAGCACTCAGAACTAAGAATATCCCCAAACTTTTTTATTCCACTTTGGTGTTGCAGAAAACAATTGTGTTTAAGCAATTAAAAAAAAACAAAACAAACCCAAAAAAAACAAAACAAAAAAAAAAACTTAGTTTTGTCCCTCTGATCTTTAACACACAGCTATCACTTATAAGCACCTCATTATCTGAAATATTTTAAATTTGCTACTTCTGAATTCACAAGTGCACAGCTTTCTTCAGAGTATCTAACCAGCCTGAAGAAGGAGTCTGTGTTTATCTGACGTGATTTTCAGTAGCTCATGGGAATTTGGCTGGTGCAACCTGCAAGTTGCTTAAAACTTGCTGCATTTTTTTCACCTTGCATTACTAAAATAATCAATGGGAATCAACACCTCAACTATCTTCAACTCCCCTGTGCAACATACCTCAAAAATTACCATGAATGCTTTATTTTCCGGTTAACTGCTATCACAGCCACAACAATTTCCTGAATAAGGCATTTAATTTGTAAAGTCAGGAGCCAAAGAGGACATTGCTCACTAAAAGTTAGTTAATTGTCTTCTGCATCAGTAAGTGCTTAGAACCCCATCACTGGGGGATGAGACTTTCTTGCTAATCATTTTCTAAATTATTTTACATGATTGATTACAAACATTCCAGCTTATAGCCACAAATAACAACAATCATTAGGGAAGGAAACACCAAGTTAATCACTATAAAAGCACTAAATTAAAAAAAAAAAAATCGAGAGCCTTGCTGCTGCAGCTTGACCTTGTAGAAGCGGTTTTGGAGTTCAGCACAAACCCAAGGAGCCCTTCCTTCTCCTGCTCTTCAGATTTGAGATGTGGCCAAGCTTAGTACGCAGTAACATCAAGGACTTGTGAAGGTCCGTGGGAAATGCCGTGGGTTTCACACTGTGAGCAGGTATTTATGAGGTTTTCAAATGTTAATTGAAACCAGCACAGGTTGAACTGTCCTAAGTGCCAAGGAAACCTTTTAACCCAACACCAAATTAAGTGTTTCATCCAAGGTGTTTGGATTTTTTCCCTAGAGTTTTCAAACTGCAGGTGACAGAACTGTTTACACACGGAGTGCACCACTCCTGCCTGCCCGATTCACACCCAAAGTATCTGCAAGGGGTAGGTGGTTTAAGTTTGGTTTTCTCAAAAGACAAGACTTTCATCCTTGTGCTAAATCTTTGTACAAGACCAAAAATACTTGGCCATACAAAGGGGGAAACTCAGCCAGCCAAAAGCTTGAGCCATCATACCAGGAATTCAGAACATGTGACATCTGGCCATAAATTAAGCTTCCATGTGGATGTCTGCTTGCCGGCTATTTTGCAACAGCTCATGAAATACAGCCGTGTGTCATGGAGAAAAAACCAGACATCTCCATCTTTCATCATCTAAAAGGCCACGCACTTCTGAATTGCTGTTTTGTACCACACGCCCTCCACTACAATTAATACGTGCCAAGCGAACCACGCACCAGAATTATTCTGGCTACAAAGGCACTTGCCATGTTCCTCTTGTACGGCATTTTTCCAGGACGCCATAAGGAACTCCTAAGTAGACAGCAAATATGTTCTTCTTTGAGAATGTAACATCTCCACGAAGAGGAACTGAAAAAAATGAAGCCATTGTCCAAGAATTTATGTGCAAAAGTTACCGAGCAAAAGAATTTTGTTGTTGTCATTTTGTAAGTCTGTCACTCGAAGTAAGTTTTCTCCTCCTTCTTTGATCTTTCTGCAGTCTCTCTCACAAGTTCCATTGTAAAGTCAATAGTTCAGTTAGAGCACGTTGTAGAGTATTTAATTAGGTGTACCTTGATACTTTCCTCTGAAGCCAAGATATCAAAGTATCATAAGACCCTGAATAACGAAACCTTTTTTTCCCAAACTATTAAAGCCTGGCTTATGCGGAAACACAGGCAAGAGACCTGCACATACTGAATCAATGACTGGAAACCACAGACCCTTTGCTCTCTGCATTAGTATTAATTCACCACCATTTCCAAGAAAACAGAGGCTTGGAAATAGTCTGCCCTTATTATTATTACCATTCTTCTAGCAGAAAGCATGAAGGTCAGACTGCTCTGTGAAAATTAACCTGATCCATTTTTGGGGTACTCCAAGAGAAGAAATCCCAATGAAGTAACTAAGCGATCCATGGCAGACAGACAGACAGATCCACAATAGGCTATGCTGCAATTAGGAATTCCATTTCTCTCCCAGCAGGTTTGTGAGGTTTTGGACATCAAAGATCCAAGTGCCAAACTGAGCTTCGCAGGTCTGGGCAACTTATCTGACAATTGATTCCCTGGAAGGGCTGTCCCATGGAACAGAAACAGCTTTTTCAATAGCACAAGAGAAACAGCATTCAACGATTCCAAGCTTGTTGTAGTTACAAATAATTAACAGCCAGCAATGCAATATGATCACACTTTCTCCTCCCTGTCCTAATCTGACAACTCTGTACAGTACAAAGAGGAATAACTGTATGGTTTATTCCAGGATACACTAACTCTTTTGGAAGCATTTGAAAGCGCTGTCTCTTACTTTTTAGCAAAGAATGCAAACAATTGAAATTTTAAAACAATCATGAACACATGCAGATCAGCCTGTAAATCTTTAATTGACTTATACCTAGTAAGTATCTGAATGCCAAGCCACTCCTCTTTCTCCCAATGCTCCCAGAGTATTTATGAAGGCACTTTGACCAGACATTCCTAGGAAAAGAGGAGTCAGCGCAAGCAGCAGGAAGCAAGAAAGTGACAACCAAAAAATCACTCCTGCATGCCACAGGACAATACAAAGAAAACAACAAACTAATGAAATTGCAAGGCCCTACAAGGCAAAGGCATGTTCACAGCAATTTTACAACACGTCACCAGCTCAACAAGCTAGTGAGCAACTGGAGACACTAAGACTTGCAGAGCTTGGGAACTTCAAGAAGCTTTCACAAAGGGTATATCATATTCCTTCATACAAAACCAAGGAACTTAACTCTCCTTTTAAACCATATCAATATAGAAATAGCTACCAGTTGTTTCCAATTAAAGGAAGGCATGCAAATGAGGAAAAAAAACCCCAACAGCTTCACTGAAATTCAGCAGGAAACGAGCATCTATGAACATAGTAAGTGTAACATGAAAAGTACCAGATAGCACACTGAAAACAGGGCTCCAAGTGGAACACAGAAAAACCTTCAGACGTATTTAGTGTTTCTGGAGTTATTCAACAGACACAGAGGGCTTCTTTACTTGGACAAAAAAAGTGCATGTTGCCTTTATATATCTGGAAGGCTTGGTTTAGGCCAACAAAAGCAGAAGCAGAATAAAGCACATACAATCCAAAGAAACAAGTTTTCTCCTTCATTACAAGTGATGAACAGGGTGATATTTCTGAGCTGCATTCTAGAAAGCAGTGCAAACCCACTGCATCATGGCTATCCTGAGTGGTCACCAACCAAAGAACCAGTTTTGAGTCCAAATACAGGATCACTACACCAAAAAGGTCATCTCAAAGCAGCCAGAGGACAATAAAAGTATCCACTTGTAAAGTCCAGGCAAGAGCTAGAGCAGAGCGATAACCATCTAGGAAGCTGTATAATGTGACACCTGTGAATGCTGATGACCAGATGCTGCTCATCAAATCACCTACAGTAGACATTATGTGTGTGCTCATATACAAAACAGAGTCCCAAACTGCGACCCACTGATTGAAACCTCAGTACAAAATACTGGTTTATCTCTACAATGGCACTAAGGCCAGCTTAATATGTAAAATCAATCCTTACTGTCACTTGTGAGGCATGACAAGGGTCACCAATGCTGGGCACATTGCAGATGGGTTAAACAACTCCAGTGGAAACATGGAGAGTCCCACAAACAATCCATGAGAAAGTCTCCTGTGCAGTGGAAAAGGCTTTCCTTATCTGTTGCCCAGGTGAACACAAATGTATGCACATTGAAATCCATCTCCTGTAACCAGCATCCTGGCTGCATACACAGCACCAGCCTCCTGTCTGCTCAACATCATCTGAAATGGAATGAAACACTAGGCTGTCGAGCAGCCAGAGTAAAACCACAGCAGGCCTGTAAGTAAGAACAGCATTTGCCTCTGAAAATCACACAGGTAAACCAAGATTAGGGGCACCCTTTGGAGGTCTGGGTAGCAGAGGCTTTGAATGGCAAGAACGCTTTGAAGGCGGCTCACTGCACACCTCAGAAATAAACTTTGCAAAATAAAGCAAACCAGAGTATCTCCACAGAAAAACAGCTTTTGGAGCACACTGGGATGAGACTTTATGTTTAAAAGTGAATTCTCATCTACAGAGAAATACTGTGCACAGCTATAGTCCAAATACTACCTTATGTGATCACAGCCCTCAATGCAGCTCAGCATTACAAATGTGCAAGTTCATTGGCTTTGAGTGAAAGCAACCAAAGCAAGAAATAAAAAGTCTTGAGTTTCACTTTCCAGTTCCTTGCCACAATGCCTCAGGTAGACTACACACTCTGCAACATCGACATCCATGCAAGTTTAAGCAGTTACTGATTCAAGTAAAAACACACATATTGCTACCTCAATTTAGCAATCAGAAAGCTTTTTTTTAAACTTTAATTCCAGTTACCTAAATGAGACCTTCTCTTTCATTTTATTCAGACAATTAGCAACTGTGATGTGGTGATGTGCTCGGCTTTTGTAGGGATAAGCCTTAACTCCACAGCAAACAAAAGAACAGCACTGTGGCTGTTTTGCCACTGTAATGAACCTGATGCATAGACTTAGTATTTCAAAAACCTCTTGCCTTAGCAGAAATGTCATACTGTAAGTCCTTTCCAGGCCAGAGGTGAATGCCTATCACTTAACAGGCCATAAAGCAGAAAGAGTTGCTGGGGAAATGCTGATACAGCCTTTAAATGGAGCAGATCACTATTCTGAGTTAGTTGCAGTGCTACTGGACTGGCCCAAGCGTGCTCTTTGCCTGGGCCGGTGTCCCAGTTTCATCTGGGATAGGGTTAATTTTCTTCCTAGTAGCTGCTACAGTGCTGTGTTTTGGATTTAGCAGGAGAATAATGTTGATAAGACACTGGTGTGTTGGCTTTGCTGAGCCCTGCTTAGCCCAAGTCAAGGACTTTTCTGTTTCCCCTTCTCTGCCAGTGAGGAGGTGCACAAGAAGCCAGGAAGGAGCATGGCCAGAACAGTTGATCTGACCTGGCCAAAGGCTCTCCTGGGGGGTATTGGCTGAGAAAGGCTGATGGCTGCTCGTTGTTTGGCAGGTGGTAAAGCAATTGTATTCTGCACCACTTACATTTCCTTGGGTTTTAGACGCCTTTTTGTCATCTCCCTTTTCGTTAATATTACTATTTCATTTCAATTATTAAAGTGTTCTTATCTCAACCAACGGGTTTTACCTTTTTTCCCGACTCTCCTCCCCATCCCACCGGGCAGGGGGGAGTGAGGGGTGTGAGGGAGCTGCCGGGTGGTGCTCAGCAGCCGGCTGGGTTACACCACGCCATCAGCTCCCTCATCAAGAGGTGAGATACGACACACAGCTACGGCGCTGAGCTTTCGCTGCGGGCCCGGAGAGAGCCCGGCCGCTCCCACTTCGGTCTCGCCACGGAGGAATGGCAACGGGGTAAAACACGCGTGGGCCCACAACCCCTAACTCGGCACCTGGCCCTCTCTCTACTCCCGCCACCCGAGAGCGCGGCCGCGTTACAGCCCGGGAGGGTCCCTGATGCCGGGGCCGGGAGCGCAGCGCGGAGCCCCGGCGCGGTCCGGGCCCGCGGGGGGAGGCAGCGCTGCCCCCCTGCCCCAAAAGCCGCCGCCGCCGCCCCCGCGCGTCCTCACCTTGTCGCTACCCGCCTCCGCCGCCTCCTCCTCCTCGTCCTCCTCCTCCTCGGCAGCCGCCCTCCGCCGCCGCCGCGCCGACATCGCGCCGCGGGAGCGCAGCGCCCACCCGGCGGGGAGCGGGCGCAGGCGGGGCCGCGGTCGGGACGGGGAGGGCGCGGAGGCCGCGCCGCGGAGCCCGCCCGCCCGCTCTCCTTCCTCCTCCTCCCGCTCGGAACTCNCGGGGGCGGGGAGTGACCGGCCGGGCCCGCGGGGCTCCCGGCCCGGTGCATCCCGTCCGCCCGAGGCCGGGCGGCTGCGGCGGTGGGCACACGGAAAGCTCCGTAACGCGGGCCTGGAGCTCCAGGTTGTTCTCTCCTGGATGCCAGAATGGCCGCGGGACGCTGCGTGCCTGCAGCCCGCCGGTGGAATCCCCAGGGAGCCTGGGACAGGCATCTCCAGGCAGCCCCGGGTCAGCTTCATGTCAGCGCCCGTGAGGCAGCCCGAGCGGGCATCGCTGGGCGTCTGTAGAGTGCTTTGTTTCCTTCTGGGATGCTCATGCCCACCTGCTCCATGTCCGTTTATAAAGGCAGGTGCGGTGCTTGGCTCGTCCCTGCCCCACCATGCCATGTGCCCTGCCGAGTGTGGTGCCACTAGCCTGCACAGAAACGAAACACACCTGCCTAGCAGCTCACAGTTGAGAAGGGCGCTCTCCAAGGCCAGCTACACGTACTGAATTCCTGCAGCGCCCTTTATCTGTGCTTGTGCCACTCCACCATGTTTGTATGGCTACTCTCGGCCTGGCCATGGCAACAGCTGGCTGCCTGGGAGCATTCTTGTAAAGACACTCAGTCTGGATGTCACTTCAATGTCCACACACTTGCTTACTGTGCCTGCAAACACAGGGCCAGCACCTCCTGTGAGGCAGTGTCGAGCCACTCCTGCTGTCATTTACATTATCCATACGGTGACTGGCTTCACCAAGCTTGATTGGTTTTATTTCTTTTTTTTAAATTTTTTTTTTAGTTTTATTACATAAACAAGATTATTATTATGTCCCTCCAAAAGTATGCCTGGCATGTTTTTAATGTAAACGCCACGGTTCAGAACCGATGCTGTGGGTGGACATGGATTATGACATTAGTAAAACAATTCCAGTCTTGCTGCCAGGAGGTGTGGACACCCCAGTACTCCATAAAAACAGCCATTTGTGTGAAAGATTTTACCTGTACACTGCTGACAGTGTCAGGGGGTAGTATGTCTGCAGCATCCCCCAAAAAAGTACAAAAATGTGGTGTGCTAAGAGAAGGGTCAATCCAGGACCAGGCAAAGCAGAGACCCAAAGCCAGGCCAGCCAGGCCACAGAAGCAGTTTCTGGCATTGTGTCCCTTATGGAGAAAGGTGAAAGCAGCAGCCCATGGCAGGTCGGTGATATAGCCAGGCCTCTCCAACACTTTCCTCTTGCCAAGTACGATTTTGATGTATTTCTCCATAAGTGAAGTATTACGGGTTAAATTGAGTTGGAAAAAGTCAGCTCGTCTTGCTCAGAATATGAGAGGGTGGGAAACAGACCCCCAGCAGATCAGAAATCTAAACCATATAGGGTGAGCAGAAGAGATCCCAATGAATAATGAGGCATCATTTCCACTCTTTCCTCTTTCAGTATGTTTCTCCTATTGAATTTTCCCTTGTGAGTTCCCTCCAGCAAAGCTCTCAGAAGCAACAAGTTTCCCTTACTTCAAGTGCAAGGTGTGTATTTATCCTGTTGGCCCTACAGATGGAAGGAGCTGTCTGGGGGAAAGCATAAACATTTATTTTCTTTGTGCAGAGAGAAGAAGAAGTGGTTTGTCTGGTCCCCATGGCTTTGCCACCCATGGTTGCTGCAGCGTGTGGAGCAGACATCCAGGCTGTTTGCCCCAGCATGCAGGTCCCACACATTGGTCAGTAGCCTGGGTTGGGGTGGACACCAACTGCACTATTCCCACCGTGGAACAGCTGGGTCTAGCTGAAGAATTACATGTCTTGTTACAGCCCTTCTTGGTCAACCTGAAGGGAAAAATACAGGGCTAGAATGACTAGATTTCTTTTGCCACAGAAAAAAAAAACAAACAACTTTCTGTGGTTGATGAGACAGAGACTATGTTTCAATACCTGCATCAAGATCATTAGGCAGATCTTTACATCCCATCTAGGAGAAGGTTAAGAACCTCCATTTCTTCTACATCTGTGCTCCATCCTTAACTCAAACCATGAAGGGGGAAATAATTTGTTTAGAAAAGCTCAGAGGAAAAAAATATTTGTTTAGCAAATGGTGTGTTGGAAGAAAGTAGCAATAATGTCAAAGAAGGAAAGGTGAAGTACTCAATGCATACTAATGAGCAGAGGCAAGGCAAATTCAAGAAGATGAGTCAGTGCACAGCAAGCAATGAACAACTGGTGACAGTGGGGTGAGGGAGTGAACAATCTTCTGGGCAGGGCCACTGGGAGAGAGAAAATTAAGAACACAGACTAGGTCCCAGTGGGATCAGGCAGGAATCCAGCCCTAGCTTCACTCCTCTCTCCCAGCTGGGTGTTCCTGCTCCTGTCATGCACCTTTTCACCCACAAAGTGCTCAGAAATGCGCGGGGGGACAGCAAAAACAGCTGTATCACAGCAAAGCATTTCAAGCCTCTCCAGCTCCGAGGAAAGAGGCAAGAGGCTCCCAGGAGAGCTGTGGGGCAGAGGGCTGAGGGATGATGAAGCAGATCGTGGCAGTGTGGTTGTCCTGCTTCTCAGCTGCAGCACCCTGCAGCCATGGGAGCTCAGTACCCGGTTAGACTGGTTGGATGGGAAATTTCCAAGTCAACACCCTGTTACTCAGGTTCCTTTGGGGCAAGTAACTACACTGGCTGGAATGTAACATCACTTCTCCAAATGTTGTGACCAGGCATGGTTTCACAATGTGTGGCAGAAACTTCCATGTGCTCCCAGGACAGAGGGATTAGCATGTCAGCTGACAACTCTCCTGATATTCAAATATTATCACCTCTCCTGAATGGATTGCAGTGTCTTGATGTGTGAGACCTCAGAGGTTTCTGCTGCTCTGTTTTGCCTTGTATTCCCACATGGATTTAGTGGCTCGAAGCTGCCAGTAAACAACGCAAACCTCATCTATCTACTCAACATTATCTGCAGCACAGGGAAGCCTCTAACAATCAAATCCCTGCACTTCCCCCGGCTGCCCCAAGTTAGGACACATCAGCTGCCCTGGCTACGCTGCCCCCTGCCCTGCACTCCGGTTATCCACAGCAGGCAGATCTGCCTCGCCTGCTGCCGGATGAGCCCGGAGCTGCCTCTGCTCTGTGCCCCGACCTACGTACAAAAGGAGGAGTTTTCTGCAGGCAGACGCAAAACTGGAGCCCTGACATTCAAAGAGTTATGTAAGCCCTTACACAAGCTGCATCCAGCCTCCTGGAAAGGCAGCTGGTGTGGAGCTCCTGCTGTCTCCACTGAGCAGCAGTACGCTCCCTGCACGGCGAAGGGGCAGAGTGAAGGGGCTTCATGGCTGCAGCAGCAGAGGGAAATGGAAGGAACTGGTTCCCTGTCCGCTCAGAGCCTGGGGAACAGAAAGTATCCGGCTCAAAACATGTGTTGGAAAGAACGGTATGTGTGCAGTTATAACACTGAGGATCCCTATTGCCAGCAGTCTCGGAAACAGAAGTGGTTTGCAGGGTTTGGGGCTTCTGCCTAATGGATTCCTACTGATGCACAGAAGTGAGACAAGCAGCAAACGTCAATACCTACCGGTCAGCACAGATAACAATGTCAGGCCTTGTCAGCAACAGTTCAGTATCCTCTTAAATAATATCAATTATGAACAATATTGTAATGTGCTGCATTCAATCAATTTATAATCTTTTTGCATCCCTAAATCATTTTGAAGAGGATAACCCCAAGTCAGAAAGAAGCAGACGAAACAGCAATACAACAGCCTCAGTCAGGCTGTATGATGGTTCTCCAAAGCACAAGGCTAGCTATTAATACCCTGTGCTCCCCTGATGAAACCAAGAGCTACAAAACACTGCCTGGTGCTGCCTTGAGACAGTGCATGGGAGCTCAGGTGTTCAGGATATGCTTAAAGCTGAAATTCCAGGTCAGAAGCTTGTTATTACACAACTTGTGCACTCTGGGATGAATCCTCCTCCAGCTCTAGGTGCTAGACTCAGAGCTAGAAAAAGGGAAAGCTGCACTGAAATATGGGCTTGTATGAGTCAATAAAGAATCTGCTTTTCTCCCCCTTAAATGAATACAGCATGAACTCTAATCCTGTCTTACTGGGCTTAACAGGGGTCAAAAGCCAGTGATACTTTGCCAAGGCATCCTGAAGAGAGCATACATATCTATATTTTAGTAATTTAAATCCACTGACAGCACTGAATTGTTCTTTTGTGTTTAGTTAATATGTCGTGTAATCTGTTTACATTTCCTAGTCTGGCATAAAAACCTCATAGTCTGTGGCATTTGTGGTCGACTATTTGCTTATTAGTTGTACATTTGAACTTTATAAAATAGGCCACTTGTATGCCAGAAAAAACAAAGCAACAAAACAAACTGACCTCATTATTTCCAAGTTATGCACCAAAGTCTGAGGAACATAATCTAGTGACCGCTGTGAAAGCTCTGGCAGCAGAAACCTTTGCCCTAGGCAGCTGTCACCTTCTGTTTGGTCCAAGTGACTGAGTATTGCACAGCTACTGAGTTATTCTTGTTCCTTTATTCCTACCATAATCCCAGGGATGGTCGTACTTTTTCCAAAAAAAAAAAAACAAAAACAAAACCAGCAAAACAGGGCTCATATGTGGTGGGCACTTGGCAAGTTGCTGCTGTTCTTGCATTAGACATGAAATTAATTCTTGAGCTTGTTGAGGCTGTCTGAACATGCCATGAAATTGCAACACACCCTCCTTGTGCAATCACACATGCACTATATGTTATATTATCCATGCAGATCCTTTCTTTTCATACAAGCCTTCCTTTGGAATACCATGACTTGCAACTCTTCTTTTTGCAAGGAGGTGTGGGCACAGAAAAAGGTGGAGACAAGCCTGATGAGGAAACAGGGGTGCGGACTATACATTTACAATTCCAACTGGGAAAGGCTAAAGGTGTAACCACTGGATCGTTTAAAGGGACAAATGGCACCCCTCTGTCAAAACACGGGTGGCTGCAGGAGAAAATAGAGGAGCTGCCTCCGTTCTAGACAAGTCCCACAATATGTAGCACTTACAGAATCAGCTGTCCCCCAACAAATTCAGTCTAAAGTATTTGGAGGAACTAGCTTACCCTCTGTGTGCTTTGGGCAGGACTGAAGAGCAAACCATTCTTCAAAAAGTTTCAGAAGATGCTTTTAAAAAGGCCTCAGTAGATTCACAACAGCTCCTTCAGGCGACCCCATGCATGGTAGCTCCCCAGCACCTTCAGAGTGGTGCCAGCCTGGTGGGGACTTAGAGGGTGCTGGGACACCTGATCCCTCACAGGACAAGGTCAGGAGCCCTAACCCACAGCCTGCAGCAGGAAGGACAGGAGGAAGGAAGAGGAGTGATTGCCTCCCACACAGCTCCCATCACTCTGCCTGGCAACACCTCCTTGACAGGAGGAACTTGGCCAAGCAAACGGATTGTGCCCAGTGTCACTTCGCTGCGGTTTCCCTGGAGGTGGACACCATTTATGTTAACAGATACATGGCTGGCACCAGCCTTAACGTCATAACTGCCTGCAATTTACAGCCAGCTGCAAGAGATAATCCTTTCTATATGATGTCAAGGGAGCAGTGTTTACGCCCAAACTTCCCTCTTCAATCCCAGGTCACTCTGGTTCTTCCCATGTAACTGAGCAGACCACGATGCTCTCTGATGGCTGGACTCTCAGGGAGTGGACTTTCCTACCACACTATGAGCAATCCCCGTTTTATCCTCTGGCAACAGTCATGTGCTCCCCCACATGCCAGATATGAGGCTGAGCCCTGGTCCCATCAGTGGGAATTTTGCCATCTTAAGCCAAGGCAAAAGCTCTTGGACAGTTTCAGCAATATCAGGTCAGAGTAACCTCCACAGGAAGTATTTACTGTTTACTGGACTTGTGGTGCACAGAGCACAGCCTGCACTTGTCTCTGCTCTGTCACTGGATTTGCTCCCCTCCTCTTTGTGTCACTTTCAATAAGTTTTATATCACTTCATTTAACTGAGCTCCAGTATTACCGACTCTATTACATTTCAGTTCATGAGAAAAGTTCATCTGAGGTATGAACAGGCGTATCACCATTGATTTTTAGCAGTTTATGAAATATTACTCTGTTTTGCCAGCAATACCATCTAACTATCTTATCTCAAGGGACAGGAGGAGCATTATGGCACACTCAGAACGTATTTTATAAGTGGTGAGCAGCCAACAGGATGCAATTAAGCCAAGTATTACAGTCATGATCTGGAAAGGTTGCCCTGTAAATTCTTGGTTTGCTGTCACTTTGTTGTGGTAGTCTTCAGACTGAAGTACATCTTGTATTTTACAAAGGTGTTCCTACATATTCAGTTAGGTGAATTCTCTGAAAGTTACCTTCCAGCACTATAGCTGTAAAAATACACTAGAATACTAGCTGGTTATAAATCTTTGCCATTTTTCTCCAAACCCTGTGGACTGGAACTCAGTTACATGAGATCCTGAGGTTTTTACTAGGGGGATACCAGTTAAGAGAAGCATCTTCCCCGTACTTGAAGAGCCAAGACAAAGTGAGCTTCAAAAGGCAGAGACTTATGGCCTCTTCTCTTTTTTCTCTGTGTTTCCAGGTTTGTGGTTGAAAGCCTCTCAATAAATCTTGACCAGTGACTTGGATATATGCCACAGCACTCCCATTCCTGATCTCACTTTTCTCCTCCCTAAGTCACCAGCACATGCAGGAAGTTCTCCTTATGCCTCTTTTCTTACTCAAAGGTGCCAGGTTTTTTGGGAAAGCACTTGATGCTGGAAAGCTTCTTCTAGAGAAGAAGCTCTGTGTGCTAAATGGGCAAAGCCATCTGGGCCCCATCAGCCTACTGCCTGTCCCCCAAGACCCCCAGCTGGCTGCCAGCCTTGATCACAATGAAGGAGGGATCTGCAACACCAGGAGGAATGGGTACTAGTTTCTCAAAAGAGACACCAGTTCTGCTGGTGCTCTTTAGCATTTTAGCTCTTATGGGGGCTCTGACCAAACTGGCTGGTCCTCAGTCAGCTACTGCGAGAAGAGCAGGACCCAAAATGGGAATGGAAAGCAACCACAGCAAGTGGTTTTCTACTGCTTCTGTTGTTGTGCCAGACAAATATCTTCTTACCTAAAGCCCAACAGTGTAAAGCCAAAACAAGACAAAGAAGTCCAGAATGGTATCTTCAGGGTCACTCACTCTTTGATCCAGGCAATTTTTTTCATGTAATTGCAAACTAAAGAAATTCCCTGTCAGCCAGCACAAGAAGACTCAGTTTCAGCCAGCTGCTGTACCAGCACAATGCTTTCTGAACAGCATCCTTCATGCCCTCATGACACCTAGCCAAAGATAGTACTGGAAGAAATTACCTGGGTATCTTATTACAGCCAAGAATTCCCTGCTGTCCTGTCCCCAGTGCCACTAGAGGTTCATGCAAGCTGCAGAACATGACTTGACATCACTGGTTATGAGAGATGAAAAGGAAAGTGTCAGTGTAATCAGAGCAGGAGCTAATAGAGATAACTGAGAAACCTGTAGAAAAATGACAGCTTCCTCTGTGGGGCAAGAAATGGCAGTATGCTTTATCCCAAGAGCTCTTGGTGTTGTCACTGCAAATTGAGGCAAGAATTGGGATTCAAACTCTCCTGGTGGGAAACTGCCCCTTCTGGATGGATACAGGCTTTTTAGTGGTCTACATCTCCGATTGTGGGGGGACAGATAGAGGCAGTGCTGAAGGCAATCTTGCCCCCAATATATTGCCCAGATGACAGAGGAGGTATGACTGACACCAAAGAAGGCTTCAAGCATCAGCACCTTGTTATCTAAAAGTCTCGCCAACCTTTTCTCTGTAGCCTCCCATAGGCAGCTCCACACAGCTCTGGCTCTTTCTCTCTTCCTTCTGCAGTTCCAGCTGTCTCCTTCCTGTCCCGAGCACAGCCACCTAACCCTGTCTGTCCCTTGTACAACATCTTACCCTTTCTGTCCCTCGTACAACCTCCCATTCTTCCCTCCTCACAGCACAGCCAGCAGACTCCAACTGGCTCTCTTGCAGCTAACTCACTCTTCTATCACAACCATAGCTGTGAGGGCAAGACTGTTCCCATTCTTTGGTAATTAACACAGCTGCAATATACTGGGGGCAAGATTGCCTTCAGCACAATCTCTATCTGTCCTCCCACATTCGATCCTTCACTAGAGAGGGAAAAGCACGGGGAAAAAAAAAACAAACCAACAAACCTAAAATACTGAACAGTTCCCCTAAGGATTCAGCTTCTTACAGAAAAATCTGACCATCGGTTTTCCTGCTTTCTCAGCAGCTCCCTCACACCTCTGGAGAGCAGGTCCAGCCATCCTGTGCTTCCCTGCACAGGGTCATCCCCGGCTGTGAGCCTGCTGCCTCTGTCGTGTGTAGCACTTCATCCCCTCCACCAGAGAATGGGGTCAAGCCTGACAGAATCCACCACATCCCCTCAGTCTATGGCATAGCAGTCACAATTCCCTTTAACAAAGCCCCACGCTGTTGTCGGGGCCAGTAAAGTGGAGTTTGCAGGGCTGGATGGCACCGCACCTCAGAGGGAGGGGAGTAACTCTTTCCTGCTGCTGTGTCCTGCCAGGCTGTTCTGCTCCAGGAAGTCCCCAAGGCAGGAATTGTGCACACCAAGAGCAATGGGGGAGGCTCCAGCCCTGGCCCATGCAGGGAGATGCTCTTGCCTCTTCCATGACTGCACAACAGCCTCCACTGGCATGGGGCAGGCAGATGCATACTGTCCTTCCTGACAGGACAAACGGATTTGTGCCTTCCTGTGGTTTCCAGCGGCCGGCGGGCGCTCCTCGCTAGGTGGAGCTGCCGGAGCGAGCACGGCAGCGCCGGGAACCAGCCCCGGGATCGCCGGGCGCTCCCCGAGCCGCACCGCGTCCCAGCCCTGCTCCCAGAGCTCCCCGTGCTCCTGACACTGCAGATGTCCCTCGACTCGTTTCGGTTACACTGAAACTGAAACGGAGAAAGCAAGAGCTTTTCTTAAACAAAGTCGTGGCGCGAAGTATACCTGTCAGTGGTTTTCTCCGTCCTTTGGGCTGAATCTGCTAATCAATCCAGCCCTGTCAGCCTTCGATGTGATGGAAAATGCTGAAATATGATTTTCTAAAAATCATAAAATTATGCACATAATGATAGAAACCGCCTCTGCTTTCCCCCTCCCAGCTCCTTTTAGATAATCAGTTTAATGATTTTCAGTTCCCTGACACTGGACCACCCTGTGCCAACAATTTCTAAGCAAAGCTCTCACTGCTGATTTCCATGGGGTGCTTGAAGATCAATAGCAGTGATGGCCTAGTGTACATATATTTGTCTCACATAGTGAAATCAACTGTATAAAAGCTCCAGCTCTGCCAATTAGATTTCCATACATTTTTGCTGCTAATGTGGGATCAAAGTAAGACATTAGTTTTAGCCATAGCGGGTATGTGGTTATCCACATCAAGAAATCCCTCACACGGATGCCAGGGCAGTTCCTGGATCCATATCCAACAGTTGTGGGGGCACTCACTGCCCTGCAGGTGCTTGGGAGGCTGAGCTGGTCAGCCAGGGCTGGGGGATGATGGGTGAACTTCTGTTGGATCTAAAATGTATCTTTATCCACATCTCATATGCACGCACACTGCAGAGTGGGAAATTCTGTGCAGCAATGCTCAATGGAAGGGAAAAGGAAGGTAACTTTGGAAGAGTGGCACCTGCATAACCCTTAGGCAAAGACGAATGAGGGAGATGGAGCACGAGTGTTTCTTGTCCCTGCTGGGGACAGCTGGCCTACAGCACGTACACTTTGGCATCACTGTTAACATCGGGTTAACAAAATAGTCTCCTTGCCCGGAGCTCATCAGTTACATGCATCCAGTCCCCAGGGAGTTCCCACCTGGAAATGGAGCAGGCCTCTCAGCAGCCATCACACCACAGACTGAGGTGTGCAGAGGCAGCAGCAGTCCCAGCATGCTGCTGCTCCCAGATGGAGAGAAGGGCCATCCCTACCACAAGGACTTCAGTCCTTGGCAAGCTAGAGGGAAATGCCTTGTCTGAGTGCCAGGTCACATCCTGGGCACATCTGTGCTGGCTGCAGTGTTCAGTATCACCACACAGGAATACACGAACATGGGAATGTTGAGAAATCTGTTGTGCACTAATTAGGGTAGGTGGAGGGCTGGTAATCTGTAATTCCACAGGGCTGTTGCTACCAGGGCTTTGGAGCTAGGATGCCAGCAGAGGGGTGGGTGCACCTCCAGCAGTCCCCTGTGCCCATATGAAATCGTCATGTGATGTTCCCACGGTGCAGTGTAACAGTGGAGGTGGTGACAGGTTCTGGAGGTGTAAGCTGGACAAACTTCAGGGGAGGCTTGTCCTGCCCAGAGGCGAGCGTGCAGCGCCGGCAGAGCCTGAGCAGGGCACGGGCCTGGGGTGGGAATGGGGCTCTGAGCAGGACTGCGCCAGGAATGGTCTCCGGTGAACCTGTGGATTCTGGATAGACACTCTGTAATCGTAATCCTCTCCTCCTGGCTTTCCCCCAGCAGGGGTCAGGCTGAACCAACGATCACAAATCAAAACTAAAAGTAACTACTCCGCTTCAGCAGCGAATATTCTCAATGTTCCAGAAAGGAGAAAAATATTTTGCCTTCCTGAGGATACGGAAAATGCTTGAACACTTCACTTAAGAAAAGCATATTAAGAAATATTGAAGTGGTAACAGAGGTGAGTGCAGGCAGCAGCCTGCAACACCCTCCTCTTCGCAGCTGTTTTAAAAAGGCAATGACCGTGTCCTGTTCCCACTCAGTCTCAGCCTCCGCTCCCAGTTACTCTGGATACGCTTCAGTGTAAATGCAAAGAGAAATTCGGGCAGAATGCGCGGACCACAGCGTTAGCGCGGCAAAGTGACAGGAGCGTGTCCTCAGAAGTGTCTGGAAGCCCCCGGGGAAGGCAGAGCTCGCAGCATCCGCCACCGGCTGGAAAGGGAAAGCTGCTCCCCGCACAAACCATTCCTGCGCGGTCAGAACAAGTAAGTAACGCAGAGCGGAGCCAGTCCTAGCGCGACGCCTCCAGCACAGCCCCAGAGAGAGCTGGCAGCGTTTCATGGTCCTTGGCACTCTGAAGAGCAACCCAGGGAGTCCGCAGTGGGGTCGCCCGCGAAGTGAAGCCTCTGACTTTAACTGTCACCAGAGGTCTGCGGGCAGACACTCTGGGACAAGAATGATAAAAGGCAGGTGAGATGTACCCAAAGGCCCGTCTCCCGAAAATTTTTCTGGCCAGCTTTGTCTCAGTTTATTGCCGAGCAAGAGGACACAGGATGGCATTTCATGCTTGGAATTTTAATGATAAATTTATTATATTTTAGTGTATTATTGGCGTGCGATTTTGTAGTCTTACAAGAAATTTCCGTTTCCACATCTCCATTAAATATCTGATTCATTTTCTTGGCTCGTGGTAATGCCTCAGGCTACATCACTGAAGAATCAGTGCTCTGCATTAGATAAATATAAGACCAAGTCTGATTAACCTATTAACTATTTTTAATTAGCTTTTACTGTTCTTCAAATATCCCGTGTTTTTGAGGAAGCAGAAAGAGGATGAGAGCAGGCTGGTGCTGTAGAGCTGTATAGAGCTAGCATATGGACCGAGATTATTCATCATCATTGGCAGCAGCTCTGCTGTAGGGAATCTTGCAACAACATCACAATTTTCCTGCTAGAGTGAATGCCATAATGGACACATTTGTGGGGTGAGTTATGGCCAAGATAGAAAAAAATTTAAATCTTTATAGCGCTTTTATGCTCTGTCTTCCTTCTTGGTAATCAGATCTTGATTAAGAGTTCGAATTAGCACCCAGAAGAACATTATGCGTTCCTGGCTCAGTTCCCTCCCACGATGTAGGGCAGGCAACAAATGATTCAGTGGCTCTACAGTGCTGCTACAACAAAAAGGTGTCCATATACCTATCCACCACTTCAGGAAAGTAACCGGCTGCTTGCTCGCAATGGGGAACATATGGTAATGGCAAAATATTTTATTTGCTAAATAAAGCGACCGCTTGATTTAGTTCAGACAGGCTCCTCTCACAGCCACGATGACTTGTTAGGGAAAGAGCTGGGCAACGTGGGATTCGCTGTCCTCGCTGATGGGGGGCTGGAGCCAGCCCTTCCCTCGAGGGCAGCACGCCGCGCACAGCTGGACCCCGCGGGCGGCACGGTGCTGCTGCGCGGGTTCTGTCTGGTCAGCTTGAAGAGCATCTGACCCTGCAAAGCCAAAGCACGTTCGACCTTTTCATTTTAGGTATCCCCGTGGATTAGTTGAGGTTTTTTCCCTTTCAGATACGTTGGGACCATTTCGGTCGAAGTGAATTTTGGAGGCACAGCTGCTCCAGTACTCGTACTCCCTATGCCTCTAATGAGCAAACAAGTAACTACAGCTTTTTTTTTTTTTTTTTTCCCGTGACAACGCTCCTTCTGTGTACCTGTGAATTCATTCACACCTCTTCTTTGCTTCCTCCCGGGGAGGCCGGCCTCCCTATTGCACCTCAGCCCCTCCCTGCTCCCAGCCCCCGCCCCTCGCAGCCCGGGACCCCAGTGTCCCTGCTACCCTGCCGTCCCCGAGGCCCCGAGGGGATTCTGAGGGAGCTGCCCTCCTCTCGCGGCTTTGCATCCTCCGGGATGCCGCTCGCCCCTGCTCCCCGCGGGCCGGCCCCTCGGTCCTCCGGTCCGCCCGCACCCCCCGCTCGCCCTGGCGGCTGTTCTGTCGTTCATTATCGGATATGGTCGTTGCTCTGTCTGAAGCGGCGAAACGCTTACGATGAGACCCCGTGAAACTGGTGAAACGCAGCCGGGTATTGGTGAGCAGCCCCGGCTGCAGCGGGTCCGGTCAGTGACCCCATCTGCTTCGGCTGCGGCGTTTCCAGGCTGCGGGTTGGTCACCCCGTTGGTGGAGTTTGTTGCTGGGGTGTGTTTCACCCCCACCGCTGCCTGGGGTGGTCACGGTGTCCCCCACCCGCTGCTCAGCTGCCGAGCACGGCAGCACAGCCCCGGCTGCCTCCTGAGTTACTTTGCCTTACTACTTTAGCTTAGGGACTGACTGCCCTAGATGAGGAAAAACAGAATCTGGGTATGAAAATAGAGCCAAATATTAATATTTTCGACTATTTCGGTTATTAAAGACGGAGAGGAGGTAATTCTGGCGTCTGCTCTTGAATCCGTTTCTCATGCAGGGGCAGCCCTATGGGCGCCATCCCATCTAGGATGCTATCTTTAGGGAAGAAGTTGCGCGAGGAGTACCCCAAATAAACACTCATTTTTTTTCAATATGTCATCAGTTCCTTACAGTAGAAAGGGAGGAAAAGCGCTTGTGCTGGAGGGATAGTTTTGTTTTTCTTCCGCTAGAAGACAAGCCGAGAGGTGCCGGGCGGCGAGCTCCCTGCCGGCCCGGGAAGGAGGCGCGGAGCGAGGGGAAAGGGCCGGTACCACCGGTACCGCCGGTACCGCCGAGCGCGGAGCTGGCAGCGCCCGCTGCCCGCACAGCTCCGGGCGGTACCGCAGCTCGGCCCGGCCCGGCAGGACCGCGCTGCGGGCTCAGGGCCCGCTTCTCCCGCGCCAGCGCGGACCCGCGGCCGAAGCTGCCGCCGCTGCCCGTACCCGGCCGTGACAGAGCTCCCTCTGGACGCTGCGAGGAGGGGGGCAGCGGGTCCGGGCGGGGGGGAGCCCCTGGCCCCGCACCGTCTCCTCTGCAGGAGGGAGGAAAAGAGGCTCCCCTGGGTGCTGGACACGCAGCGGGGCCGCCCCGCGCCTGCCTCAGCACTTCCAAACGCTGTTTAGCGTTTCTCTCCCTGCTAATTCAAGTGCAAATCGGTCTCTTTCAGAGGCAGCTCCCCCCTCTCCACGCCCGCTGCCGGAGCCGATTCTGGGCGCGGCCGGGGCTGCGGGGCCGGCTGTGCGGGGCTGCCGCGGCCGAGCCCTCGCTGGCTCCTCTGTAACCAGCAGGAGAGCACTTTTTTTGGCTTTACTTTTAGAATATTTGCGAATTGACAAGAAGACGAAAAAAAAAGAAAAAAAAATTTCAATCTCGGAGATTCAACTCGAGCTTCTCGGAGGTGCCCTTCGTGTGGCTCTGCCAAAGTTAAGGCGAGGCAAGATCCTACGCGCCCTTTCTCCAAGTGTATTCCGCAGCTTTCTAATTTAAACTAAACCAATTCAGAACAACAAGGGATTATTTAGAAATAGAAGGGAACATCGTTGCAGGTAGAGGACCAAATTGCCTCCGCTTTAGATTCGTAATTAAAATAAAACTAATTTTTCCACCATCCCGAGGAAACTATTACCCCACAGGTACAACATACGGGCACAGACAGCATAAAAATTGTTCAGGGTGATTTTGCATCACTCTTTTGTGGAATGCTCTTTATGGGATACATGGGATTTTTTGCCTTCCAGCCTTAGGCTACGGGAAGAGCCATGAGCAGCCGGGGGCNGATTCAACTCGAGCTTCTCGGAGGTGCCCTTCGTGTGGCTCTGCCAAAGTTAAGGCGAGGCAAGATCCTACGCGCCCTTTCTCCAAGTGTATTCCGCAGCTTTCTAATTTAAACTAAACCAATTCAGAACAACAAGGGATTATTTAGAAATAGAAGGGAACATCGTTGCAGGTAGAGGACCAACGTGCCTCCGCTTTAGCTAAGATTCGTGATTAAAATAAAACTAATTTTTCCACCATCCCGTTTTTCCACGCTTGAGGAAACTATTTCCCCACAGGTACAACATACGGGCACAGACAGCACAGGGTAAAAATTGTTCAGGGTGATTAAGCATCACTCTTTTGTGGAATGCTCTTTATGGGATACATGGGATTTTTTCGCTTCCAGCCTTAGGCTACGGGAAGAGCCATGAGCAGCCGGGGGCGCTGGGCACGAATGTCCAGTGGGTTCGCTGTTCCCGAGGCCCTCGGGCGTACAGCACCGGGCAGTGCCCGGACCGGAGCGGCCGCGCCCGGCGGCACCAACACCCGGTTCCAGCGGGGACAGAGAGCATCTACACGGTGCAGAGGCGTGTGGGAAAGGCCGAGTGAGTTCATACGACCCACAACCCAAGGAAGCGCCGGGGCAGGCCTGGCCCGACCGGGACTCGAGCGGCTTCGCTCTCTGGAGTCGCTCCCAAGACACAGAGGGACAGAGAGAGAGAAAGGAAAAAGGAAGGAAGGAAGGAAGGAAGGAAGGAAGGAAGGAAGGAAGGAAGGAAGGAAGGAAGGAAGGAAGGAAGGAAAGAAAGAAAGAAAGAAAGAAAGAAAGAAAGAAAGAAAGAAAGAAAGAAAGAAAGAAAGAAAGAAAGAAAGAAAGAAAGAAAGAAAGAAAGAAAGAAAGAAAGAAAGAAAGAAAGAAAGAAAGAAAGAAAGAAAGAAAGACGAACAGATAAAAAGATGGGGAAAAGACAGAAGAATACAGAACGAAAAATTAAATGAGAGAGGGGAAAGAAAAAGATAAGGGGAGAGAGAAAAGGAAAAAGGAAAGGAAAACGAGAAAGTAAAGGATAAATAAATAAAATGTAGAAAAATAAATTAAAATTTAAAAAGTAAAAATAAAACGTGAAAGGAAAAGGGAAAGGAGAAAACAAAGGAAAAAGGAAAGCAAGAAAGAAAATGAAAAAGACAGAAAAGGAGAGGAAAAAAAGGGAAAGCAAAAAGGAAGAAAAAGAGGAATAAGAACGAGGGGAGGAAAAAGAGTAAAGAAAAGGGAAAAGGAGGAAAGAAAAGAGAGGCAAAGGAGAAGAAAAGGGAAACTATAAAGAAGAGGAAAGAAGGGAAAAGGAAGAGGGAAAAGAAAAATGGAAAGGAAAAAGAGGAAAACGGAGAAGGGAAACGGAGAAGAGAGAAGAGGGGAAAATAAAAGAAAAGCCAGGAGAAGAGAGGCGAGGGGAGCCAGGCGAGCCCGAAGTTGGCGGCAGGGCGGGCACGGTGCGGGTGGGCAGGGCCGGCAGCCGCCCCGCCCCCGCCCCGCCGCCGCCGCCGCCGCCGCGCCCGCTGCCGGCCGT
>WAAE01020946.1:75865-106102 GCA_013400495.1 Nicator chloris
CCTGCTGGGCAGCCCGCCGCTGGCCGCCCTGCACAGCATGGCCGAGATGAAGGCGCCGCTGTACCCCGCGTACCCCCTGCCCACCGGGCCCGCCTCCTCCTCCTCCGCCTCCGCTTCGCCCGCCTCCGCCTCGCCCTCGCCGCCGCTCGGCTCCCCCGGCCTCAAGGCGCCCGCCGCCTCCGCCGCCGCCGCGGGCGGGCTCTCGGCGCTGGGCACGGCCCCGCCGCAGCTCTCCGCCGCCACCCCGCACGGCATCAACGACATCCTCAGCCGGCCCTCCATGCCCCTGCCGGGCGCTGCGCTCGCCTCCGCCTCGCCCTCCGCTTCCTCGGCGGCGCCCGCCGGGCTGCTGGCCGGGCTGCCCCGCTTCGGCAACCTCAGCCCCCCGCCGCCGCCGCCGCCCGCCCTCTACTTCAGCCCTGGGGCCGCAGCCGCCGCCGCCGCCGTGGCCGCCGGGCGCTACCCCAAGCCGCTAGCCGAACTGCCCGGCCGGACGCCCATCTTCTGGCCGGGAGTGATGCAGAGCCCGCCCTGGAGGGACGCCCGCCTCGCCTGCGCCCCCCGTGAGTACCCAGAGTCGCGGGGCAGAGGGGGGAGACGGCCCGGGGAGCCCCGGCGGGAGTCCGCTCCCAGCGCTGGGGAGTCCCCGCGCCCCGGCATCGCTGTGAGACCCTCCTGCCCCACCACCCAGGGCCCGGCCGTAGCCGAGGGGGCTGGCTTTGCCTCGATTTTTCGTTTGTTTCCGTTTCTTAAGTTCGCTTTGCTTTCTCCTTTCCCCCGGTCAGCACAAAATTCTGTAATATGTCGCTGGTTATCGCCGGCGAAAAGTGAAGCCCTCCGAGGGGAATGTGGCCGCGCTGCCGCCGTCGCTGCTGGGGACTCTCGGGGTTGGCTTTAGGGGCGCGCACAAACTTTCCCAGAGCAGGACATTCTGATACCGCCCGCTCGCACCGGCCGCGGCTTTTTTAGAAAAAAATATCATTTGCCCGCTCAGATTTTTGATCCCTAAAGGAAAAATAAGCAGGGAGAGCCGAAAGGCCAGAGCCGTCGCCTTGCTTAGGCAGTAGTTTTCTCACACACGCACCCCCCGCTTAGAGATCCCTCCGTCCCCTGGGGCCGCTTGAGATTGAAGCGCTTTCCCAAATCCGTAGATTAACTTGTCTGTCCCTGCCTTCCCTTTCTCTCCCCCCTCCCTTCGCCAGATCAAGGCTCAATTTTGCTGGATAAGGACGGAAAGAGAAAACATACAAGACCCACTTTTTCTGGCCAGCAGATTTTCGCTCTGGAAAAGACTTTCGAACAGACGAAATACCTGGCGGGCCCGGAGCGAGCCCGGCTGGCCTATTCCCTGGGGATGACGGAGAGCCAAGTCAAGGTGAGAGCAGCGGCTCACGCACCGAGTGGTGCGGGGCTGGAGGAGCGGGGAACAAAAGGGCTCCACCGCGGAAACGGGGCCCGTCTGAACCGGCCGGAGATGCTGCGGGCTGGCGTGGCCGAGCCCGCGGGCACACGGCGAGGGCTTCCCCGGCAGCCACTTCTCCCCTTATTGCCTTACTGCGGGGCGGTGAAGGTTATTTGAAAGCATCTTAAAAACCAACCAAATTGAACCAAACAAACCCAAGCAAGACTGAGAAGCCCTGAACACCAGGGGGGTGGTCAGCATGCCGGGAAAGCCGGGGAAAGGATGAGGTTAGGAAGTCGCACTGTCGCACCCTCACTCTTACGTTTTGGTTAAAAACTCTGGGCTTTGGGCAAAGCGGAGATGTGAGGGGTTGGGAGAGCGAGCTGAGCTGCCCGAGAACATGCAGAGGCGTTCGCTCGGCGGACTGGGCCAGAGGGGCCCCTCGGCGGTGCTCACGCTTTCAGTCTGATCCGCAGAGCCTCCTTTGTCACTGCAAATACGTCCCGATGGCTGCGAATAAATTATTGCAGCTTCTACAATGAAAATGCCCCCCTCCTCTGGCAGCGTCCTGCCGGAGAGTAAATACATTTGGCGGGGCAGGGGGGCTGGGAAAGGAATCAGCCCCAAATGTGTGTTTCCCCGCCCCAGGCAGGATGGCAGGGAGCGGCCCGGGCCCGGCGCGGGCCCCGGGAGAGCTGGGGACGGCTCTTGGCCCACGCTGGCTGGCCCCCGTGCCGGACCGGGTGTCGGCGGCTGCCGGGAGCGCGGTGCCGCGAGGCTCGGCCGCTTTCGTTGTGGGGAAATTGCCTGACGGGCGGCGGAGCGGCCGGCGCTGCCTCACGCCGGGGATGGGGACTGGAGGGGCAGCGGGGGGGGAGCGGCTCGGTCCAGCCGCCGCGGGTGGCCGTGCCGGTGCTGGTGATGGTGACGGTGGCGGCGGGGGCAGGTCTGGTTCCAGAACCGGCGGACCAAGTGGCGGAAGAAGCACGCGGCCGAGATGGCGACGGCAAAGAAGAAGCAGGACTCGGAGACGGAGCGGCTGAAGGGCGCCTCGGAGAACGAGGAGGAGGACGACGACTACAACAAGCCACTGGACCCCAATTCGGACGACGAGAAGATAACGCAGCTCCTGAAGAAACACAAGCCGGGGGGCGGCGGGCTGCTGCTGCACCCCCCGGAGGGGGAGGCCTCCGTCTAGCCCGCTTCGCCCGCCGCTGCTTTCGGAGATGTACAGATCTATTTTTCTAGACTCTACGCGCCCGGGAGGAGGAGGAGGAGACGCCGGAGGGGGAGCAGAGAGGACTGCGAGCAGCGGGCCCCGGCGGGCGTGCCCGGTCCCCGGAGCTGCGTGTTGTTGTAGGGTGGCGGGCGGAGGGGAGCGGCGGGGGCTGCCCCGACCCCCGGCCCCGCTCTCGGCCGTGCGGCGGCCGCGTCTTTGCCGGCTCTTTGTAAATAAACCGTGAGTCAACCGCGACCATAGGCGTTCCTTACTGTGAATATTTAAAATGTAACATACCTTCTTTTTTTTGTACAGCGCGGGCCGGGGGCGCAGCCGCCCCGCCCGCCCCGCGCTCCGCGGCAGCACCGGGGGCAGCGCAGGAGCTCCCGAGACGGCGGCAGCGGGGCCGCCGAGGAAAAAGCCGCCGTGGCCGGCACCGGTCCCTCCCTCGGGCCGAAACTGCAGCGGCCCCGCGTGCTATTTATTAGTATTTTTGAAACTCTTTCTGTTGCGGTCGTCGTGCAAGGCGGGGGTGGGGGGAGAGGTGGGGAGAGGGCGGAGGGACAGAGTTTGCTTTCATTTACACCGTTTCCAATCAACCGCGTGTTGAAAAAGTAGCTGGTGGGAATTGTCACAACCACTGTCAGTCAAAATATAAAATTCATTTAGTTGCTGTATTTGAATTTAAAGTGTGTTTTCTTTTGTATCATACGGAATACTAGAGAATGTAAATTGTTTTCTTTCTTTTTTTTTTTTAAAGCTGATAACGATGATATATCGTGATATAGCATCTTAACATTTATTAATTTATATTAAAAATAATTCGGTTTGTAAAGAGAAGAAAAGCCCTTTGCAAGACCAGTTAAATGTAATGCACTTTCTGTTAAAAAAAAAAACAACAAAACAAAACAACAAAACGATAAATCAATTAAACCAGTTTAAAGACGTCTGCTGCCTTCACTAAAGGATACAGATAACCTCATTTTACCAGGGATTAAATAATGAAACCATGGTACAGGGGGAGGGAAAAAAAAAAGAGATAATTTTCACGGTCTTTTGTTGATTCTTAGTAGTAGAGTTTGTTGTTGTTGTTCCGTTTGTTGGAAGATTTTTGTTGTTTGGGCTATTTTTTCTGTGGGTTTTTTTGTTTGTTTGGTGGTTTTTTGTGGTTGTTGTTGTTGTGGGGGGGGTTTTTTTGGTTTTGGTTTTTTTTTTTTTTTTTTAAAGAATGGAAGTTGACCATTTTGCTGTGGGAGTTCAAGAAGGATACAAATAAAATAAGCCGCTGGTTGTCTGGGGACGTGAGAGGGCAGGCAGTTTCCACCCGACCACTGGAGCGGTTCGGCTCAGCCTAAATTAGGCTGCTTCAACTTTTTAAGAGCGGGCGACGCAGGGTTTTATTAACGGCAGAGTGTTACCATTATTATGGGAAAGAAGCCGCTTTCCAAGAAGAAAACAGTGGATAAAATAAGATTCCGGCTAAACGTCTAGAATAAATAGACCCAATACCAGAACAAGTGGTTGAAATTGAAACTCATTATCCAACGAGATCATTTCCATATCTAAACAGTCCAGAAACAATCGCTTTTTTTTTTTTCCCCCTTCCCAAGGACCAGCAGAGCAAACAGAATCGCTGACATGACAGAGAAAAAGGTCCAGCTATTCTGGAGGAAAAATATAAATAAAATATTCTATTTGGGAATGATTTTATAAACAGAAAAAAAAAAAAAAAAGGGAAAAAAAAAGTAGAGCAGGGTTCTATTCCTCTTTCGGCTTACACAATGCCGGGGCCGGGAGGAGGGAACGAGCCCGGCGCCGTGCAGCTGCCTCGGCGCGGCTGCCCCTGCTCTCCCTGGCCGGGATACCGGGAGCTGCCCATCGTTCACCGACACTCCCATCCCCGCTCCCATCTTTCCCGACTCGTTGCAAAGGCAGGAAGGGAAAGGTCGGTCGTTTCCCGGCCAGCTGACTGGGCCCTGCCGTCTCACGCCGTTACGATGTCCCCGCGGGTTTTGCGGGGCGGCGGGAGAGAAATCAAAATACCGCGGGATCCGGATCACCGGGGTGGGGGCCAGCCGGAGCCCGGCTGGCCGTCTCCGCCGGGATAGGACCGCCCGCACACCCTCAGCCCCTTCCCCCGGCGGCCACTCCGCCGGCCCCGCTCCCCGCAGCTCGGCCCCGGCCCCTGCCCGGCCCTCCCGAGTGCCCCCGGGCTGCCGCGAGTGCTCGGGCGGTCCCCGGCCCCTTTTCCAGTTCACCGCAGCACCGACTGAGGCTTTCCAGTTAATTTAGTTCTGCACAGAGACCCAGCTGGCCACCAGTTGCAGTTGGCACGGTCAAAGTGGAATCGCAGGGAAAAGAGCCCAACGCTGCCCGCTTGGTTAGGCTGGTTTTGTCTGGGCCGCTGGAAGAAAGAGCAGGGGATTCACACGAGCTCACCGGCCCCCCTTTTCGGGACATGTTTTGGAAGCCAAAGCCGGCTGGGCTCCCTCTCCTCCGGGAAAGGACTTTTTAGGAAGAGATTCAATAGCTAACCTCGGGATCGCTGCCACGGACAGCACGGTGAACAATTAAAAGACAAATGTCAGCGGACTTCACGGGGCGTGAGGTTCCCCCCGTGCGCGGGGGCCTGTCCGGCCGAGATCAGCCGCACTTTCGGCTCAGTCCTTCGTGCAGGCAGGAATTTGTGCCGGAATTATATAAACTCCGGGATAACGATATAGAAAGTGCTGTACAACCATGTCCATAGGGAATGGGGCCGGCGGAGCCGCTCCCCGGCAGCCGCCCCGAGCTCGGGCCCGGGCCGCCACCACCGTGGAGAGTAAGTGGCCGCGCACACGCATGGGGAGCGGCGAGCGCCGGCTGCGCGGCCGCGGAGCTGGGCGGGGGAATCCCTGCCTAAGCGGTGAGAGACCACTGCAGGCCGGTCCCAATAGCTCCCTTCGCACGCAGCTTTTGGCTTTCCCGTCCCTCTGCCACAGATCCCTAGGTTTTAAGCCCCACTCTCTGCCGTGTGCAGGATTTTCAGGCTCAGTGGAAATAAAAGTGGCTGTTTCTGGGATTTCCCGGCTCAGGAAAAATAGTTCAGGCTGTTCCTGGGTTTATCCCAGGAAATACCTATCTCGGTCCCTGCCATGTGCCTTCTCTGGGGTGCAGAAGATACCGAGGGAGAAGTTCCCGGCTGTGCAATCCCAGGGTGCCCAAAGTATCCTTCCTACTTTTCCAACGCCTCTGCTTTGTCGAGGTACTTCGCGAAGGGAACACGCTGCGGTCCATCTCCAGCCCCAGCGAGCATCACCGTAGGCAGAGGAAAAACTTTTTCTTCCCCACAGAAGAGCCCCAAGCGCAGGACCCGATCCGCGCTCTTCAATAGCCGTGGGCAACGCGGGACTGCGAAGAAGGAGGGAGGGAGGGAGGCAGGAGAGGTACGGGAAGCAAAAGAGGGGCCGGCGACCACCCCGTCCCCGTGCCCCGCTCCCGGCCGGCAGCTGCTGCCTGCGGGACACATGCATATGGATGCGGACGTATGGACGCGGGCAGGATCCGCACCGCCGTGCCACAGGGGGGACGCAGGTTGCAAGGGGAAGCCCACGGCCGGCAGGCGGGCGGGAGCGGCCGCAGGGAGGGGGAAAAGGAAGAGCTCTCCGCCCGCGGGGTAATGAAAGGGTCGCTCTACTCGTGGCGTGTGCGCTGGGGGGAAGCCCAGTCCGTAGGCCGCTGTCACCCGGCCCCTGACAAGGCCCTACACCGGCGCTGTCACAGCCCCGAGGCCTTCGGGCTCTCTTATTCCGGCAGCAACTCCCGCTCAGAGCCCCCGGCGCAGGCAGCAGGCAATGCCTACACCCTGCCAGGGGGATGTCCAGACCGACAGCCACGCGGGGACAGCGCGACCATTTCAGCGAGCGATGGCTTCTCCCGCCCTTTCCCTCACGCGTGGTCTCCTATGATGAGCTCTTGAAATCCCGTTATCGCTCATCACTTCTCAGTGCTATTAATTTTTAACGCCTCCGATATTACACGCACGGCATCTTCCCTCCACTCTCCCTCCTTTTGCTGCCGCGATGTTGTTTCATGCAAGACTTTCGTTGTACCCCTGCCAGCCGCCCCGAGGCTCTGCTTTAGGGACACGAGTCGTCCCGCAGGCCAGAGAACCCGGGGCTTAAATGAGGGTGATGGACTTTCAGCCCAGGCCCGGACACTCCGAGTCCCTTCCCGTATCGCGGCCGTGGGGAGAGGCATTTCTGGGAGAGGCGCTTGCTGCGGGATCCACCTCTCAGAGCCGGCGTCGCTAGGCGCAAATTAAAAAGTAAGATGAACTGCTCCCTCCTAATTGCAGCTCCGCCTTTACCTTCTGCACCGATAGGTATTTCCCCGATACACGTTTCTGGCGGTGCTTGCCAGCTGTCTCCAACAGCGGTTACAAGTCTCCGTGAGGGATGCAAACATCTGCCGGGGAGAAGGAGGCGGCGGCGGCGGCGCTGCCGCGGGGAGCAGCGGGCACCCCGCACCGCGCCCCGCACCGCGCCCCGCACCGCGCCCCGCACCGCGCCCCGCANTGCAGCTCCGCCTTTACCTTCTGCACCGATAGGTATTTCCCCGATACACGTTTCTGGCGGTGCTTGCCAGCTGTCTCCAACAGCGGTTACAAGTCTCCGTGAGGGATGCAAACATCTGCCGGGGAGAAGGAGGCGGCGGCGGCGGCGGCGTCGCCGCGGAGAGCAGCGGGCACCCCGCACCGCGCCCCGCACCGCACCTCGCACCGCACCTCGCACCTCGCACCGCGCCCCGCACCGCGCCCCGCACAGCATCACACCCGCCGCCGGCCCGGCAGTGGCTCCGTGCCCCAGCGACCGTGGTTGATAGGAATAAAATTATAGATACAAGGGCACGAGCAGGCAGCACCGCGCCTCTCCGCATCCGCCGGGGATTCAAGCCTTGTCCGGAGGCCCGGGGCTTGCGGGAGGCGCTCGGCGGGGCCGGTCGGTGTCCGTGCTGCCCTCCGGGGCCGGCGGGCTGCGGGGAGACCCTGGCACCGGCTCCGCGGCAATAACCCGCTTCCGCACACCCAAGTGCATCCCGGTAATAACGTCCTCGATCATTTATTAAAAGTCGTGTCAAGCGAGCCCATATAATTCATCTTTATGCAAATACATCAATGTCAAGCCATTAGTGTATTGCTCGGGTTTTTTATTAAAGTGCATTCTTTTTAATTCAGCTCAGCAAAATACGAGCCCTATTGCTCAAGAATTATAGCAACTATTAGAGTAACATATGGGCAACATGCACTCAGAAAATAAAAATCAACAGATAAAGTGGCAGGGTCACAACGGGGAGCAAACACTTAACAAAATGGCAGTGGGGTAATAGATTTTCCACCCGCGCCCCCGGCTCTGGGGTGTCAGGAGGAGCCCGCCGGCGCGATCGTGGGGCGGCCCTGCCCAGAGCCCGCAGCCATCCCCGCCTGGCCCCAGCTCCAGCACCTTCCCCGGTCCCTTCCTGGCTGGGGCTGCGAGAGCGCAGCCCTGCCCCACCGACACGCACCTCCGCGCCGGCCCCCTCCGCACCCCCCAAGTCTATCCCGGATTTAATGAGAGAGTTGCCCACATCCTCATCACCCCAGCATGGTAATTGAGCAGATCTATTAACTTGTTACACTAGATTTGTTTAAAGAGACTATTACACAGTCATTTAATCAATTTGTTACACTGGAGGTCCTGACTTATGAGACACTTGCCGTATGATTCCTTAATGACTGAATTAATTTGTTTTAATAAAACCAACATTGTGTACAAGCACATTTCGAGAAATGTAATTTTGGAGACGGAACAGTCCAATGCTTCATCTGATTAAGTCTTTTCTATGGTTTATCAAAGTCGGGAGTTGCCGTCATAAACTGCATGTATGGGGTATTTTTCTTTTTTATAGCGTCATTAATTTAATATGGATCATTAGTTCTTTATACACATGCATGTTCTGACAAATGTACCCAATGAATAACGCACCTAATGTGTTCGGGCTCAAATGCATCACGCCATAAACAGAAACTGCCGCAATATAAATAATAATAAACAACAATAACAACAATTAATATCGGAGCCGCCCCGTTGCCTCCCGTCCGGCTGCCGGTTTCGGGCCGGAGGAGCCGGGGCGCCCCCCACGCCCCCCCATCGCACCGGGCTCACGGCGGCGGGAGCGCCGATAGATTCACGGTGAGTTAAGGTTATCCCGGGAGCAGATGTAGGACAAGAAAATCGGTTTTGCTCCTGATGGGAACTGACGTGTGTGGAATAAGTGTAAATAAACACGAGGGTCCCCAAGAAAAGGTACTTGATGGTATCGATTATGTAAAATAATCGCCGCATTACCAATGTTAATGTACTATGGTAATGCACTGCGAACAGCCGGCGTGCGAGGGCCGGCGCTGCGCAGGGGAAGGAGAAGGAGCAACCTCGGGAAACGCTCCGGGAACCGCAGCGATACCGACAGCGTTACCGACAGTCGTGTCGCTGTCGCGGGGACGGGACAGATGACCCACGCGGGGCACCACGGGCGCGGCGGAGCCTCCACCCCCAGCCGGGACCCCCGCCCGGTATCGCCACACGCGGGGCCGTGCACGACGCCAAGAGCCAAAACGACTTCTATACAGCATGTCCCAGCTCCTTAATATCCATCAGAGGGGGCGCCTGGACAGATTGTCCTCATCTACATCCTTACATGCTGCCTTTGAAAGTCCTCGCCCTGAGAGTGTGGTTTGGCTCTGGTTTTTTAAAGTAATTTCCACCAGTGACCTTGTGGTCCAGGAAGTCTGCCGGGCATCTCCTTCTCAGACACTGGGCATCTCCTTCTTTTTAAACACGAACAGGTATTTCTCAGACTCCAGTGGAACATAAACCGCAGCCCAAAATGTGACACTGCTGCTACACCTAGCACCTCCTGCCCCGGATAAGCGGCCAGCGGCCTCACCTTCCTCTACAAACAGTAAGCTCAGCTGCAGAGCCCACCGAGCAGCAGCATTTGCCACACTGTAATCATCTGCACGTAGCAGAAATTAAAATCGAAACCCGAAGAGGCTTACTGCTCGAGAAAACAAAACGACATGGTGAAAACATGTCTTCGGAGCCGTCTTTCACCCCCCTCACATGGTTTCTCGTAGATAAACTGCCCTTTTCCCTCCAAAGTACATCTTCTATCCCCTCCATAAACACAGGCGGCAAACCCACCAGCACCGCGTGCAGGAGGCGTATTTAAGTAAATGGATTCGACCTTCTGGCCATTTTAACAGATGCTGCTTCTGACCACCCCAAAAAGCTTGTTTAAAGTTAACAACATAAGCATTGGAGGTCACAAGGCCAATTCAAGGTCATTTTCATTCTGGCCAAAGGTTAATTAGATCACTGCATTAAAGCAAAAATAGACTATACTCAACTTTAATGAGGACAGACAGGTTTTTTTACACACCCCCTAACTGCTCCCTTTATGATAAGGATATAGGGTATGTGTCAGAGAAGAAATCTTGCTGTCAGTTCCACAAATCAAGCTACTGGAGCTCCTCTGGCTTTACACTGGCAAGGCAAAAATACAGCTCTTACTTTGTTTGAATTCTTTTCTTGTTTGCAAGATTGGGCATCTGGGTTTCCTGCTACTCTTTCCTCTGTCGCCTCACAGAGAGCCCAGGGTTGCTCTGCTCTGAAGAACACCAGCCTCAATATCCAAATGTGCATGCTGTAGCTGTGATCATTGAAGTCAGGACTCATGGATGGTGAAGCACTTTCCTGGGACTGATATTGCCAACTCACAGAGCCAACAAGCCTCGTTTGGAAAACTCCACAATACTTTGCTTAGGAGTGCTAAACAGAATGGGAAGGCAGTTCCTAATCTGGCAAGTGTTTGTGAGCTTTCGTAGTACTTTGCACTTGACAAATCCAGATTTTTTTTCCAGAAGTTCATAAAAAATAAAAAATCCAAATAGAAGAGACCAGGGAAATGAGAGGCCTTGGTTTGAACCCTGTTATCCCTTCTGAGGGAAAGCAAAGACTTCTACCTGTGTCTCCCTTCTCCTGTGCAACCCCTGGCTGCTGGGCTGCAGGATACTCTTGTATGGATACCCTGGATGGAGCCGTTCATCTTTGAGTCAGTAACTACATCAGAGCTGAGCAGAGAGGCCAGACATCATTTTCTTTAGGGAAATACCCCCACTGCTGGGCCTCTAGATGATCAAGACTCTCATCCCTGATGTATTTCCAAACTGGGTGCATAATTCCAATCTCCTTCATAGACACTTTCTATGGGAGAACTCAACCCAAATCATGGTTCCTAGGGGAAAAATGTGGCTTGGCAGATATTTTTTCCAGCAAAATCCAGCGTTGTAGTGAAAATTCCTAATCACTTCAACATATAAAATCAAGCCAGAACATCAGGCTAGAAATAAGGGTTTGTATTGATTATTAAAACACAGGTATTGGATGAATCACGGACTTGCAGGGATAATGGTGTGACTTACATTCCCAATATGAGCATTTCACCAGAACATTTGCCCAAGAGCACCAGGACATACTCTGAAGCCCCCACTCTGACTCGCCATGGAATTGTGACCAGAGTCACCAGGAAAGGCAAGCCATCTGAGGGATACAGAGACACAGGAAGGTGTTGGAGCACCAGGCAGGTCACCAGAGGGAAAGAAGTGAAGAAGAGAGAGCTGGGGAGCTTATGTGCCAGACAAAACAACGAAAAACCTGAATTATCAGTTTGCAGCACCTGGTCACTAATGTTATTTTCATCTTAAAAGAAAAGAATGTGAATGGCACAGCAATACATAGTGAGGTACGCTCAGAAGAAGCAGCCCAGAAACAGTCCCCTCTTCACATACCTCTGGGTACCAAAAACATCTACTGAAATTAGGATCGGGTTGTTAGTTATTTATGATCACTGAAAGAGCTACATTTATTGGATAATTTATTTATAATGAATAATTCAACCAGTTTTATATGGAAGAGTTTAATTTCCTCAGGCTGCTCGCTTGGGAGGCAGCAAAGCTGCATCACTACACATTTTTCAGAGAGCCTTCAATTCCTAAATTTGGTTGTTCTGTTACTTAAGTTACAACACAATTACCAGATTCCAAGGTATTTTATGTATATTTTTTTCTGTCTTGATAGAGTGAGTTCAGACACTCGCAGCTTCCAACTACAGCACAAAACATCAGCGGGAGAGACGCTTGCTCTTGTAGCACTTTTGGGCTTTGCCCTGTATTTTTAAATGTTTTGCTTTATTAAAAGAGTATTATTGATACATGTTGCTGGTGCCTTGCTATCCCTGCATGCTACATCACTGTTTCCTCGTGCTCTTCTCCCACAACCACCCAGAGACTCTCATCTCACCCTGAGACCCTTTGCAGACCAGAGTTAGCTGCTGACTGGGCCAGCCTAATTCTTCCTCGATACTTCCATCAGGACTAACCCAAACGAGTGCCTGCCCCGCCTTCTGTTTTCCCTGTAGTGCAAGTGATTCAGACACAAGCCACAGATTGCACCCTCATTGGACTTTCCCTTCCCAGTCATCTCAGCTTATCAAGAAGCTTATCAAGAAGCTCACTTCAGTTTTTTTGGGAGTTTTTTTTTCCTTATTTAAGTGACATGATGCTCCCAGTAGATATTCCACTTCAAGAGGAGCTCTATGGTCCATCTGCTTGCTCACATCATGAGGAGATACTTATAGAAGACTGGTGCTTGATTTCTTTCTTGGGTTTAGGCATTTTTTTCACAAAATTTTCCAAGATCTACCTCCCACAATTAAAAGACAAAAATAAAATGAATACTTGCAATGGACAATTGTGCACTAAATAAATGAATAAGCCAAGCAGTCATGAATCTGATTCTCTGCTGGGAGAAACTATCCTTGTTTTGCTAGGTCACCTGCTAAGGACCTTGGCAAGTGTCTTTTTTCTGGGAACTGACAAGGTCCTGACCAGATACTCCAACAATATCTTTGTATTTTGGTAGAAATATCTTCCGTGGGAAAAATAAAGTACCCAGGTCTAATATATATATATTTTTTTTTTTTAGTAGGTGTGTATGTAAAATAAACCTTTACCTATCTAGGCACATCCCTGTACACATCTTTATTTGAATAGCTGTTAATCTCTGACGTTCCCCAAGGAGACCAGCAGAAAGAATGTGAGGGGCCCTGCTCATAACCCAGCTGAATACCTGACTATTTTAAGGTACTCTGGAGCTGCATGAATCAGAAAGAAAACAGCTCCCCCTACCCATTTTATTAGAAGGCAATAAAATCTGGTGGTGTCTCATTAAATTTAATGAGCCTTCATAAAATAACCATTACACTGTGGAGGTAATGAAAAGAATAACTATGATGGTTAGTAAATAAACCAGCAAGGGTGATAGTACTAGATGTCCCAGATCTCTACCAGGTATCAAACAGGTAAATGACCCTCTCCAAAAGAATGTAAGGCACTCTTATGGTGCCTTACACACCTTTTCATGCATTGATAACCTCCTCTATCAGGTTTGAGGAATTTCTTTCCCCCTCCCCATGTGACAACAATGCCATTTGTTTTTATAGCCCCAGGCTGCATGCGTAAAACCCTGAACAAATCAGCGCACAGAGATCCTTAAAAACTCCATGCAAATTTCCATCAGTGGCCATGGGTTCAGTGCCTGCCCATTTCTGAAGTTTCTTTTGAACTAGCTATCACTGCTGGAAATGTCACTGCAGAAGCCTCTTAGGAAAAACACTCTCGTTTGGTATAAATCAGCACTGTCCCATTCTGCACTTTCCCTAATCCTGGTGATAGCTGCAGGCACTAAAATTTACAAAGGGGGCCCAAAGTCAAAGTATTTCCTACCTGGCTCATGCATGCCTCAGAAATAAAGGAGTTAATCTATTATAGGATCAGCTCCACTGAGAGTTTATGACTGCCTGTAAAAAAGCAAGAAGAGGGAAGGGTAGAGACTGGCACAAAACTTCAGAACGTTGCTGCAGGAAATGCACCTTTTGCATTTCCCATTTCACCTGAAACGGCACAAGGAAAGATTTCATCACAGTGGGATTATTCACAGGAGCAAGCAATCTGATCTGTGTGCTTATTTCTATACCCATGCTTCCTTCTGAGATTCCTCTTGCTCCTTCTGAGGGCGACTGCACTAGAGCACCACACTCCTCTGGGACAGGGGACATTTGTACCGGTGTAGCAGCCTGGGAAGTGGTCCTACCAACAAGCCCTCAGCTTACTCAAAAGCCATTTCTTAGCAATTCACAGTCATTATTGTTATTTTATGGTAGAGGCAGTGCAATTTTTGTTGAATTATAAATATTGTAGATCTATTTGCCCCCTCCCCAGCAGTTCCCAAAGACGTGTAAACCCACAGTGTGATTGCTCCCTAATCTAGTTGAGGTGATGAAACGGTGCCAAAACTCTCATTGCAATTTCATTAGCATATTCATGAGTCGCACTTTTGCAGTGTTGCAGAAACAACACAAATTGGTTTGTGAATTGTGAACTCCCCCTTCTTTGCCGTCATCATCATCTTTTTCTTCAGAATCACAAATCGTGGATTAGCGAGGCAAGTGTGCTTGGGTGACTTTGGGACTCGGCCGCTGAAGTTTGTTAATGCACGTCTCCGGGTCCCCCCGCGGTTTTCTGGTGTGGGTGTGGAAGCGCTCCGTGAGCACAGGAGCGGGAAGCAGGGCAGCTCTGGGGCTTCCAGCTCTGCCGACAGGCTGCACTGCCACCACAGCTCTGTTTCCTCACCGCCAACAGGAATAAGCACGTCACTGGCCAAAAGGATGAAGTGCAACAGGCACAGGCAGTTGCAATGTTCAGGTGACAGGTACCGGAGAAGAGCCACTCTGTAGCCTCGGCAGGCACAGGGGTCTGTCACTGGCATCCCGGTAGGATGCCTTGCAGGGGTAGTCACCTGAAATTCAAGTTACCTGAAGCAATAGGCAACAGTGTTCCACTTCCCTCCAGGATTGCTAGGACATACTCCTGAAAGGTCTTCTCTGACCTACCAGCAAGGTCTCTGATATTTATGGGTGACACCTGCAAGTCCCAGCTGGTGGGACACTTTGTGTTCAGAAGCTGCAGCAGAGTTTGAGGGAGGGTTCTCCCTGCAGCTCGGCAGTAGGTTTGGATGCTGTAAGATAATCCCTGTGGCTTTAGAGCAGGGAATATATTTGCAGATGACACCCCAGCCCTTGCCTCACGCCAGCACCTCATGTCACTAAAGCACAGCAGGGGGAAGCACCCACTCCCTGAGGACATGCAGCTTAATTTCACAATAAGCCAGCAGCTTTTAAATATGTTCCACTTCAACTACACATCCAAAGAGATCTATTCATTAACTTAGCACGGGCTGCAGTTACATCTCTTACAGGAAAGTCACTCCTGTATCCATGGGATATTACTCTGGTACCGCATTTGGAAAACCTGAGGAGCCCCCCAGCTCCATGATGGGCACTGATGAGATGGGCAGATGGGAATGCTGCTTCTGGGGAAGTTTTCTCACAGCTCACAGTCCTCCTCTGTGCAACCCAAACCTCTTAGGAGCAGAGGATATGAAATATATTTGAAATGGCAGACTTTCACATGGAACTTGATTTAATTTTCCTGTGGAAAGATCACTTTAGGCTCGCATTGTTCACATGAAATAATGAAACATTACTGATTTAATTAGAGCTCAGTTTTCAGGCTGTGCTTTCTATATTGTTGAAATTGCATTTTGCATGGGACAAAACTATCAATAGATAAAGCAATTTAAAAGGCACAGCTACAGAATATATTCTCGTCCCCTTTTCTTTTGCTAGTTTCAATTCATTGCTCAATTTAAGTATGGAAAGAATGTTTGCCAAAGGTTTCCTGACACATGATTTACAGGAAAAAAAAAAAAGAAGACGGCAGAAGAATGATATGAAAAAACATCAGGGCATCTCCTGCTTGTACTTCTAACCCATTTATGGTACAATATACAGATAATCCAATCTACTGCTGAAAACAAGGTTTGTGCAGTTATGCTCCACTACTTCACAATGCTTCACTTAAAACTTGATAGTTTTCTCATATTTTCTTTCTCCTTGAACTGACAAAGTGGATTGGGCAGGTTCTAGCTGATGGAAATGACTGTCGACTCCTGAGCATTAGCTCTCCGAGGTTTTACATGGGGGTTGTGCGTTCAATTTGGGGAAAACAGGGAGTCAGTTTGTGAGATCACCACATGTCCCTGGGGGCAGGGCAGGGCAGCAAGCCCCACTGCTGGGCCCCAGAGAGGAGCAGGAATGGGAAAGGGGTCTGACCTCCAGGGTCCACTCAGAATCACAGAGTCACAGAATATTTAGGTTTGGAAAGGACCACAGTGGTCCAACCTCCCTGCTCAAGTCTTCCTTCCAGTATTCCTCTTACCCCAGTCTCCTGGGTCAGATTGCTGAGGGCTGGTCTTGTCAGTGAAGACTGATGCAAAGAAAACTGTTTGGTAACTTTGCCTTCTCTGTGTCCTCTCTTACCAGGGTTCCCCCTCCAACATTTAGTAATGGGCCCACATTCTCCTTAGTTTTCCAAACACTCGCTGCGGGCAACATTCCCAGAAAAGACCCAAACGAACACAATCAGAATTGTGACTTCTGTTTTTTTCCTCATTCAGGATAAAAGCTGAAATGTAGTTTTTGCTACTCACTTAAGGGATAGTTTTCTCCCTGCTAGCACAGGTGAGAAGTAACTGAAGCACACCCAGGAATGAATGCTCAGCACTTCCTTGGACAGCGCTCAGCAGGGTCGGTGATTTTGACTCACAAGCCAGACAACAGAGGCAATTCTCCCAGTTTTCTAGCACAAAGTGAGGCCTGAAGCGCACTAAGCCCCAGCTTGAGGCACATGGGGTGAAAACTGAAATAATCCCACTAACTTTATTGGCATAATGTGAATAGCGAAGTGATTCCAAATGAGGACTAAACCCTCCAGAATATAAAATCCTTGAAAATGTGCACCCTTGATTCAAGGGTAAAATTTGGTCATGTAGCACATCATCTATAGCGTCATTGCTGGCAAAATCAGCTTGTTTGGACAATAACTTATCTTGATACTGATATTTGTGCCAGAATGTTGGCACTAGTTGTGTTTCACTGCTAGAACCACAGGATTTTTCTGTCAGCACCAACAAGAACTAGAGGAAGCTTTCCCCAGAGTAAGGGTTTTTCATTGTCTTGTTTGCAGTAAAGAAGCCTTTCTGAGCAAGCTGACATCTACCCTAAATTACTTCCCTGTGTAGAGTGTCTGTGCTGTATAGTAGGAGGCTGCTTATTTCTCATATTGATTTACACAAGGCAGGGTAGTGAACATACAATTAATTAATAGTTGGCTTCATTGGAAGCCAGCTGTTAGCCCCATAATTTACAATGGGAACAGTTTCAGGATAAGAAGAATTATACTTCTGGAAACCGTATTTCTGTGTTTTAAAGGTCAAATCCAGCTTCTGGTAAGGTTTGGGTAGACCCTAATGATCTGCAAGTGATGTTATGTGCTGATGTGTACCGCCATGAGTTTCACATCTTCCTGAAAGAATGACTTTTATGGCACACATTATCCTTAGCATTGTCATGGGTATTTCCTCCAGGCCAAATCAGAAATGGTACTGTTACGTCTGCACATCTCTGTCCAACTTCACTCCTGAAATAAGTCCAATCCAACAAACATTTCTTTGAAAATTTCTAGGTTACTAAGCTAAAACTTTCTGCTGCTTCCGTTTAAATGTTGTGTTTGGTGCCATGAAATAAATCCATGCAACACAACTTGGCTCCACAGCCAATGGATTAATTTATTGACAGAGCCTTCCTCAATATATTGGGTCAGATATTTAAACAGTACTTAATTTGCTGATACCCTTGAAGCTAAAATATGGACATTGCTTCCATGTGTTGTCCTATCAGGAATTCATCCTAGCGGGTCACGAGCTAATACTTTCTGTATGTTTTGAACATGATTTTCTCAGCCTCTCTGAAGCACTAGGAAGTTAAATGCTTGCACTGCAAATAAACTGGCTTCTGTTCCCAGGCCTGATAACCTAAAGGGTGACCATTACTTCACACATTCTTTTTCCTGGTGTCAAATACACTGTGGGCAATATTGGAAAGAAGATAAGAGAAGAATGCACATTCTGCAGGACAGGATGCCAACATCTGACACCTAGGAAATGAAATCTGGCAGAGTCTTAGGAGCTGGCAAAGAAAACCTGATGATCCCAAGTGACCTAACATACACTGTAGCCTGTTCCTTTTCAACTTTGCCTTCCAGGATTTTAACATGAGGTACAAGATGCTTGTGTCTTCCTGCAGGACCTGTCATGCACAGCAGCACATCAAGGCCAGGCTTTGGTATTCCCTGAAGCAGCCAGTGGTTTAAACAACTTCTTCACATGGATATTTCTGAGGGTGGGTCGAGAAGAAACTGAAATCCTGCCAAGGAGGTCTGAGGAGTACCTGAAAGTTTTTAGCCTTTTATTGTAGACTGAAAAGTGCTGGAATTCTTACAGGATGTTTGGATCAGTGTCTGTGCTTCACATCTCACCCCAGCTAGGTTTGGACCCAGAGGACACTATCTGGCTTGTCCGCAGGCAGGCTACCTTCAGTTCAGCTCAGGCAGGAGCCTAAAAGTGAAGCAGAAGGAGCCCTGCAGATCCCCTTGGCTCTGGAGAGGGATGGCTGGGTGTGTGCAAGGATCCAGCGAGGCTGTGGGACAGCCAGCAGAGCCAAGTGCAACAGTCACAATAACAGAGTCCACAGGATTAAAAGGAAAGATGCTCAGAGTTAATATTAGGATGAGCAGCACACTGGGTCACAGGCTGAATTAACCCAGAAAGAGCGGGGTAGGATTTGAAATAACCTTTCCAGTGCCTGGCTACACATGAGTGCCACTGCTATTTGGGGGAGAATATGCATGTTCTTGCCATTTATGTTGTTATTTTTGTGTGTTTAACAGTGTTGCTCATTAAAGAGTTTAAAACTTGAGGCAACAGGGAGAGCCAGTTTATTCTCTGACTTTTGTGGACTTGGTGTCAGCCTGATTTGGTGACAAAAGGTGCTGCTGGCTCACTAGTCCCATGCTTACAGCATCAGCCTCTGGGTAAGGGCACCATTATAGGACAGCCTCTTAGGCTGCAGTGCCCAGGAATGGGAAGGGACACAGCTGGATCTTCATCCTTCTGCTTTGACCTACACCTGTACAAAAACCAGCCCCACTTCTGCGTGCCAGAGTGTAAGAACATGAGAAGAAATTATCTTTCAGTGCCATGAAAGGTTTCTATCAAGGTGCAGAAGCTGAACAGAGAAACAAGGTCTGGAAAGACCCTTTAAAATCCTTCTGGTGGCCTCTTCAGAGGTGCTTGGTTGGGGGCACAGTAGACAGCAGAGGTGCTGCACCAACAGGAGATTCCTTGCTGCATCCAATGGATGCTGAATCAACTTCTCCTCATGAGTTAATCTCAGAAAGGCTTCCCTTTGAGCAAGAAAATGAAGGAACTTGTGGTTTTGTCTCCCCTAGTCAACTGACTTATTTATAATAATAATGATGATGATTTTATAATCATCAATCATTAATCATTATAATAATGATTATTTTATAAACACGAACAGTGAGAATGGGGTTAATGACAAAGGAAAGGAACTTCCTTGCAAATGAGATTAATAACAACAACTCAGATCAAGAATTCCTGAATGCCAGTTCAAAGCCTGTGGCTTTTATTCATCTCATTAATGTAAAGCAGACTTTTGTTCAGAAAAGTATGAGCAAAACCCCAATGTTTTGATGTTTATATTGTTACCCTTTATTTGGTGACTTTTTTTCTGGTACTGGAATCATGCTACTTGCTCTTTTACTGCTTTAGGTTCTTTACTGTTCTTACTCCAGAGCTTATTTTGGGGATTTTATATTATTTAAACAAACAAGAGATGTAAGACTGCTTCCTCCTGAAGCCCAACCTCAGGTAGGACCCGTGGCTCTTTTGGATAAGCCTTGCAGTGACTGAGCTGCCATTTTTCTGTGGAGGGGCAATGACAATTCACAGTCAAGCACAAGGCTGTTTGCTGCCGGCTGCCAGGTGTACAATCTTGGGATACTTGATTTGCCAAAACCACCTCATAATATGACGAAGAGGAAAACACTTCACAAATTTCAACTATGCACATGCTGCATCCCCCTCTGCTCATCCCAGGGCTTGCCTTGTGTATTGGGGAGCAGAGCCTGCAGCTCTGGCAGGAGGTTTGCAGCTTCATTCACTTGCTCTCCAGACCTAAACTCTCTTGATCAGGCCGTGGGAAAGTGGGGTGGGATGAAGGAAAAAGGCAAAGATATCCAAGTAAAGGCGAATCTTATTGAAATCAATGTCCATCCTCACACTCACAGGAAAAAAAAATGATCAGTATTTGCTTAATATTTTCAATGTGCTCACATTCTTTTTCACTGGAAACATTTATTTCTTTAAAACATATTTCATTTGATTTAAAAAACCCCGATAATGAACGAAATACCTAATTTTTGGTCAAGAAAAACATCCTGCTCAACCACACAAGACTTTTGACGGATCATTTATCATCTGATGAAAAATAAAGTCCCTTTGGTTTTGACTAATTCAAAATACACTTTTAATATCCTACAGCGCAGGGAAATTGAAGGAAGGCCTGGTCCCTATTTTACCTACAATATTTATTCCTGCAAACACTGCTGGAAGAAAAACTGAGGAGCGAAGTATTTTGCCCAGGGCTTTGTGTTGCTCTGTATCACATCCTTCATGCTTCCTTGAGTTATTTTTTAACGTGATTTCGACGCCCACACGTACCCACAGAGACACCACCAACACCCTCCGCACAGCCAAAATTATTTGTGGGGGCTCCCTGTGCGCTTCTGGTAAAGGACTAAACCCAAGTCGCCTGCTGGGCAAGGAAATGTAAATGCAAAACCACCGACAAAGGCAAAGATGAGGGCAGGGCATTGGAGAGGAGGGACATCAGCCCCTTTTGGGAGGATGCCGTAGAGAGACTGGGTGCTCCTGGCTGGGACAAAGGGCAGCGCAGGCAGGGAGCAGGCAGGACACGCTAACGAGGGCAGTAATGACCGCGGAGCTGCTGGCTGCGAGCTGAGCCGCGCATCGTGCCGACAACGTGGGAGTTTTCCCTGCCCCTCTCTTCCTTTGCAAGATAGATTTTCTTCTGATCGTTCAATTGTTGCTCGTATTAGAGCATCAATGCTCCCCCCACTGATGTACCATTGATCCGGGAGCACGCTCCCTCCTAACCCGGGGTTTTCTTTTTCCTCAGCACCAAACCTTTATCTGTGTGCAGCGGAAGAGAAACACCTGAAAAATTTACCCGGGGTTTTGTTAGTCTTTCCTTGCTTGTTTTGCTTTCTCCCCCGGCAACAAAAGAGTTGTCAAAAGTAATGTTTATAATAATTTAACGGATTATTTGCTTATTAGATATTAATCATTCTGCTGTGGCCAGGGTCCGTGCTGGTGCTCCTCTACTAGAACAGTGATTCTGATCTCAATTAGATTATGTCTCTCTCCTTTACCTCCCCATAAATCATTCCGGCAAACTGAAATTAACAGCTACTGGAGCGCATTAATAATCTGCCTCACACATTGGAAAATGCATTAGCCGGAACCCTCCCATCACTCTGACTGTTAAGCACATCATTTTGTTTATGAAATATAAACATTTCATGGAAGAGCTCTCCCACATTTCTCTGGGCCTTGTGACAGCTAAAATGATTGCCCACAATTGCCAGTCAGTCAAGCGCCCAAATAAAGTTTGTTTAAAGCCATGCTTCTGTGACTGCCCTATTTTCTCGGGCATTAAAAAACCCATGTTTAAAATAAAATTCCTCTTTATCTGGGAAGAAAGGAAAAAAGAATAGCTGTGTATCTGCCGGAGTTGTACGGAGACAGATGTACACTTTGCAAAGGCTCTGCGGTTTCAATATTTGGTTTAGCTTCACAGAGGAGGAAGTGCTGCCAAATTCTTTGCAAAATAAAGCCCCAGAATAATGATTTTTAGGATGATCTACTTAAAACGTTTCGTTTCTGACAAACTGACATCAACTTGCCGAGTGACAACTTGCATTTTAAAAGCTCAGTGTCTTACTGTAAAGCATGTTGAAATAGAATAACCCACCCCCTTCCCCCAAACTAAGAGTTTAATTTCAAAATGAAATATGAAAATGCAGCATGCAAAGGACATTGCTGCAGCATGTTATGACAACACTGGGCTTTTTGGTGGTTTTCTTGCAAAGCAAAAACCAGCACATAATTAAATTGCTTCCAAGCCTGTTGACCACACAGCTCAGGAGCAATGCTTCCACCCAGTGCCTATTCCACCCAGCCCCAGTATTCAGATTTGCCACCAGCTGGGAGTTTGGGGTTTTTTTGCTCTCTTACATGTGCACTGGCACTGCAAGAACACAGGCAGGCCCGCAGTGATGGTATTTCTCCTTTTCTGGGAAGCGAAAATCCAAGTTTTTTCAGAATGTAGATTGGTTTCACGTGATCTTGGATGAGTTTGCACATCAATACAGTCAGTATCTTGAATATATTGATAACAGCAGTACCTTAACCCAAAAGATTTGATCCTTGGCTGCTGCTAGATCAAAGACCATACAGACTGAAGTAAGGGGCAAACCCCAGAGAATCTACCCATGAAACATAACACTGAGTCTTTAACCAGGGCTAATCTAACACAAAGGCTTTAAATTGGTATGTGTCGTTTACAGGGAATTTATGTCCATTTACTTGCAACAACAAAACCAGGGTAGCACCTGCTGTATAATGCATAAATGAAAACCTCACACCTGACTCTATTCAGCAGTCAGAGCTGGCACTTGAAAATAAGAGAACTAACAGCACTGACACCACCTTCACTTTCACCTTTGCCAAGCTCTTGGTCTGAAAATGAGCATTAATACTGTAATTAAAGCTCTACATTAAAATAGTTAGGCACCTGTGACCACTTTTACTGGCTGGGAGGACTTGTGTCCACGTATTTTCTCATCTGTATCGGGGGAAGAAGCACTGAAGGACTGAGCAAGCTTCTTGAAATATGTGCTTGGGCTCCTGGGAGCGTGCTGCCCTCCCTAAAGCCAGGCACATGCTCATGCCCTTTGCTGAATCAGAGCTCATGTGAGTTCAGCTGTGCAGGTATGGGTATGAGAACAGAGTTTGCAGCTGTAAATTCCTGGGGCTACAGGCCGAGTCATTCTTGTTGGACTGTGGTCATCTGTGCACCGATAAACAATAAATAATTCTAATGAATGCAAGTATTTTTTAAATACAGGAATGAGCCTATTAAAGATTTAGCTGAGTCTTGTTTATTATTCTCAAAATGCATTTGCAGCATATAGAGTAATGTCTCCAGAGGGCTGTTCTGCCTTGGAATATTATGTGACTCTCTATCAATAAATGACACAGCTTTTTGTGTGTTTTAAGTAAAAGAAATAATTGCTCCTCCTTGTAGACTTAGGCAATTAATTGCCCAATTATTTTGTTAAGTGTCACTACTAGAAGAAAAATATTACTGTAGCTCTATGGGCAAATCTCATCTAAACTGAGGGTAAAATTCTGGAAAAGAAAATATATGCTGTATATCTGCATCCTATAGAAGCACTAAACTCCTAATAAAAATGTCCTTTACTTAGGGAAAGTTAAATTTATTTTTTTATCAGTAGCTTGGTTTAATTTTTTTCATACTTATTTTTTTTGCTGACTCATAATTTCTGATCTCTCCCAGGCTTCCTCCATGCTGCTGATGCATCTTGGCAGAGCCAGGCTGGCAGAAGGCAAAGGGGAAGCTCCCAGTGTGCACTGATCTTTTGTAAAACAAGGGGCCTTGGAGCCCCACAGTCCTGTGCACACATTGTGAAATGTCTTTTGTGATGAGGAGCAGGACTTGCAGCACCTGCGAGGTAGCAAAGCAGACAACATCCTTCCTAGCCGAGGTATAATGCTGCAACCTGGAATTTGGTGTGCTTGATACCTCAGGGCAACCTTTTATTGACTCCCTGTAGTGATGCTGTCCCATGGATCTCTCCCAAGTTAGCAAAGGTCCCATAATTGGGGATGAAAATGAAGGCATTGTCTGATCCTTCACGATTTCTACCAGTGATGGCAGCAGGGGCCCTTCAGCCTTCGGGGACTGAAGTGCAAATGCAAGCCCAAACTACAAACTCCTGCTCCAAGTGTGGCTGTCATTCTTTCAGGAAGTTCAAGTGATGCTGTTCACCCCATGGAAAGGGCTGGGATGAAGGAAAACAGAAAGGAATAATGCTACTTTGACTTGAAGCTAGATTGCACCCAGAGGTGCAAACCGTGTCTCTGATGATACAAGCCCAGTCAGATGGGACAGGAGCCTGGGTGAGGACCTCTGGCAGCCCTATCAGGGTTTTTGGTCACCGTGAGAAGCGGTCCCAGAGGTTTTTGCCCCAGAAATCAGTGTCAGGGTCACTTTGCATGGCCAGTACATCTCCCTGTCTGCTGGGGAAGACAGAGTTGAGAGTCCTGGGTTAACAGGACCCTGTCCACAAAGCACAGCCCATCTGTTTGTGCAGCTACACTCAAGATATCTCCAAGGAATCCATAAGGCACATCTCCTGAGCAAGAAAGGAGGGAAGGAAAGCAGGACTGACAGAAAATAGGGCTTTTCTGCAGTTCTCCTATGAAATCCCTTGGGAGCACCAACAGGAATTTCACACCTCAGCTACAGAGCCCATCAATTTTCCCTGTGGGTGTGCTTCAGGCTGCAAGAGGCAGCCAGGCCCAGGAACCCAGCCTGCAGTTATTCAGAGGGATATGGAGGACTCTGTCATATAATTATCTTCATAAACCCATCAAGCTTCATCTTAAAGCTGGCCAGGGCTCAGTTCCTTCTTTTTCTGTAAGAAGTCTCTTCCAGAGCTTGGCTCCTCTGCTGGCTAGAAATAATGCAATTGCTTAAATTTATTCACAGTCAGTTCAAAGCCATTTGTTCTTCTGCCAATATTGTTCTTTAGCTCAAACAGCTCTCCTCTGTTGCACAGCGGGCAGCAAATTTCAGTGTCTAAAAATCCAATGTTTGGGATGCATAAGGATTAGACAGGGGCCAACTGCAGCAGATTTGGAGAGGACACAGACAGACAGAAATATTACATATTTGCTGTAATATTCCCACTCTTAGCCCATGTTATCTTGCCTCATACCTTGACTAAAGCTGACTTAGCTCTATTTCCTAAAAGCTGCCAAAGAAACAAGTTGTACCTGAAATTCTGTGGGAAATTTTAAGTAATGCAACAAGAGACTATTTAATGAGCCCACTGCCCTTTCAGAGGGAGTGCTGGGGAAAGGTAGCATTTTGTCTGAAGACCCACACTTTAAACAAAACAATATGGTGATACATGAGAGACATCAGCTTTATTCTGTCTCCACCTAAACTGAAGTCAAATGATTTTTTTTTCCATGGCCTACTACAAGCTGGATGTAAGACAGCCAGAGGCACAGCTTGCCAAAATCTGTCCCCTCCAATGTGCACTCCCATCTACCCCTTCCTCTAGTTGTCTCATAGCTGAACTGGTAGCAATTGCACAGCATTTGTTTTCCTTCTCCTTCCCTGAGACCTGTAGGAAGCTTTTGAGAAATGGCTGGCACTTGATGTTTATCAACGTTTTTCTCTCACTATGTAGGAGAAAGTATGAGAGATATATTTCATGATGAAGTGGGTTTCTATTTAACAGGACAAAATGAAAGCCAAGCCATAGATCAGCATAATACGTCAAAAGAGAAAAGAGTTTGATTTATTTTAAATTATATCCAAGGCTAGAAATCAAGATCCTGATTTAGGAAAGTACTCCAAGATGTGCTTAAAAAATCAAGCATATATTTCAACTAGGGCAGCTAAAGGATGTAATTGTTTTCTTCCTTTAGAAAGATCACTAAAAATATCTTTTTTTAGACACATCTTTGGTGTTGCACTTAACGCTGTGCACGCTATGTTATAGGAGACAGTGGGGCATTTATACCCCTTAAAATATTCTGGAAATATCTGGGACAACATAAAACTTTGTACATATTTTCTGAGCTGCATTAACATCAGGATAGTAGGAAGCACAAGGACCAGGGCTGAAACCCCAGTGTGTAGTCAGGTTTTTATTGCCCGATTTGACCCTGAAAGGTTGAGGAGAGCTTTGTGCCTTCTGAAGTGAGCAAACACCAGGGTCAAAGAAGAACCGTGCTCATTGTGTTAGTTTTTACAAGGTGAGGGGTTTTTCCCACAGGAAAAAGTTTGCCTGGGAGTTTCGCTCTTTATCACTGCGCACGTCGCCTTTGTCAACCTGGGTATTTACTGCAGGCACAACCTTCACAGACTGTGTGTTGGGGCACCTCAGCTGCTCTTCGTGTTTGCCAGGGTGTGGGAGACTTTGGTGACAATCTCAAGCTAAAGACAACAGCTACCAAGAGCACACAAAACGCTTTTAACCTGCTATTTGTACAACAATACGACAATTGAGAACACAGCAGCAATACAACAAATACAACAGTAAACCTCTGGGCAAGAGCTGTAATTTAGAGGAAGTCTATTGCTAACTGCATGTGCCAAACCAGCTACATCTGCCATAGGGATAAATAGGACTTGATATAACTACACCAGGATAGGGAATTCATAGCAGATTATCCGCCAACAGCAATGTTATTTTAATTTACAGTAAGAAAGTAACTGAAGTAGGAAATAATCCTTCAAGTCGAGGAGAACAGCCCACATGCAGAGTACAGAGCAGATGAGAGCATCACTGCATTCATTGACATACCCAACACTACTTTCTGAGCTTCATACAGCAGAGAGCTACAAAGCAACGTAAAAAATCCATACTTGCATCCTCCAAAGTGGATGCTCTCATGTTATGGGGCTTGTGCCTGGCCCAGGCTTCACTGTGGAGGTGAGTCAAGTGCAGTGTTTGCACAGAGACAGGGCAGAGGCCTTTCCCCAGCTGTCAGGGCCCTGCACTCCCTCCTGCCCAGCCCCAAGCACTTTGCTGGCCTCTTCCTCTAAATGTTTCCAAATGAAGCACCACCCAAGCATTCCCTGCAGGATGGCTTTAGCAGCAGACAACTTTGGAAGGCTTCTCTAAGACTCTGCACTTCTTCAGACCTCCTCTCCCACTCCTTCCTCCACAACTGCTCTGATTTATAGGCCTAGCTTGGCCTTGTATGATTTAATGGGATGGATGAGTTTTTTTAACTGTAATTTATTGTCAGCGAGTAGGTGTCACTGGATGTTCAAGCAAACAGCCCTCATGCAGCCAGGGCTAGGGAAAGAAGCTTGCTTAGCTGGAACCATGCTTTAGTGCAGGAGCTCATTTAAAGGAAAGCAAGAAATCCATATTCCTACAGACATAATTACACCAGCAATTACAATCATTACCATGGCTGTGACTCAGGAGACCTCCCTGAGACCTGAGAACACAAGAATGGATTTTGGGCTCATGACTTTCTGCGCGGTCACGAGTGAGGCGGGGCAACCCAGGAGCTCCAGGAATGCCCTCAAAGTGTTTTGTAGTGGAAGGACAATCAGATTTGTTCCATTTAACCTGCAGGCATTAGCTGGTATGGACATAGACAACTCTACCACTGGGTATTGATAAATAACCCGACCTTGCCGTGGCCCAACTGCTGCAGAAACTATCAGCCCACCTATGTCTAGGCCCACCAGTGGGTTGCTGCTGCAAAATTTCCACAGGGTTGGGTGGCCAGAGCTTTGTCACAGCTGTCTGTGTGGGGAGGTGTGCAGTGGCACCAGCAGCAGTGCTCTGCGCTGTCCCCCTGTGCTTGTTTTAGCTGCCATAAATAAAAACATGAGCAGAGCAGCGCCTCGGAAGTATTTACAGAATAATTTTCAATTGCTGACACTGCCAGGCTAAGCACTGAATGCTAAAGTTTATGATGTGTAATGCCTTGGGTTACCATGGCCCCAATTTGGACAAACCTGCCATTAACACCCGTGTGGCAGTTATTTTACTGGGGGTGACAGATTGTGAGGTAGGGAGAGTAATTCAGACTATTACCCAGGTGAAGGCATGAAAGCTCAGTGATATATGAAGACCACTTAAATTCATTGTATCTTGTACATCACATCTTTGATAGATTATAGCTGTGGCATTAAAATGGAAATGGTTTCTCTGAGGCCTGACAGGGGCTGGGGTGACCCATGACCTCCCTCTGAGGAATGTGACTGACCGAATTATCAGTTAAGAGAAAAATCTATGGGGAATAGACTCACAGTGATGGAGAATCCACCATGCATATATATTTTTTTTAGCTTTTGCTTTGATTGAAAGCTGCGGTACTTGAGCATCTCCCCCAACCTCCTCCTCTCCTTGTCTCCCTGCTCCCCCCAAGCCAATCCCAGACTCCTCTGCTCCGATTCCAGATCAGCCGGGCCCCCGATATTGATTGAAAAATTGTTATTAGAGATAGTAGGTCTTCCTGCATGCTGCCTACTGATTTAATTTGGAAAACACTTAATTTTATGAAGCGGTAAATGATAGTGGCACGCTCTCTCGTGTTAGGGAGCAGCTGGCTCTTTAGCTGTGCGCCGTCACTACTCCCAGGTGTCCTCTTTGCAATCATGTGTTCCCTTCCCCTTTGCTTAACAAGTTATTTCAATTTCTAAACGAATGCTGAACAAGAGAAAGACAACATGCAAATTGAGATCCCAGCCGCCATTCACACATGAAAAAGTTCCCCTGGAATTCCCTCAACTCTGCCCGTCCCTCCCGCCCTCCCTCTGCATCTGTCAGGAAAAAACAGAGCCCTTGTTCTCATCAGATTGTTTTTACCAATGACCTGACACCACCATCTATAATTAATTACATCATTTACATTAGACTATTGACTAAACAAATACATAAATCATAGGCAGAGTCAATAGACGCAGACATATTTAATCATGTTCTAAATAATGATTACTGCTCCCATAATGCAATAATTATTTTCAGCAGCTGACTTGAATTAATCTTCTGTCAAAGTGCCATCTGAAAAAAGAGAGCGGACCACGACGAAGATGAAAGCGGCGGCCCTGGTGATGGAGAAGCTGTCTAGCACTTCGCCCTCACTCTCCCCGTGTCCCTGCCTGCCTCCCAGTTCCCATGAAGTCTGCAGGTGCTGGTTCCTGGAGGATGTTCAGCACTGCCCAGTTGGTGTTCCCACCTTCCACCCCTACCCCTGCCGACAGCAGCACACCGAGCATCTCACGGCGCTGGCCCCGGCACCTGCTCTGCTCCCACGAGACTGAAATCTGCTGTCAGGCAAAGGATGACCTCCTGCTTACTCCAGTGGGTGCCCAGAACTGTCCCTCCACTCCCAAAGGGACCTAGACTCTGCTCAGGCACCCCTGTATCCAGCCTCCTTTCTCTGCATACAGAGGAGTCTGGTTTGCAAGGTGCCGAACGCATCTGAAGCCCAGGCGGACACGACCCTGAATGGATACTGCTCTTCATAGAGGTTAATGCAATTAGGGTGAATTTAACTCTCATTTACTTAAAAGCATTTCAAAAGGCATTTCATTAATTTGCAAAACACACTTCTGGTCTGTTGTGCTGATCTGCCTGGTGTGCTCTGACCATGGTGTGTTTTCAAAGGGCCTTGAGGATGGTGCTGCGCTTCCCCCCCACCCCCATTTCCACAGCAGCCAAAAGCCTCCTCCCAGCAAATTCCATATGAGCATCAGTTTGAAGAGTATGAGACCAGAGCCCCATATCCCCACAGGATTCCATCCCCTGTGGTTAGTTTATGGTGTCATGATAATGGAAGCACAGTATTTTACTGGGGAGAGGCTTAATCATTACAGGTGCTGCTGCAGTGCTCAATAGGAATCATCAGAGAAGAAGGAATATCCTGTTTAGGGTTGGGAATCCCCCAAGAAGGAGTTGAGCCTGTCGTGGCCATGATTCCTGGTCAAAAACTTGTGAGATGACAGCTCTGTCGTCTAGAGCAGTAGGGAAAAGGATTTCTAGCTGGGAGAAGTTTGGGTAATTTAGGGAGTTCTTTATCTTGCAGCCAGCACAAGAGTGGATTTGGGGAGGGTGAAAAAACTTCTTAACATCTTTCCTCCTCCCACAGCAAGACAAGATCTAACAACCTTTTGGTCAATCAGTCATTTTGACAACATGTAACTTGACAAAGCAGGATTGCACTGCAGGTAGCTGCAGCCACTACAGTTGTTTTTCCATATTGCTGTGCATTGGGATAAAAATTACACTGCACTTAACACTGGACAAGGGACTAAGAGTTCTGGAAGAGACAAACTCTCCTGCCCCAGGTATTATCTAGCTTCCACCAGAAAGGAGTTGAAAGCATGTCTCTAAATTTCCTATTGCATAGATTTTCCTGGTCTTCTGGCCTTGTCAGGACACTACACCCAGTAAGTTTCATCCAGCACAACCCTTCTGTTTCTGAGGGTGAAGGAAGTGTAAAAGTGGGCAAGAGATAATTTAGCATATGGAACTTGTTAGGAAATTCAATTCCAAAATAAAAAAGTAATAGAGGAGAGGAGAGGAGAGGAGAGGAGAGGAGAGGAGAGGAGAGGAGGGGAGAGGAGAGGG
>WAAE01020946.1:106191-274989 GCA_013400495.1 Nicator chloris
GGAGAGTGGTCGAGGGCGGGCGGGGGGGGGGGCGGGGAGGACGGGGGGGGGGGGGGGGGGGGGGGGGGGAGGAGAGGAGAGGAGAGGAGAGGAGAGGAGAGGAAGGCAGACTTCTGTTTGGGAAATTGAAACCTGAGAGCTGAAGGTATTTATAGCATAGACAATTCAGTAACATCATCATTATATATGTCTGGCTGATTCTTCCTACCAGTACACATTTGCCATAACACAGATCTAAATCAGCCCAAGGAGATGTAATGAATGGCATTTGGAAGTATACTTTGGTATTCATAGGACCTCCCAACACGGCACATTTGAAAGCTTTTCTAAAATAGAAGAATTGGGCAGACTACACTGAAATATTCATGAAGGATAATGAAAAAACAGCTGTCAATGACAGTGTTATAGGTTGGTTAATATTGTATGATGAGTGTGTTATATCCATAAATAAACAATAAGTATAAAAGTTAGTGAATATAAATAATCATTAATACAAACAATAAATAATAAAATATAAGCTCGAGAGGGTGATGGGATAGAATCAGCACAGGCACCAACTATGAAATGGTTTTCTGTTCTACTGCTCAGTCTCTCAAAAAGCTTTCAGAAACTGGTATTATTATTCTCTGCTTTCAAATCCAGAACAACGCAGTATGCTGTGCTTCTTTCTCTTTCAACATGCACTAATAGCGTTTCAACAATATGCTGGTGTAATAAAAACCAGCAATTTCTACTTTCTAGAGGGTATGAACCTTAAATGGGCACAAAAGGAACGAATCAGAAGAATGTATTGCCAATAATGTTATTTTATTCCCTGGAACTAAAAGGAACTTGTGTGAGCCACGTAACTGTGGTTGGTTTAAATGCAACCTTCAACCCCAGACTTTAATTACTGGTGGAAAATGGTAAAATAGTTTGATTGGTTGTACATGTGAAACATTAAATACAGGGATGAGAGTGAGAAATCTTCCAAAGAGAAACAGACAAAAAAAAAAAAAAATCAGCTTTACTCTTGTAACCTGATGAGACTGATCTAACTCCCCCGCCAAATCCCTTTCACTCCCAGTGTGCACAGAAATCAGCATCACCCTTGGGAAACCTCTTGGAGGTGTTCCCTCCTTTAACTGATGCTTAGTGGTCACTGAGCATCCTGACAAACAGCCTGCAGGACGCTGGTGGAAGCTCACAGGAGGCTGGAGAGCTTGAATGATTCCCTCTTGACTTTGCAGGTACCTGCACATTGGAAAATGTGAAATATTCTCATCACGGAATTCCCATTCACTCCCTATTTACGTGATGCCTTCTGAATTTATCTTCTCTAACCAGCCTGCTGTGTCCACCCAAAGGCCATACCTTAATAACCCCATCACAGCTAGGCTTTTGAAGATATTTATTGTCCTGGCCAATCCTCTGGTCCCCCTACCAGCCTGAACACATTTATGGACAGTAGATGGCTGTTGAGAGGCTGCAGTGCGAACTGGGACTTTCACAGGGAGATGCCTTGTCTAGAGCAGCTGCTTGAAGCCCATTAACCAGAGTCATGACTGAATTCAGATGACAATTGCCCACTCAGGAGCTATGGCACTCCTGTCCCTCCTCACTAGCAGTTTTTCCCGTGCCAGGAGCAGGTAAAGCAGCCAGGACCCACACTGCTTTGTGCAACGTTGCAAGACACTCGGGTGCTGTGTTAAAAACTATTCTCTGCAGAACAGGAATCACAGTCACGCCAATTTCAACAAGGTTTTTGAGTTCTACACATCCTTCTTGGCAATTCCCTTCTTGCATCTCTATTTTGCTTTGGTAGGGTTAAAGCACTTGTCTCCGGTTTCCAGGTCTTGTGGAATGGTGTTCATTAGGGACTGCTTCCCCTTGATTTGTTTGTCTCTATTACAACTAGATCTTAAAATAACTTTTCCATTGAGGTTTGGTTTTTCAAAGCCAAAAGACAAGTCCTGGTCAAGCCCCTGTTATTGGAGATAGTGGCCAAGAACTCGAGAAATCTTCCTGCCTTCCCATCACTTGAATGTGATCCTGGGGGATGGTTGCCCACTGGTGCAAACAGCAGCATGGATATGAGCTCATAGCCCCCAAATCTTTAATAAAGAAATGAGGCTCGCTTATTACAGCCAGAGGTAAGTAGCCAAGTGATATGGTTATTCATAAACTTTTGATAAGTCTGTCATTTTTAGCTATGCTTTAAAGCAACCTTTTAAAATGATGTTTCAGGAACACAGTCAACAGCAAGGCAAGCTGGTCTTTGGCTTGATTAGATTTTGCTCCCTTTACCTTGATGAAACGATGGCTTATTAGCATTCCAAAATGAGAGTGCGCTCTAAATGTAAGTGGATTTTAATACAATCTTTCTGAGGAAATGTCAAACTGTATTGGGTACGTCTCCTCCCTGCCCCCCCTCCTTCCCTGAATAGCAGAGTTCAGCAAGGAACTGTGCCAAAATAATGAGTGAGGGACAGGAGGAATTTCAGACTCAAGGTAAAAGATGAGAAATAAATCCTGCCAGCAATAATGTCACTGTGGTTCTGCCACCAACAGCTTAATTCGGTGCCTTTCCTTCGGTTTTCCACCAGTGTAGCAAACAAGGCTTTGGCCCTCCACATTTGTCATAACTAAATTAGCACTTAACACCGCACACCAAAAGCTGGAGGCTTTGCTGGTGTAAATTGGTCCTAATTGGCTCAGTTAATTATACCAGCTGGAAGAGTCATGCCAAGCAGTTTTACTCTGTTGTGCACCCTGTTTTATTTGCCATCACTAAAGCCGTGCACAGATGGGCCTTCGGAGGTTGAAGTGCCCTGAAAAATTTTTACCCAAGGTGAAAAAAACCCCAACAAGCCCAAGCCTCAAACAGTCAAAGTATACCTGCTTAAATTAAATTAAATATTAACATCCCCTGCTTTGGAGTTACACCGTGAACGTAATATGTGCACTGTTAATGAACCGCAATTTATTTACACCTCAAACAAAGAGTATCCTCACTGCCCTAAAGTAGTTAAATTGCCCTCTTCCTAGTGAAATTTATTGCCATTTAAACATGCCAAAAGGCCATTCTGCTGGTCATTACAAAAATCTATCATTTCTGCAACTGCTGGTATCCTGTTCTGTGGTCAAATTCAATCTGAGAAGGGTCAACAGAATTTTTCCACCAAATGCTTCCCTCTTGCCTGTCATCAATTTACTTTTGTCAACAAAAAGGGCATTACTACCGAATGAAATAGAAGATCCTCTTAAGACCTCTGGCAAACAGCGAGAGCTTCTCTGACGTATCACATCTTTTCTGCTTGCAGATATGTGTAAATGTGTGTGTGTGCTAGGATCAAAATACTGAATGCATGAGCAGGAACTTCGTAATTTGCCAAGCTTCTTTTGCTCCAACAAGCACTCACATTTCTAACTACTGTGGATAGTTGCGCAGTATTTTCAGATTTTCTCTATGAGAACAGTTTTAAGAATAAGTTTTCTATTAGGAAATTATGACTGCAGTAGCAACTGAGACTTTTTTCATGTGCCTCTTCTACTTTTCTTCTGTGAACACAGTCAGAGCACACACCAGGACTTGTTCCACTTCACATCAGATCCAGGTTTTTGTTAGGTATTTAAAAACCCTAGGGAACAATCTAGTGAAATATAATAAAATTATTATTACTAATAAAACCAGCACAGTGCCCTTATTTCTTTTTTTTTTTAATTTACAAGTGACAGGAAACACAAACTGAAATTAAGTCAATTAGCTCACTACTACTAATCAGCATCCTAATTAATTGAAGGACCCCAGTACTGCACCCCATTCTTCTGGCATACTATTAAACACTTATTTTTGATGCCTAATCCTCGTCACAAAGAGCTAGGAGACCGACTTTTATTATACACATAAGACAGGGAGAAGTAAAAGGCAAGGAGGAGAGCCAAGTGTGTAGCTTTGAGGTTTCCTTGTAATGGGAATACCGTGTTCCCTTGGTCTGCAAGTAATTTGTCCCAAACCCTGCAGGGAATTGAGCCTGGGAGAGAAAGCAGGGAAAGGATTTGGGTGCTGGCTGGAAGAAAAGAGTCTGAAAACATTTCTCAGTGCAAGTAATGGCTGGGCACATGATTACTAGAATAAGGAAAAGCATGAATGAGTAATCAAAGTAGGACAGAGCAAAGCCACAAAGCTCCTGATAGCATGGAATATCTAAATCATTGCCTACAGCACTGGCTTCAAGCAATGCTCTCAACAAGACATTTCAGGATACACTCCCATTTCTGAGGTTCTTCCTCAGCAGCAGGAATATTGCTGCATTCTTAGGTGGATCCAGCTCCTTTTCAGTGTGCTTTCAGTTTGTCACGTCTGTAATGATTGTGGATAAATGGTAACAGCTTATTCATACCACATCATCTCTCCTCGGTACCTTTTCATGTAGACAACTAATGATTGATCTGGAGCGAGTTTTGGCCCTTTCTTCCCATTTTTGACCACTGTAGGGTGGTCCTAGGATAAATCCTGTGGGTGTTGATCCCTTTCCAATAGGAAATGGAAAGCTGATTTCATTTTCTATAGCAGAGCCATATGTTTTGATGAACCACAGTACAGATTCAAAGATCCACTTTTTTTTTTCTTTTTCGGTGACTCGAGGAACTAAATTCACAGGTAGCAAAGGACATGGCTTCTGTTTCTCTTGGAGCAAAATATAATTCCTATACTACATTCTCTGTCTCCCACATAATTTCAGTGGCCAAGGGATAGTGGATTTTACTTGGAAGAGCTCTAGCTTATGTTGTGTGTGTGCTTTCTGAAAGCCAAGCACTCAGATGCAGCATTCAAGCTTACTGAAAGAGTTGGTAGGGGCAAGAGGAAGAGAAAGAAACAATCATAACACAACACTCTTTAGTTAAGAACCACCTGAGCTGTGTCCTGTTTTCTTCTTCAGGCTGTTTTCCTGTATGCAAACACACAGTGATCAGACCCTCCTCCTCAGTAGTGCCAGCTGGATAATGGTGAGAATACTGAGAGGTTTGGAAAGCTTGTGTGTCTCATAATTTTGTTTTTGTACAGGAAGCCAGAGTTCTCAGCAGGCACATTCAATTAAAAAAAAAACAAACAACAACAAAAACAAACCCATGTTCTGAGCCAAAAATTCTCTCAAGCACTTTTGTTTGAGCTTTGAAGGAAAACCATCTCTCAGAGAGTCTCCAAAATCATCATGTCAAAGTTATACAAATGTTAACAATTTATTCCAAGAAAATTAAATCTGCTGAGGTGAGACTGGGAGGTGTTAAAACTTAATGAACATAAAAATACATAGCCTTGCTTAAACAGAACTGAATTTTCTTGAGCTGGCTACAGTTATCAACATTCCCTTTTCTGGTTTTTAATCACTTGCAAATTTTCATATTATGTTTTCTGTGCTGGAAAGATGATGAGAGTTGTTTCCCTGTTTGAATACAATGCAGGTGAGGAGAACAGCCTGTGACAGTTCACAGTAATTGCTTGTCTTGACTTTTCAGAAGAGTTGGCCAACACAGAGCAAAATAGGGGCAAGTGAGGCACCCCTCTCTCCAAAAGACAACAAATCTCCCTTGTGTCTGTTCTCAGGGAAACATCCTGCACGTGGGCAGGGGAGAGGGAGAATGGGAGTCAGGCATTGCAGCACAACTCATCTTCACCTCACTGTGACCCCTGTTCCTGGGAGCACAGGCTTCCCCCAGTAACTCAGCCTGGGCAGATGCTCCTGGTGAAAGGGCAGTGACCTCTTCAGGTGGCAAAATCAGATCTGCCACCGCTCACCTGGCAGAGTCAGGGTGGGTTTGTAGGTTTTTCTGCACAGTTTTGCTATTGAGAATGAGGAATATAATTTGGTTCTGACTGGAAGTTTTGCTCAGCTTGGTCTCTGCTGCAGTGGTTTGCATTGCATCTGCGTAACAAATTTTGCAAGTTAAATTAACGTGAAAGGCAGAAAATTAAAGATATTATGAGAACTGAAGGCAAGCATAAAGAATTTTGTCTCTGTCAATAGCAAGACCTCTTGCATGCTTGTCTGTGCTTCAGACACGAGGCATGAGATGAATCTGGAAAAGGATTTTCGTGACAGGACAAATTCTCCAGTAAGAGCACTTTAATCCAAGAAGCAATTTGCCTCACCAGTAATTTTTCAGTATTTCCTTTGTCATTGTTGAAGGTGTTTGTGTCTGAAAGCAAGTTTTGTTTTTCACGCTGGCTGGATTTTGTTTGTGGTTTACAACTCAGGTGAGACCCTTATCTGCACGCAGGTGGCATCATTCCTAAGCTGTAAAATGAACAGGGACCTCAGAAACTGATACTGAAACAGAGGCGACAGGGTCAGAGCAGGATGGAAAAATAGACTGTGTGGAAAGGGAAAAGCTTACACAAACATGAATATATATGATGACTGTGAGTGCAGTTAAAACCATACAGCTCAGGATGGCCTTATCCAAAATTCATTGGAGTCAGCTGAGAACATCCTAACATCCTCAAGGGCTCCGGGTCGTGATTTGCATCAGTGAGTCTCATTTTGCCAATTTTGTGGTTAAATAGACGTTCCATTATGTTTAATTTTATTCTGCTCCCAAGGAAGGTGGAGTGCAGAACAGTGTCTGCCAAGCACAGCTCTCAGGCACTGGAGATGCAGGACAGATTCCCAGCTGGCAGAACGATCCCCAGTACAGGGATTTCTTGCATATCGAAAGGAGCCAGGAGAAGGAAGTGAGATATTGTCAGTCACACAGATCATGACAGACTTTCAGTTTTAATCCACTGAGTGTGTTCAGTGCTGCCAGATAATATAGTTCATTGACAATAGTTTTTTTACACAAGTCTGCTTGTTTCTCATAAACAGCAAAAAGTCATGGCTTGGACACAACAAAATAAAAAAAAAGACATAATTCCAGTTTATTTCAATAGGGAAGATGATGCCCCATGTTTCTCTAATTAATATCAAGATGCCTGATTCGAAAAAAAGGAGTCAGAGAAATCTATCACATTTTGCAAGAAAATATTTTAAATTATCTATCCACGTTTAATAATTTAAAAGCATCTAACCAACCTATGCTAGCACATCAACTGGACAGGGTTAAACTCATCAAATATATCCTGGATCCAAGTGACTGACAAATACCAGCACTCTTTATGAAAATCCCATGCTTCATGTTTTTTGTCACTGCTGTCTAGGCTGTGACAAACATCGGGCCTCAGGCAAAAAGGCACAAAGCATTTCATGTCATCAAAACATGAATATGAGCTTTGCTTGGCATTTTTCCAGGAAAGGAGCTGGCCTGACAGCTCATGGGCATCCAGAATTATTGCTTGCCTAACTGCTGAATAACATAAACCCTCACAAATCAAATCTCACTTTCCAAGTACCCTAATAATTCACTGTGTAGTGGCTTTCTTCCGATGACTGTACGCTAAGCCAGAGAAGCCAGCAGTGCTGCTTGCTTAGTACTGATCATATTCAATGTGTATTTTGTTTCTTAGGTGGATATCCAGCAGTTGTTAAGTTCTTTATTCATAGCAGACTTTGCAAACAGACAGGGAGTAGTTTAAAGGAGCACTAAGATGATCAGTCTCCAGCTAATTCTGATTATTATTTTCCTAACCTTGAACCAAGAGCTGAGAACTTTTGTATGATGGAGCAAGGCATTGCAGCTTGTGACAATGCAGCTTTTCACTGATATCAGAGATATCAGTGTAAGCATGGAGATCCCATAAACCCAATGGATTACCACCAACTCATTAAAAAGTCATCCTATTCCTCCGTATCCTCCTCATTTGTGAAGTCAGATAGGGAAAAGTTTGTTCTGCTTATGATTCCTGAGGCTCCTCTCTACTTCCAATACACACCTGCTGGCAACTGCCTTGCAACAGCTTCACTTAGAGATGGAATTTCCATCTCTTTGTGGGCTTATAACTGGCTTTGTTTTTGGGCTGCGTTACCACAATGGCAATAAAGAACTGAAATGGTGCCCCATAGCATAGGGAGAGGGGAAAAATGCAGGCCTTTTGCTCCCAAATGGAAAGGTGAACCGAAAGATAGTTTGTGGGTTGAATGTGATGATGGGTTATATTTCATCATATCTGTTTATTACTGACTCAGAAATCATTCAAGACAGACTTGTACAAGGTATACAGCTCTGACTGCAGAAGCTTTTCTTCCTCCTCCCCCTCAAACCGGTATTTATTTTTTGTTTAGTGTTACTTGGCAAGCTTTTGTTGTAGTTTACTCCCTCACTCCTCTAAAGCAACTATTTTCACTTTAAGTTCTGTTTCTGAAGAAGGTTCTGGGACTGAATTCCTATCCAAGAATTGATATCTAGCAAAGGTGGGATGAACTGGTTTTCTGGAAACACTTCTCTCCCCCTGCTTTGACTAGAGGTAGCCTGAACAGCAAAGGAGGAAATATAAAGCAGGGAGGCTTTGAAGATGCTAAAGAGCAGCAAAAGAAAAAAAAAAAAAAAAGCAGCAAACAAACCTTGTCTTTATTTTTCAAGTAAGCTGGTGACAGGATAGTTGATCAGACGGACTGCCTGCCCTGATCAAGTCTGACAATTCTACGGTTTTATCTTCCTGCAGAACAGAAAACTAGGCTGAACTGATACTGGCAGTCAAGACAGCCTCCTGAAACAGCCAAGGGAAACAAATCTCCAAACTGACAAACCAATAAATTATTTAAAAAAAAATCAGGCTATAGTAATATTTTTTAAAAAATTACACCACATTAATCTTTTTCAAGAGGTAATTAAGTCAATAATTTAGAATATTTTGCCTTTTTTTTGGCTTACAAGCAAGCCTTCCCATGCCACGTGCAACTGCTTTTTGTTTGGTAGTCAGTTAAAAGACAAGGAACCTCTTCCCTCTTCACCAGGAAAGCCAATTTTTCCATGTTTGATAGAATTGCATCCTGAACTTCTCTCCATTTGTGCCTGCCACTGCACTTTGCTTGCAGTTGATGTCCGCAAAAGGTTATTCCTTTTGGTCCTTGCTGGGCTGAGTCCATCTTGAACCAGGCTGGGGTCTACTGCAGACGATTGCAATGCCCATTCTCACCAAGGCTTGACCTGTGCCCTTCAGAGAATTATATCTTCTCACAGGTGAGTTCCTGTAGTCAACCATCTCAATTTCCCTATGCATAGCTCTGAATATATAAAAAATGAATACATCAAGTGATATCTGTTGAATTTAAGTGGTGAAGATCCTACTGATAGGACTTGGTGGAAAGCTATAGTTAACAAAACCTGAAAATGTTTCAAACTGAATTCTGCTGTTTTGAGCACAGGGGCCAAAAAAGTTAAATTACACTCCCCCACAAATTCCTCCTCAAGTGATGTTGGAACAACTCTTAAGAAAAGAAATTTGAAAGAGTTCATTCTTAAGCTCCAAGATCTTCCACAAGAAGGTGAACAGTAGAGCTCTGAAAAGGAACAGTGGTGAATGGGGTTGATTCTCTGAGCCAGCGGGAAGGGCTGCACCCTCCTGTAAACCTGGACCTGAACACACGCAATCAGCTGGGGTTTCTGCCTGTGGAACAGAGTGGGACCAAGGCCTATCAGCCAGCTCACTGCCTGCAGCTGCACAGTGAAGCTGTTGCCCTTGTATTTTCTGTTACCTGGCAATAGATGTAGCTTATCTGGAAGTGTGTTTTAAACCACAAGTATTTTGGCATTACATCTCACTGCTGCCACTGCTCTCTCTCCCACACGGAGTTCCACAGTGGGCACTCCCTGGTCCACGGAAAGAGAGACTTGTTATGTTTTGCAGTTCATTAAATGCCCAGAAACACCAATCATTTGCATATGTAAACAAAAATTGGTTTTCAATATGTGTTTCTATGTACTAATACTAGAAAGGCCTTGTACTTGGAAACTTAGCAGAAACAAAACCTCCGTGCTGTTAACAGGGTACAGATCTCCTTATGGACAACATGATTTTGAAGAAAAGTATTTTCAGGTGAAAAAGATAATAGAAATAGAGACTGAGGTTCACCCTTTAGTTTCTCATGACTGTGGGACAAGACTTGCCCTGGGAAGCAAGCAGGGAAGAATAAACCAGATTAAAATCAGTTGAGTAAAGTGGGCGTCAGACTGTCGGATAAAGCATCACCCTGCACAACAAAGATGATTGAACACTCATGAAACAACTCGAAACTGTCCAGTGTCAGCTTTAAATTTAAGGAGTCAGATTGAGTTTGGCATAACACAATCACCCTCAAGCTGCAGCAGCTCAGAATTCACTTCTCCAGCAGGCTGGACCCCCGCCGTGTGGTGGCAACCTCCTCCCTTTCCTTGTGGGGATCAGCAATCTAATCACTGCAGTTAAATCCAGAATCACAGGCACACGAGAGCCCCAAAGCACATGCTGTTGGTGCTCCCCTGCTGCTCTGCAACCAGAGGAAGCTGCTTTATGCCTCTGGGGAATGGATTATGGCCCGGGGAGGTGCTGGAGGCATTACTGGGTGTGGGAGGAATGCAAGCCCCAGCAGCAGGGAGAGCAGCCAGAGCTGCAGCACCCTGCTCTCACTGCACAGGTACCTGTTGGCAGAAGCAGCAGCTTCCAGTGTGACTATGCAGGGACAACTCCTCTCTTGCTGCTGGATTGAACACCAGTGTCACCTGGTTTCTCCATTGCTGTTCTTTGTAGGAGCCCACCAATTTACCCTATATCCTTATCAGTGCTTGACGCCAATATCTGTATTTGAATTAGGAGAACTTTATGAAGCAGACACTGTGTTCAAAGCCCAGAGATACTTGTTTTGAAGACAAACTTACAAAACCTAATCACTTTTCAACACAAACCTAGTTCAAACTGTGGCAGCTTCCCACAAGGTCTCTCACTGAAATTCTTTGCTAGCAAGACTGCGCAGGACATCACTCGCCGAAAGGCAGAAGAATACTTTTACAGCCCAGGATTTTCCTCCACACCACACCCATGCTAGCCAGCACGAGACCCCTCCCAAACATGCCAATGCCACCTTCAGTATCACCACAGGGACAGAAGAGTGCTGGTGAGTAATTAGTACTTAATGAAATCAAACATTTCCACTTTTCGAGCGAGTTGAACTTCATGTGTCCCATCCTCAGGCGTTCTTGTATCATACACTTCCTCCAGTAACTGTTGGGCAAATATTTCTATACTGACTAACAAGACCATAACAGGGCCATAGCTTGTGGTTTATGCACAAATTGTATATTAAACCCAAAGTTCTGCAAATTAATACCTGCAGGTTGCTACCTCTATTTCCATTAAGTGCAGCATATAGCGAAATTATCATCAATGTGTTTTTGAACTTATTATCTGTCTGTCATGACAAGGTCTCATTTTGTAGGTTAGTTTAGACACATTATTTGATAAGAGCAATAGTCACAAGAGTAGACAAGGTATACAACTAATCCACTTAATTATGATTCCTTCACATTTCACACTGCATATATGTAGGCAAAAATGGAAATGACTACGCCCTTTAATAAAGGCCATATATTTATTTATCCCAAGAAAGTTAATTTGGCTTTGCAAATGAGTCTCTCAACACAGCAACATTATTTCCTATAGAATATTAATCTCCTCTGAGATACCTCTTTTAGAAAACCACTGCTTACTGGAAACCCAGAAGAAAACCCAGAAGCAGTCTTTGTAATGCAAGAAGGTTGAGGTCACCGGCACCATCCTTATCTGCAGGAGAAAGCAGTTACAGTTTCTGATTCTGAGTTTCTGCAAAATTAGGAAGTGACTCCTGGCATTCAATACTCCATGTGGTTGAATCTACCACGTTCAGACACTTCTATAAACCAAAAGTAAGGATTCTGGCCCTAAATTTAAACCAGAGCTTGTTTGCAACAAGTATGATTGCCCTGTTTCCAATGGCATTGGATGTGGCTGTCTCCAGGGTGTGGCCCTGTTCCTCTTGAACACAAGCAGCAGTTGGAGCAAGCACATGTGAGTGGGCACATCTGAGATGGCAACTCCACTGCATTTGAACAAAATCATCTTCCCTGCAGTGTTGCTGTCCTTAGGGCACTGCTGCAAGTGCATGACAGTGGTGAATGGAACAGTGAATATGTCACCCCAGTCCTCACACAGCTTCTGGATGAATGCCATTCAAAAGCAGTAGCATGGGAGCATGACGTGGAAAGAAGGTGGCGTGATGGTGGCTACAAATACTGACCTATACCTGCACCCCTCAATTTAAACGCTGGCTGTGATCCTCAGAAGTGAGCATAAAACTGCACTTGGATTGCTAGTAAATGTCATCCAAAATGCAATTGTCATCTCAGCATTTTGCTATGCAGATAGGGTTGTGCCTCCTGAGAAAAGCAGTGTGCTGCCCTCAAGAGAAAGCCCTGTTTATCACTTGGAGATGCAATAAAAATAACAAATGTCCAGAGTAAACCTAATTCACTGTGCTACTTAGTATTTGAAATACATAAATATGTCAAGCAAAAGACCTCTAATAGACCCTTTTATACTGGTAATAGTGTACATATAATTTTCCTCTCATTAGTAAAAAAACTGCCTAGGGAACTATCGGCCCATCCTTCATCCATTTAATCTGCATTAGTTTACTTTTACCTTGTGTTTAATCTGCTTTCCCTCAAGGTATTTTGAATAAATCAATAGGAATACATGATTGTTTAATGATTTTTAGAAGAGCTCCCTTCGACCACAGCTGCATGATTTAGAATGACTAATTCCACTTTTTACAATTGATCCCGCCGCACACGGCCCATCCATTCCTGCCACGTCTGGCCAAAGGGACCGGGAGCTGCTCCACAGTGAGGGGCTTCTTAAAGGGGCCAAGGAAGGTCCCCAACAGCTTGTGGGGAAAAAACAAGTAAGGCAACAATATACTCAAACAAAATGCTCTTAATTCTTGGCAACAGGTTCCAGCTGCCTAATGTGGCTCAGCACTACAGCCTGATCGTGACTCTCATACACCTGGGCTTTGGGTGCACCACTGTTCCTTTCTCTTCAGAGTGGCCAGGGGCAACAGAGGATTTCACAGGATGCAAAGAGAAGGCCCAGTCTGGCAAGAGGGACACCTGAGAGTGGAGTTTTGTTCTTGGGTCTGAACGCACAAGCTTACTGAAACTCAGTCTAACATCAGAGACTGCTTGCTTAACAACAGAGGCAAAGCCCTCATGATTTGACATGCAAACATCCAGTCACTTCTAGCTTTCATTTCTTCTAAAAGAAGCCTTCTTTCCCCTCAAAGTTGTTTTGACAGTGTGAATACACCCGTGTAGCAGAAATATCACAAAAAAGGACTGTTGTGCCTCTTTACTCCATCTGCCATGGAGGAGGTGTGGTGTAGTGTGTGTAGAACTAGGGCTGGGATCAGGAGGGTTCATAGCTATTCACATTTATGCCCTTGAGCTGATGCCTGACAGGGGATGTGCCCTCCTTAGTCTTGTTTGTCATCTCACCAGCTGCCTGATCCTTTTTAAAAAAGACATAAATTTCCTCAAAAAATCCCAAACCTATACTACATTTTACACAGAGGTCTGAGTACAGCAGAGCCCTCGTGGCTGTCATTCCCTCTGGACACTTGACACAAACAGCAATAGTTATGGCACAACCTTATTTTATTGCGATCATGGAAAGGATAAACCAGGCTGCAAGTGCCCAGCCTGGTGTCCTGTGCCATAACCACATTCTTCTCCCGAGAGTGAGCCTGATACTACTTTACTGAAGTTTTCAGTGTGCAGCCCTTTCCCAGCCCTGACCCCCTTGTTCAGTGGTGTGGCCAAACCTGCTTCCCAAACCTTCCCAGACCTTGCATAGTCCTCCCAGAGGAGGCTGTCTTCTGCCAGCCCACTTTCTGCTGGGTCTTATCCTATTGCCAGAAATATCTGAGTTTTGGGGGGGTGGTGGTGAGGGGTGGTGTTTTGAGCTGTCAGCATAGGGCACAAAGGTCTGGGAACTGCAAGAGAATTATCAGCAGTATCCCTAACAAGCTTGACCTTTCAGACAGCTGAATTCACAGGACATAGATGTCCACAAAACATCTCCTCCCCCTGACCCTGTCTCTTTTAAAACATTGGTGGGTTCTGGATTACACCATACATAAAATTCAACATTCCTCTTAAGACTATATTCACCTGATTTCAATGGTGAAGCTGCATGATATATGAGCCCATTGGCAAACAGACCAGCATTGTATCAACACTCAGGGCTGACACTGCTACAGCACTAAAGGGAAAAATACTGGTAGTTAGCTCAAATAAGTCAGAAATCTTTGATCAGTGATTGAGACAGGCTGTGTGAGAGTCCTTACAAAGTGCCAAGGTACAGAAGACATTACAGTTTACAGTGGATAATCTATTGCTCTAGGGTTTATAAGCTGACTGCAGTCCAACAAAGACTGTCGAGAAGGCTGGCAGCTGAGAACTAGGCTAGCACTTATTCTTCATTCTATTATCAGCCTAATCAGTACTCAAAGCTCTTTGCAAGATGGTAAGGACTTTGGGGAGATAGAGAACTCCCATGAAAAGATTGGAAGACATCACGCTGTGGACACTAGAAATCCCCAGGGAATCAGAAGGAACTACATTCTGCACTGAAAAACTTCTATACATCAGAGGAGCACCCTCAGCATACCAGGAGGCAGGGAACAGAAGCTGCAGTCAGTTGCTGTCACTGCTCACTCTCCTCAGCTTGTCTCCATGGGAAAAAAGCAGTTTGGGGTTTTAGGAAGAGAAAGTAGATGTTGGTGCCCACATGATGAGTCTCATAAGATGCTTAAAGTATCCTTGACAGCATGGAGTTTTCTGTGTGTGATCCGTTTGATAACCGCTACCAAATGGTTAGAGCAGCACATCAGGAAATGTGGCAACTGACAGACTTCTCCAAGCAGTCCCCTCTCAAGGGTTCCAGTACTCTCCCTGGAGTAATGCAGCACCTTTAATGACTACAGAGGGAAAAACTCTCTGGGACTGGAGCAGATGTTCTTCAAGCCACCCACAGACTCCCCCTCAGGCTCCTTGACCTGGCGTTCTGTCACCCACTCCAGTGGACAGTGATCCCCTGGCATGAGCCAGCTCTGACTCTGCTGGGGAGACAATGCAACAGGAGCAACAAGGAGACTCAGTGTTTCTGCTCCAGATTCCCTGCCCACATGTCAAAGCCATAAGCCACACCACTGCCAGTAATTCTTCCTGCCACCCAAGGCATCAGGCTGAGGTTTCTCATTTACCCCAGAACAGAGCAGTGATGTTCTAAAGGAAAACCAAAAGGAATTCCAGCCAGCCTCTGGAGCTATAGGCCCCTACTGGCTTAAAATGATCTCAGAACTCCATCAAGGGAAAATGTCAGCCACTTGCATTCTAAAACTTAATCTGATTAAATAGAATGTGAAATAAGTACCATGTAAATGATTTCCCTACTTCCCTGGCATTTTCCACTACTGCATCAGAAAACCATTTCTACATTGGCTGTTTCTGTGTTAAGACATGAGCCGTTTAGGAGCTGTCTAATTTTATCTGCATTTTTTAAATTAGCATAAAAGACATGCCAGTGTTTGCCTCTGAGGTCCAGCTCCCTTACTAAATATAAAAGCATCTAACTGGAGCAAGGAACACCCTTCTCCTGAACAGCAGGTTCTTCCAGACAGCCCAATACATGCACAAAACCCCCCTGGCCACCATCAGCTGTGACCTTTGAGCTCAGAACCCAGCCTCATGGCCCTAGAGCTGGGAGCTGCCTGCAGGCCCTTGCAAAATCCCATCCAGACTGGGGTGCCCCTAAGGAAGCTGGCGAGCTCTTCCCCTCCAGTCCAGGCATTTGAGTCAAACCTAGCAAGTTAATCTGTCTGGCTTTTAGTGAAGTCCACTTATATCCCTGAGTTAGTAACATGTCAGAGGGGCCTTCAGTTTGTCTCCAGGACTGCAAATCCTCAGACTGTGTATGCTGCTGCTCACACTGCCAGCTCTCTGGAGCAGCCCTGGTTCTGGCTCTGTGTGTGGGCAGCAGCGAGCACGGCACTGGTGCCAGGAGGACGCAGGGGAATATTAATAACCACACAGAGTATGCCTGCATTCCCTCATTAGGAGCTAAATATGATTGTGCTTGGATTGAAGTGACTGATGGAGCATTTGGATCTTGCACCCAATGTCACCTCATGGCAAGCTTCAGGGAGCAAGTGAACTACCCTTTCTGTGCTCACGTACTCTATCACTGGTCGCTTTCTCTACTCAAAGCCTCAAATAATGCCAGTTTTAGAGGGTCAAGTATCAGTCTTGTAGGTTTGGAATTGCTACAGGGGTGCCAGGAAACAGAGGAACAAAAGCTGGCACATGTCATTTGAATGTGTGAGCTGTGAAGCCAACTAGCCTGGATGCCTTGGGCTGGGGAGATTTGGTCTTAGCTGAAGTTAAGAAACATCAGGCCACATCAGGTTTAGAGGCATCAGTGTAATAAGTTGTGAACCACATCAGCATAGTATGGGTTTTCTCCTTCATCTTCCTGTCTGGGGAATCCTAAAAAGGAGAAGTTAGTGTAGATCTATCTCAGTCACCATGAAGTGAAAAATCATCCTTTTCCGTGGCTCACAAATCTTCAATAACTAATTTCTAGACTCGCAAAGGCAAAAAAAAAGAGGCATGAATAAACAATTGTTCCGTAGTTGTTTTGAACTCAAAGGACAGAGGTCGTGTCTTGCCACCCTTCCCCCCAGGAAGATAAACTTCTGTTCTTAGCAATGACACAAAAGCAACTCTTCTGACCTTACAGCAGTACCAATGCAGTAACTACCAACCATGAGATCAAATACCGTGAGATCCCCTCTACCTGTTGCAAAGAGCAGCGAGGAAAGCAGCTTGTTACACTGAATTACGCCCTGAGCAGCGCTCCACACAAGGCTGGTGTGTCATTGACGCACAAAATAAGGTGCTGTGCTCCTGGGCTCTGTCCTTCCTGTACTGGGAACCATTAATCCCATTAATTGCATATAAAAAGTCTGGTAGCAATTCTACAAATGAGTAAACACAGAGATAAAAGTGTAATCGTACTAGTACAGCAAATTGGATTCAGGTCCTCATTGAACAATCCTGTTTCATTTCAGCAATTTTATTATCACTGTAACTGGAACAAATTACTATATTAAACAGAAGGGGCTTTTGTAAAAGAATTTCTTCTCGTGGGCGATATCATGAAGCTCTGTAACACAAAACCAGCAATTACACTTGTCAGGGGATTTCTTTAAGCAATTCAGCTAATGGCTTGTGACAGGTAAGACTTGAAATGTTCATTCAGACCTGCCCTCTGCTATAAAGATATATTTTGTCAGCACAGAAAAAAAAGCACTTTTATTGAAGTGAGAGCTTTGGGCAGGGGTTTGAAATCCTGGAGAAGGCAAGAAGGCTCAGGGTAGACTGACATGGGGGACAAGGGCAGAACAAAGTCTGCTGACAGTTACACAGTGGCCAAGAGACACAGACACCTGGAGAAGTCAAGACTAACCCTGCTGCAGGGGAAGTAGAACAGAAAAGATTGCTTCCCTGCAGCATCAGTCTAAACAGAAAGCCCAGATCTCCAGCTCTAGATGGAGGATGGAAGTACCACACAAATCTAAAACTTATTTCCACTGAAGACAAGTCATCAAGCTCATTGCAGACGTAGCTGGATGACCTTTAAAAGACAATGTGGGTGTTTGTTTGTTTGTTTTTAAAAATGCAGTTCTCTAGGCCATACTTACGCATAAACATAAGTGTGGTTGGAAAACTGCTGTCCTGACAGATTGTGACAAAGCTCTGCAGGATCTATGGAAGGCAAGTATCCTATAAACAAAAATATCAAAAAGCTGTCTAAACCAGTACTAAAAGCTTAAAAGGAGTTTCAAAGAGAGAACCAAGTGCCCAAACAACACTGACATTTGTAGGTCCACCTTTATCGAAGCTATCAGGAAGCTGCTACTTTTGAGTAATTAAGGACAAGGTGTCCCAACTGTGTGATGGCTTTGGTGTTAGCCAATAATCCTGCTGAGACGTCAGACATAATTTTCCTCTATTCTCCTTCTCTCAGCTTTTCCTCAATGCTTATGGAAAACAGTCAGCCATGATCTGACTCTATCACTCTGCAGAACAAGTGAAAACCAGAAAATCACAGAAAAATCACCACAAATCTGTCACAAAACCCCCCAAAAACGGGTCTTGGGCATCTCTCCGACCTCAGAAGTAACCCAAGAACACAAGGTGGGACCAGATGGCTGTTGGACAAGATGGTGTGACTTTTTCAGACCCTTCCCCTTTGTTGTGCTCCAACTGGAGTTTCTGTCTTGTGTATGTCATGAAGTAAAAAGTCCAGGAGAGTTAATATAAATCCTTACATTCTCATTCCCCATGTACACAGCTATTTGGAATAAATAGCTGGGGCTCCTGAGGACTGATGTGGAGCTCAACTCGGAGATCTGTGAACAGCTCCATTCAACCCTGGTGTCCTCCATCTATTCTTAAGCCCTCTAATTCCAAAGGCAAACTTTTTTTTTTTTTTGAGGTCACCTCACCCCCCACCTCACTCTCACACAGACACACAGTTCTTCAAAAAGGGAGGCCTGCACTGGCCCTGTTTACTTAGAGCACAAACATATTCAAGGCAGCGATGTCAGATTAAAGGAAGAAAGGGGAGAGAAATCAAAGCCTCTAAACTGCACATAAAAGGCAATCGCTGGCAACCAATCTGTTGTACTTCCAACTCTTTGCACTTTATGAATAAAGGTCAAGCTGGTATTGGCACCCAAATGTTAATGTTCTTATAAGGGTTTAAGCTGCTTTAACAGCTGAATAAGTGAGAGTGATCCACAGGGCCACACCTAATCATGCCCGTAGAGCAGGGAAAACCTCTGCTTCCCAGCAGGCTGTCCACAGGGGTGCAGGGAGACCTACAGGAGCAAACTGCTTACTGATTGTCTAACTAGGTTAACTAGCTCCTTCCCTGTTATTTTTCCATCTGCTCTGCCTGCTGGTTGCTCTTTTCTCTTCCTTTACCTATTTGTGCTTGTTGGTCTTCTTTCAGGCTCTGTAGCTGCAACTTTCAGGATGTGAACTGGCATACAGAAACAGCACCTTCAGATACTTCCTCTGACTTGCAAGGAGCCCATCTGCCTTTCTTGTTGTTTTAAAAATGACACACCTCTTTTTAAACATTTTTTTTCCTTTTAAGGTTAACAAGGCACGACTGCCATTACCCCCTTCCACTGCAAAAAGTTTTGGGGTAACTAGCAGCCAGACATGCTTTCCAGTTTTCTTTCAAAACTGATGATATTACAGTCTCTCTGTATAAAAGATGACACAGCTGGCACTTTTCAGGTTTGTCCTGAGTGCGCTGGAAGTACTCATCTCCCAAAAGCAGCATTAGAAACTCTCAACTAGCTCTCCAGACGGCAGCAGAGACCCAGCAACTTCATGTCCACATCTCCAAATGAGCAGCACACTGACAAAGCTTCAGAGTGACTCAACACCAGCCCACTGGAATGAGACAGAGGCCTCACCCATCAAAGGAAAAGAGGTTTTACTGAAGAAAGAAAAAGTCAATATTCGGGATATGTTTTCATAAAGTCAGGACAAGTGCACTGCTAAATTAATTCATGTCTGGCATTTACAAACAGTAACTTGATCTTTCAGCTGGTGCCCTTGCCAAGTCAAGCAGTTTTTAAAAATTTAATTTTTGTAAAGGTGAATTTAGTGCTAATGAAATTGAAAGACCAGGAGCAATAGCTCGCACAAGGCACTGCCAAGCTCTGCAGGAGCTTCTCATCTGCTGGTCACAGAGCATCTCCATCCTGAGCTCTGTGGAATCAGGGGCTCTAGTCCCAGGCCTCACTCCTCCTCTGGGGCAGACGGCTGGGATTGCTTTTGGAATGCACAGCGAGAAAAACACAGTTATTTCACAGGCTGCTTCAGGGAAGCTGCCCAGCACTGAGCGAAGCCACACATTACACTGGCTGGAGGAGAGAAGGAGTTACCAAATGTGTTGTACTTTTGTGCCTGGCGCTTGGTGTTTGACACCCAGAGCTCCTGGCATCTGGAACTGCATTACTGCAATGCTGTTCCAACAGGGAGGGACACAAGTCCATCAGCAACATCCCAAAACCTAACTTCTGAACTGCTGAGGTTCAATAGGGATGCTTTCCTGTGGCTAAGGAGTACCTAAAGTCACAAGGGAAGCCACCCCATTTAGGGTGCTGCTCCACTCCTCCTCTTGTGCAAGGCGTACCCTACCCCTACACTGCCCAACCCTGTGGATCCCAAAGGGCTCTTTCCTGCTAAGCACAGCCTCTCCCTCTGGCGAACACACACCCCCACGGCACGTGAATTATTTTCTGTCAAGAGAGGATTAGGGAACATTATTGGAGGCCAGCTAAGTGGCCAGACTCACCGCAAAAGCTCAGCTTTAGGGGTGAGGGAGGACCTCCCTTAAATGGGGAGGCAGGGCTCGGAGTCACCCTCTGCACCACCGCACAGCTTTGCGCCGTTCGATTCGTTTCTGAGGCATTAGCTTTCCATAAAAGCCGATGTTCCTGGGTTTTGGTTGGGTGTGGTTTGTTATTTTATTTTATTTTATTTTTTATTTGCACATTTATAGTAAAGAAATCCTCGGTCAGGAGCACCCTCCTCTTACCTCCTCCTCGCGCAAACCCAGCCAAGTCTCAGCGCCACTTGTCTCTCGGACTTGTTTTCCACCTCATTAACTACAATTGCCTATCCAGCCAGGGGATTAAAAAACAAGCTCCAACTCCTGGCTCCGGCAGAGACACAAAAAGGAGCGCTGTTTGCGGATTCCAGCTGCCTTTTCCTTCCCGACCTCGCAGAGGTAAAGAGCGCGATTCAAGGAGTGCGAGGAGGGGAGAGCAGTGGCCATTTGGAGCCCCGAGGGAGAGACGGGGACACTCGTCTCCGTTCCGCGGGGCCCAGACAAAGCCTCCATCACTCCACCCCCCGTGTTTAAGGACCTGTTTTGTCCCCCCACCCCATCCCCAGCGCTTCCCAAGCTGTGCCGAGGGTCCCTCCCCGGAGGTCCGCAGGGCTGCGGCAGGGAGACTTCCCGAACGAGCTCCAGGGCCAGCATTTCCATTTTAAAGCCACAAGTTGGTTAAACACCCACCACCACCCCCTCCCAGCCCCCTCCACCTCCCCACCCCGGCGTTAAGAAATGCAAATGTGGCCAATCCTATTTTATGTTAAAAAGCGAAAAAACATTTCAATGTATTCTTGTCTTGTATGACTGGCTAAGAGCCTCTAAATCCCCACCATTTACCAAATTAAACTAATTGAAAGAGCTTCCAAAAGCCACATCTGTAGGCTGACGTCTGTCCCTGCCTTTTGCTTTAGGCTGGGGGAAACTGTTCTCCATCCCATTGATCCCTGAATAGTCACGCCTGTCAGGAAGCCACATCAACCATTATCATTCTAATTTTACTGCCTTTCTTGGTCCCTAATCTAATTTGCAATGATGCTTAAGCATTTCGCAAGGCCATAGCACTTTCTTCAGAATTTCAACAAGAGCATTAAACCCCCAATTTACATTAATGAAGTGCACATTTAATTAGGGGAGAGGGTAAATGGAGGGCTCTTCAAGAGCAGTTTGCGTGATATGATAGGCACTTGAAAAACGAAGATGTACCTGATAAAAGACTCTCGTGCAGCCTTCGTGCCTCATTTCATTTCTCAGCTTCTTTCCCCGCCCCAGCCAGTCCCCCCTCCTGCCCCAAACGCCAAAGAACAGGGGCAAGGAGAGAGGGCTTGTCCTGGCCCAGAAGGTTGCCCGGTGTGCATCTCCCACAGACTGGAAGCTCTGCTCACAGCGGTCAGCTGTGTTTCAGGCCCCATCCTGCACAAACTTGCATGGAATCTGCATCCACCCAACCCTGTACTTTCATACATTCAAAGCCACACTTGTACCCTCGAACTAGCTGGAAGGAGCCCTCTCTGCCTAAAGTTTTCCTTCCTCAAAGTCATCCAAATGCAGGCACAGACCCAGAGCTCGGTTCCTGGAGCACAGACTCCAGCTAAATGAAGGTTTCCTATCATTTAACACAGCCAGAGTCTGCCTGTGTATCAAAACACTGCTCATCCAGGCACCATTCAGAAAAGAGATCAGAAAACTAGTTCCAGTGCTTAAATATCAATTCTGTGCATGTACGTCTGCAATTTTCTGCTGCTACACTCATGTCCTGCTGTAGCTTTGAGTGGCAGAGAACTCAAATCTCCTTTTGAGCAAGGTAGGAAAGAAGAAATGAAGAAAAGCAGCGCCAGCCAGCACCTCACAGCTGGGTCCATCTGTCCTGGCACTGCTGGTGTCTCCCTGTCCATGCTGTCAGCGCTGGTGCAGGCACAGGACTAGCAACGCAGAAACAGCCACCAAGGAAATGGGATCTGGGAGCAGCCTCTATGCTGGGCAGCGGGTCAGCAGGAATTAGATACCTAAATAGCTTCTTGACAGAATGTATGAAACAATTTTATATTAGAAAGTTCCATAGAGAAGTTTTATATGAAGTTTTCTTCAAATTGAGTGCCGCTCTTTGAAAGCCTTATCAAGTGTGCAGAAAAGAAAGGCTGCAAAGACGATGTATTTACAGCTGAAAAGGACCATGCAAAATCTGTTATAGCAGATAAGACAGAATGTGTCACAAAATAATCCCTGAGCCTCGGACGGAGATATTGTCAAAGAACCAGCAGGAGGGAAAATGTGGGGGAGCACACACAGACAGATAAATCGCTGTACAAGAGGAGGAATCTGAGAAGCAAAATAAAGGAAGTGATTTGGAAATAAGTAAGTAGCTGACAGAGTGAGAGCAGACTGATTTCTAGCAGCAACGCAGCAGGAGACAAGCCTGGAGAAGGCGAGGATGAGGGCGAGGGTGAAGATGTTAAACAGCAGAGAATGAAGACATGAGAGAAACGCGAGAGCAATGCCTCACAATTACACAAAGATTGTTATGTCAGCTGAGATTCTTTGGGGAGCTGCATTTTAGCAGCAATAGCAAAATGAACAAACACATTAAGGCTACAGACTCCTGCCAAAAACTTTCCCATCAAATGATATACCCTCTCCCTGTTGATTCTCTCTCCAGCATTGTGTCTGGAGAGAAAAAGCTGCAATGCTCAGATGTCCTACTATGGACCATCCCCTCGACTGAAGACAGAATCAATGCAGGAGCTGCTGTGAAGCACAGGGCAACCCCAGTCCCCAGGGTCTCTGGGGGCAGCAGGGCCAGGTGGAGGGGGCATCTCTGCACCACTCCAGAATCCCTGGAGGGAGATCCTGATCCATGCAGGTCCCATCTGCCTGGGTACAGGTCCCACACCTATGGCCTCTTTCATCCCCTTTTTCCCCAAATTCCTGGTCAGCAGCAGCTCTGGCTGCCACCCACAAATGCCATGCAGAGAGACACACCAGCCCAGGCAAAGGTCTGTCTGGCCTTCTCTGATGAGTGCCCAGGCCAGTTCTGCTGTTCCACATTTCGCTCACAAGCCAGAGTAGCACTTTCGTGGAAGACACTGCCCAGGAGAGGGTGGGAGGAATTTCTAGAAGAGGCAAAACTCAGCGCTGCTGTGAGCCTGCACCAAGGGAGTGGGGAACATGCCAGCATCTGGCTTGCACTGGCTGGGAATATCTTAAACCTCCAGACTTGCATGACACAGGTAGCCCACCACCACTACAGACAAGGCCCTGTGTTTGATCACTTCCCCAGCAGAACAGGCTTTGGTTTGTGCGCTCCTGGTGTTACGTTGGTAAGGCAGAGTGGAGGAATTGGTTCTTGTTTCCAGGAGTTTATTATAAACACAGCTCTAGAGTGAGGGTCATTGGAACTCTTCCCCGGTTTGTTGACACTGGCATTGTTTCTGCTGCATTACCAACCCAAAGGGTTCACACCAGGTAATAAGATAAAGCAAAAGTACTTGGCTAAATTCTGATTCATCTGCCTGCCGAGCTGTTATACAAACTGGGGGACATGTCAAGTGGATGCAGTGGATGTGGATAAGCTGAATGAACCTGAGACCTGGTACTGCACTGACCATCTCTCTTAGAGTGGTTCTGTTTTTCTGTGCTCACTCATCCACCCTCTGTGGCTACTGGAAGGGAATATCTAGATTTGGAGTGTCTTGCTTAACAGCACTGCAAAGGAACCCTCCTCAGTCACCCCATAAAAATGCCCCTGTCTGACCCCTGGAGCAGCCACAGCTGTGGGCAGCAGCAGCAGCAGATGTCCTCAGCTCAGTCCCTCATTTCTCATAGCTGGGACGAAAAGCAGGGCTAGCCCTCGCTGCCATTGAATTCACTGTCACTGCTATTCCATGACCCGGAGGCAGGCTGCTGTTTGGACAGCATGGGTGGGTGTTTGGAATCTGCCAGCCCAGATCTGGGTGGCATCAATTGCCCCTGCTGTCACCATGCTGGCAACCTGAGCAGCCCTGGAAGAGCCACGAGGAGCAGCCAGTACCCAGCCCTGCCAAGGCCTTTGTTGCCTGTGTTCTTATTGCTTGCCATTGGAAATTTGCCTCATCAGGGACCCTGTGGGGGATTTTTGGCCCAGGAGTTGGCAGAGTTTTTGCTTTACAAAGGACCATGCTATTGGGCCATGCCGCCATCCATCTGTGCATACAACGTGCTGCCTGTGGGTGAGGATGGAGATTTTTCAGTGCTGGAAAGCAAAGATACCAGAGTGGCTTCCTTTTTCCCCCTTGCTTTGCTTTTGTGGCACAGGAATTATTTTTTTCCCCCCTTCCAAAATTGTGAACATAAGTTTCAACAGTGTAAAAAGCAGGGAGATTTTTCCCCTCTCTTTTTCCCCAAACAATTTAGAGGTTGGGGGTTTTTTTGTTTTTTTTTTTTTTTTGTTTTTTTTTGGTTCACAGCTGAAGAATTTGGCCAAATTTCCTTGTAAATAAAATGCTGAATTGAAAGCATGTTTGTGTCTCTACTCACAAGTAGCACATGAGCAGCAGGATCACAGGGCTGATGTAATATGGAATCCCATTTCTAAACAGAAGAGTAGCATCCAGCAGAGTTGTTGAAGTCCAGATAAAAACAAAACATTAAGGTGGAATCAAGAAAGCTAACACAGAACAAGAGTACAAAAGCAATATTGAAAGTAATGAATTGCTTGTAAAAAGTCAGAATCTGGGAAACTGTTCACTGTTTAAACTTCACTGTGTCTTTTAATCACTTGCTCAAGTAACATGTTAACAAACTGAAACTGCCCTTTTCTGATGGCCGTGTGAATGAGATCACATCGTAGACGGCAGCTGTGCTAATTCATCCATGCCAGCAGCCTGTCTGCTGAGATGATAGCAAGCTTCCTTCAAAACTCCTACAGCTGTGCTGGTTTTGCACAGGAACTTCTATTGGTGCCCCCCCAAAAGGGAGAAAAAAACTACCAGAGCACTACAGCCTTCAAACAACCTGACAGAACTCTCCATCAGGTAACTTCAAACACATACTAATTCATGCTGCTGTTTTCCACAGTGTATTTGTGAAGCATCTGGATATTACACGAACATAACAGAGCCCTTCCAGCATATCAGGAAGCTTTCTGAAGGCATAAGACTCTGTTTTGGTTTTAATTCTTCTGTCTCAAAAACAGTGTCCATTTTATATCAGTTTAACCTTATTTTTTGAACCAAAATATGCTTATCTACTAGAGGACCATGAAAAAAAGTATTTCAGATGCCTTAGTTTCCTTTTGGCAAACTTCTGGAAGGACTGAGTTATTCAAAATCATCAATTAAAATTTTACTTGGAAAATACTTTGCTTTTAAAAAAGCCCACTCCCCATTGTCTGTAGGACTGCAGGAGCTGCTGACCTCTTCTAGTGCTGTTGTAAACTTTGCAGATCTGAAATACCTTCTAAAAATTTACCTTGTGACACAAATTTAACAAAATACTCAAAACAAATACTCAACCCCAAAATATAATGATTTCTGTAACCCGACAGAGCTGTGTCAGTGGCCTCCAGATCTGGGTGGGTTTCTGTAGATTCCTGTAAGGCTCCTTGGTGTGTGCATGGTCCCAAAATCAAAGTGATCAATAAAACTGAGCACTTGTAGGCTTTGTAACATTGGGAATAATTCAAGCATTTCCCAATGGGGTGGTAGATGGAAAGTACACTGTTAACATTTACCACATTTTACTGGAACCCAAACCAGCTCTGTAAGTAATTCTAGCTTGGAGACTGGGAGTAAAATAGGGACAAAGGTTGGCACAGATCAAATAGCTCATCTTTTCAGAGTCTTAACACTGTATACTTGCGGGTGATGGCCAATAACTGAGTTCCTGGGCTCTCAGTTACCTATGGATGATCCCCCTTTTTTCCCTACTGAACCTATGGCCTACACAGTCTTCCGAGTTGCAGCTGAACTGGTTATCTGGAGAGAATGGATGAAGAGCTCACTTGCAGGGCAGGCCAGCACTGTGCTGCCACAGGCAGCCTAGGCAGGGACTGTTTCTCTCTGGGTGTTCCATGAGAGGCACTTTGCGCTTGTTCTTCAGTCATTCATGGCACCTCTGCCTCAGGCAGGACACCTGGATGACAAAGAGGCACTGGGACCTCCAGCCCACCTTCTCCCTGGTTCCATGGTGGGTCATGTTATTGGACACATTTCATTGATCAAGAATAAGAATTTTGTCATACGGCCCTTTCCAACTCCACAAAAGATGCCAGGTCAGCCACTTTTCAATGCCATCCAGCATGCAGAAATGTAAACAACAAAAGGGAAGGCACAGCAGTTTCCTCCTGGAGGCTTCCCAAGGTTTGCAACCTGCTTTGAAGCAGGATTTGGCTGTCCCGGATATTGTCCCAAGGCAACAGCACAAGAGGAAGCAAGCGCTGGTGAGAGTGGAACCACCCCATCCACAGGAAAGCTCAGCCTGGTTTATGACAAGAGGTGTGAAGGTTCACCAGGCTTCCCGCTACTCTTTTGCCATGTGTTTGTCCAGGTTTATGGAGGAGAACTCTCCTAGGAATCTGTGCTGTGCAACAGGGTGTCAGTGAATACAGGGCCATGTGGCCCTAAGCGGGCCCCCGTGTGATCCTGCCTGTCCCGGGGTTGCCTGTGCAAGTGAGATGTGTATAATCACCAGAGGGGTATTCTACACACTCAGGCCTAAATAATTGAGACTAAGCTGCCTTCTTCAGCCCGCTGAAAGGGGATAATGTCATTTGGCTCAGGTCTGGGGAGTTTTCATTTCCCTTTGGAGTGGCTTCAGAAAGCCTTATAAATACATTGCAATTGAAACAATCACCTGAGGACAACTCTAGCAAACAAACCAATTCCTACACCTGAGCCTCCCGGGCAGGGACTGTAATTAGGACAATAATCCATGTGACAAAAAATTATATTGTAACAAATAGTAACTGCTTGCTGGGAAGGATAAGGATTGGGAGACAAAGGGAGGGGATGAATGAGTCAAATCCTTTAACTGCTCAGAGAGAGCAGTGGGAGGGTCAGAGCAGAAACAGCAACACATTTAGGATTCAGTTCTCCGGGGAGGCTGTAATGTGTTTGTTAGCAGAAACGCACTCCCACTCGGCACGCTGCTGAAACCACACAAAACCTGGTGCACCTGCATTTTCCACTGCACAATTGTCACTTGCGGTCACAGCCTCCTGACACACTGTTCCTAATTCTAGGAATGTCAGAAAAACGCTTCTGAGTGTATGCTGGCATTTCTGAGCATACATCTGTTGCACACTTTTCTGATGCTGGAACTCCTGTTATGGAACATAGATATTTATGGATGTTTTTCCATAGCATGGCTGGGAAATGTAACCTTTTCAGATATACACATTTCACCATGCTGCAGCCAGCTGTGAAATTCTAGCAATTCCAGGATATTACCATTCCAATTTCAAAATGAATATTTTTTGTAGATAGCTGTTTTTCTTTCCCTTCTTTTCCACTCTTTTATGCCTATGCTCACCTTTCAACAAACATACCCATCTTTTTTTTTCCCCTTTTTCAACCTTCTCTTCCCAGACAATCCTAGGTTATGGTTTGCCACTGCTTTACATGCATTCAAGGCTGTAAAACATTCACCACACCTTCAGGTGCTTGTAAACCTTACGGTGAAAGGCAACACTAAATATTTTATTGAAGACAGCATATTTGATTTTTGCCAAAGTGCAGAACTTTACTCCTGCACAAGTGTTTGCCCTCACTAACAAATAAAAGACAGATGGGCTACATGAACCTGTGGCTTTATTGAAAGTCCACTAGTGTCACTCGGGGAAGAAATGTTGATGTTTGTGTGAATGCCTGAGAGGAAGAAAAGAAGTCTGATTTGCCTGCAGAGCTGGCAAATCCTTGAGCTTCACCTGACCATTTCTGCCTATTTTCTCCTGCTTCTGCTTTTTGTTTCCCTTGCCCCTTTTTATTTTTTATGTTTCTCTCTGCTTCATGTTTCAAGTCTTGTTTTGCTTGGGTGCTACATGTGAAGGTGAGGCAGACTAGTAACAGGACTGTGTATTTGTCAATCACAAACTCTTTCACTGAACAAAGCAACTGAAATATTAGAAGCAAATTAATGATAACATTCACTGTTAGATGTCAAAGCTAGGGCCATAATTATTATTTTGTTTACTGAAAACCTAAAAAGAAGGAAAGGACAGAGCAATTTGACCTACACTTAATGCAAGGGATCAAGCAGCAGGAATTTGAGCACAGTACTCAATGAATTGGTGATTTTAGCTACACTGCAGCCCCTCCCTGACCCAGGCTTCCTATTTAAAATTTAGATACTGATTAAAATATTTCCCAGAGGTAGGAGTTTTAATGTAGTCATGTCCTTTCAGGAGTTAAGAATACACTACCACCATGGGAATTTTTCCTTACTGTGTCAGTGGATGAAATTCAGCCTCGAGCTGTACCCATCAGATACACTCCCTCTTTCTCATTCCTGTTTCCTCCTACTTGCTCCACACATTGCCATGCATTTGGTCTGTTAGGAGTTCCTCCTTGACACTTCCACCTCTCCTTCCCCTAAATCCATGGTAAGTACAAATCTTCCTAGTCTGAATATTCTCCTGTCTATAACTCATCTTGTCTTTGGTCTCTGCTAGCACAGCTCCTTTCTAAGGGTTCATTTTCTCACAGTGAAGCTGAGTCTCATTCCGTGCTGTACAAATTGCAAACACTTAAAGCATGAGGATGGAAAGTACTTCTGTGCATTTTGAGGCTAAACTGCTAATTGCTGCACGGTCTTTAAATATCAGAGTGGCGGTGGAGTGCCCAAAAAAGAGGATACAGTCTGAAACCTGTGGAATACTTACTCTTGAGGAAAGATCCCAGGTATTAGCCAATTAGGAAAATGGATTACCTTTCTCTCTTACCAGTTTCATTATTTTTTTTCAATTAAACTTATTTAACACTGAGTTGTCCCTTCTGTATGATACTGCAATGTAAAAGGAAAAAAAAAGAAGAGATGGGTCTAAGCCGAGTTTTCAGGCTTCTTCACTCTTTACCCCTTTGGAAGATGTGTCTTGGTATGGGGATGAGCTGCCTCATGGAGCATCTGCTTGTTAGCATCTACTAAACTTTTCAGAGCAGTCACTCCCTATGTAGGGAGCTCCAGGTAGCCTCGCTACATCTGGCCAAGGCAGGTGAGGTCTTAGCAGAGCAATCATCCAAATCAGACTCTTCCTGCAGCTTTTGTCAGAGGATTATCATCACTCAAACAAAACAAAACCTATTTTAACACTTACAAGGTATTACTTTTAGTCAGACACCTGATCAGGAACCAGGGAAATAATTCTTTCATTCTTTTCTCAAAGTCGAAACCCCCTCGTACCATACACTGATCTTGGCTAATTTGTTTTCTTTTGTCCTCACAGCCTTGGTCCCACAAGGAAAAAAATGTTCTATAGTCTGATCAAGGGGGGTGTTCTAGTGAAAATCAAGCCTGTGTGCTTTGTTCTGAAATAAAGAATTAGGAGACGTTTTTAAAATATTCACTAATGAGCGCCATAGCCTGAGAGCCAGGGGAGAAAGAATTTAAAGGGTGTCGTCATTTGATGGTCTAAAAATAAATTGTAATGCAGAAATCATTCGCTATGAGGTTGTTTCAAGTTTTCTGTTAGAAAATTTATTTTCATTTTATTTACAGAAAATGAGCCTGACAGAATTGTGGAGCCTCTGTTACAAGAAGTCCCAAACTTACTGAAAACACTCTCCAAAACCAACCCTTTCTCTCCCTGTTCAGAAAACACTACTTGTTTCTAGGCTTCTAACTTTTTTTGGTTCTGTTTTAATAGCTAGGAGATCACAGCAGAGATCACAGACTTGGATTTCAACTCTTGGATGCATCTGGGGAAGAGAGGAAAAAAAAAAAGACAGTGGACACAGAGGGGTCTGGCAGTTTGGGTGGTATTATAAAAAAAAAAAAGTATTCAGGCAGAGTGTAGTGAGAATAGTGGTTTGAAAATACAGCCCTGAAGGAAGAGTCTCCAGAGAAACAATGAGAAAGGAATAAATAAAAAGAAAGTTATAAATTCATCTATTTGCTCTTCCCTGACCCTTGCTTTTACTCCTCTTCACAGCAACTACCCTGGGAAAGGCACAATGCTTTCTCCTGTCACAATATTGAGAAAAATTGAAATGGGGGAGAAAGACCACCAGATGCTTTATTGTCTTAGGCGTTTCCACATAATTAGCTGGGAAGAAAGGTCCTCTGCATGGTTTCATTGCATTGAATGAACTTGGATATTGCTACACAGTAGTGTGTTTTATGATTCATGCTCTGTTATCCAGCGGCTTTTTGAAAACTGCCAGCTACTTTATCACTGATGGCCAAGCCTGGGCCTACAACTTAAAATGCAGCAATGCAAAGTTAACTGTGCATGACAGATGTCCATGAAATTGTTTAACACACGCACGCATGCACACACCACACACGCGCTCGCACACACACACACACACTCTCACAAAGCTGCCTCTTGCCTTCCCACTCTTTCCACTGCCTCTCTCACTGAGTGCTCAAGCTCAGTTTTAAATATAAATAAAAGCTGGGCACTTCTGGAGAAATTGTGAATGCATGCTGAGGACCACGGGTCGCTGCAGGAATTGTAGGCTCTACCAGGAAACTTTCCAGAGAGGCTGTGAGAATCCCCAAGGCAGCTCCTCAGAGTGCACTGAGAGGGGGACAGGTCCTCTCCTCTTCCTCTCCCTCTCCTCTTGCCTCCCTCTCCGCTCCCACACACTTCCTGCTGTCACTTCTCTGCAGATGGGAAGCTTGTGTGTGAGGATCCGAAGATACTGAAACTCTCAGCACTGCCAGGGTTTCACCTCAGAAGCACCAGCTCCAGAGGAGACAGTCAGAGAGCATCACCTTTCTGCCTTTGCACCTGGTACCTAATTGCCCACTGGCCTCCCTGACAGAGGATCAGGATCACAGGGTCTACAAAGCCTTCCTACGGGGTGTTCCTCCTTTGAAGAGAGCTTGGTGTGCCCTCGTTGGACTGATTGTGTTGTTGGATGGTATAAACTGGGCCAAAAGAAGCAGACTCTCAGAGCAGAACGGAGTTCTGGGCACGCAGAGAGGAGCTCACACCGGCTCCGTGCAGAGAGCTGCCTGGTGCCTGGTGCCTGGCATCCGCTCCCGGGAGGCATGGGCCTGTCCCTGCTCCCCAACGCACTTGTCAAGCACCGTGGCATGGAGAGAGAGGGGGGTGAGCATATCCCTCTCCTTTCTCTGCCTTCCATGAACAGCTCTATTGATTGCCATCGGGTTATTAGCATGGGAAGGTGGTACCCACTGTGAATGCAAGTGACAGCAGCGAGCCAAAAGAAAGGAAATGGGGAATCAGATCCCCTTTAGAAGGAAAGCTGAGAAGTCCCCTGACCCTACTTGGACTCACTTTATATTCTAGAAGGGATGAGCCCTTTCCCCAAGGTTTACTGGGTGCTCTGACAGGCAGGAAATAAACATGAAAAACCTTCCCAGTGCTTGGCAAATGGAGACTGGGGGTACACAGGAGAGCATCAGATGGGTTTATCACATCACAAAAAACACCCACAACAAATGAGAAATAAATAAAAAAGATAAATAAAAACCAAGAACAAAGCAGAGAGGTTTACAGTCTCCATTTACTTATGTCTAAACAAATATATAATTCACTTTTTTTTAACTTCAAGGTATTTTGCAAGGAAAGAAGTAATTCTGTCATGGGGAATACTGGGCCAAATTCTCTGCCATTGTGCAAGCATACCTTTGATTTCACAGAGGTGGCTCATCTTCCTCTGGTTAGCAATTTGGGCTTGTGCCCCTGTCTTGTGGACATTAAAACATCGTAAGATGCAGTCTTCAGTAAACTACATCCAAGTCCAGACCAAAGAGGATGGTCACAATTTTCAGCAGACCTCAGTGTAACTTCTAGAAGGGCTTTTGGAATGGGAAGCAAGAGGCCGGGGTGATGGGTGTCACTGATGCCATTTTCCCATGAGATTTCTTTTTAAAGGGTATTTTTTCCCCTCTGACACCCACTAACAACTCCGACTCATTTTCAATTGCCTGAGTAACTAGTTCTGTGATTCATGCTCAGATCTTATTAAAGCTTATCTGATATAAGGCAACCAAGATCCTCCAGAAATATCAAGAAAATTATCTGCTTTTGATCTTTACTAGGAGGGAAAAAATCCAGTCACAGCTCCCAGCTCCCCATCAAAGTTTCCGCTCCTTCGGCAGAGCATAAAGCAGCTCAGCAGGATGGCAATTCCACGGGGTGGGATGCTGTGGATGTGCCTGCATGTCTGCATGCCTGCCTGCGTGTGTGTGTGTGTGCCTGCGTGCGTGGGGCCCGTGGGTGGCCTGCTCGACATTTTGGTGGATGTTTCATTCCCACCCCTTTTACTACGACCCTGGTCAGGCCACTTTTATGCCACTGACAGCTTCATGAAGCACAAAACATGGAGCAATACATGGCATGAAATTGGCAACAAAGCCGAGCAAAAGAAGGAACAATTCTCTGGCAGGATGTGATCACAATATGGCTGATTGGATCTGGAAGCAGATGCCAGCAGCGGGTATTGTCCCGGTGACTGAAAAGACATGACCCCCGAGGTACAGAAGACAACGAGGCCCTCCTTATGAACCACAGGGGGAGGGGAGAAGAGGTGAAACCAATGAATAAATCAGGCGATGGAAACAGGGGAGAAAAGAAAATGCTAAAGAGGACTTTTATGGGGGACAGGGGCAGCTCAATATGCAAGAGCGTTGCCTCCCCAGCTAGCTGAACACTTGCTCAGACAATGGCTTTTTAACAGATGGGAGCCCTGCTGAAAGGGGCCAAGTTTTGTGCAGTTGAGAATCCCTGTTTGTTTAGTCTGCTGCTGCCCAGGCAGGTGTCTGCAGAGAGGCAATGCAGCAGGTTAAGTGTCTCAGGGGTGGTTTAAGACAGGCAAGCCTGCGTATCAACCAGGACTGGTTTTATTGGCAGGGCACCGATCTTGTTAGACTTGTTTGTGAAACCCTCAGGGAGGAGAGGAAAAAAGAGATCTCTTTTCTCCCTTCGTTCTAAAGACAGATTTTCCTGGTCTGGGCAATCAGGCCCCTGTAATAAACCCTGCCAGTAAGGCAGCTTCATGTCACAGGTAGCGACAGGGCACAAAACATTGCAAAGGAGCCCACAACGTTGCGACAGAGCACATTACGTTGCCACTTGCAATGTCACAACTCCGAGTTCCTACACACACTCCTCCTTTCTCTCCTTTCCTACAAAGCATTTGATAACCTGGTCGTTCACACTACAGTTTTCTGGATGGGCCTCTTCATCTATTTCGGCATTTACTGCAGATCATTGAAATTCGACTCACACAGCTCCTGACCTCAACGATGTGCAATTCTCCCCTGCAGTAACAGAGATGCAGCCATTCTCCTCTGGTAACGATGGCACCCAGCTAACAGGACTGCTGGGGTTGGTTTTTCTTCAGTCACATAAGCACACAGACAGGAAACGCCACAAACAGGATTGGGAGACCCCAGCATGCAAGTGTGGGAGGGGTGTGCTGGACCAGCCCAGAGCAGGTGAATGCCTCAGTCACTCCCAAGATACCCAGCAATGCCCGAGATGACACAGTTTTCTTGCATCACTCTGTCCAAAATAGCAAACTTACAACAACATGGATCATGTAAGGAACACAGAGAATGAGAAGGGAAGGAAAACACACAGAGCATCATGCCTGAGTGGCAACGGGAGTGTCACCTTCCCTTGTGCTGGATCATAACCGTCATGATAATCCTGAATCTCAAACAACTGAAGGGAAGGATGAAAGTACACTCATATTTCCATATTCCTACCCGTGCTATTGACTTGCTAGGTGACTTCAGACAAGGGACATCACTTCTCTGTGCTCCCATTCACCTCTTGCCCTCCACATCCTTTCTCTGCTTAAAATGCAGTGGCTGTCAGAGTTGGTAAGAGGATGGATTCTATATGCCCCACAAGACTTCCATCCCAATTCAGCTATTTCTAGTTATTCTTCCTTTCAGGAGTGTGAGACAGTAACGTTTCCTTTGCTTTTTGACCTTGTTATGTGCTCTGGAACTTGTAATCATGATTCCCAGTGAGAAAAAAACCACATTGCTCTAACGTTACCTAAGCAGCCTTCCAGAGGATAAACAGGGACCATTACTTTTAGGGGTACTATGGTTCCGGGACTAAATCAGGTTCTTTCTGCCCTAGGACTCCTTTGCAATCTCTCCTCCACTTCCAGATCTGTTTTGAAAACAGAGAGGTGAAAGCTTGTTTCCTATATATACACTAGGCTGCTGCAAGGTTACTGAGCCCACCCACAAGAGATCTTCCAAACGTGTGAAAACAATACTCACTATAGAGAAAGATTCCTTTTACCTTTTTAAAAAATAATCTGTCTGGATGGGGTTAAAAAGCACAAAATATTACTCTACACATGCAATTGCACCTTTGGTATCTATTTTCTGGCATAAAAAATGTGGTTCTTGAACTATCAACCTAGACACAAAACATTTTTTAGTCACCTTCCAGCTTGCAAAGCCTCTTATTTTAATATTTTTGATACAAAGTTAAACGTTTTTCTTCAAAGTGCCTAAGGACAATGCTAATGCTCTTTCTGAATTTTCCTGTTGCCATTTAGTTATCTTGGTGCTATTCATTTTTAAAGGCTTAAAGTAGAGTTTATGCGGCATTAGTATTCATAGGCACATGCTAATTTACTCTTATGTTCGGATACGAAAGTGGTTTTTTCAGATGAAACAGAGGGGATTAGATCTAGATCACTTGCTCTGAAGAAAAGTTGTAGCATGCCTCAACTTTCTATTCTTTTCAATGTGGCATCAATTACTAAGACTAGATTTCTTCTTCCTAAAACAGAAATAAAAATACCTGCTGCAGACCCGTAAAGGCAAAAAAGGAAAAGTTTATGCCGGTATGAGAAAGTCAGAAAGTCTCCAACCCCTCCCTTTGCCCCCCTCCCTTTTCCGCAGGGACGAGGGATTATCACCGCTGATCCCTAACGCCGCTCTGACCACCAAGCCAAGGGCTGTGCTCCGGCTGCTCCTTGTCAGGGGTGGCAGCTGGGAGGACGGCAGAGCTCCGGGTCTGGCCCAGCCAGCCAGCGCTCGGGGGTCACCCTCGGGAAGGCCAGCATGTCCCCTGCCTCGGCGTCACGGCCACAGAGACTTGTTTCAATCCACAAATGTCTTTGAAGGAGGAACTCGCAGCAAAAGCCTTTTCTAAGCATTCCGAAGCATGTGGTTTGGAGAGGGAACACATTGCTTTTTTGATTCTGTTTTCACTTTATAGCTCAGCTTTTGAACTTTATTTTTGTTAAGTGTATCAGCATTTGAAATCAAACCCCAACTTTCATCGCTTTTCTCTATGTTTTCTGTTTGGAAACAAGAGAATTACCTCACCAAAATCCATTTAGGTAGTGAATTTGATTTGGAATATGTAATCCTCCATGAGGCGATAATGCCGTTAGGGGGACATGAGCGGATGCCCCGTTCCCCTCTGGAGCAGCTGTGGAGCATCACAGAGCCAGCATGCAGTAGACCCCACCGCATCCCACAGGGCCTGCCTGTGGCCCCCTCACAGTCATGAACAGCCTAAAGTCACTCCTGGACCTCTTTTGGGGGGTTTCATTTCTTCCCATTACCATCCAGCAGCCGAGGCGACACCGAGGGAGCGCTTCAGCAGCAGGAGGGGCAGCTCAGCAAGGTCTTCAGACCACTCTGCAGGAATGGCTAGGGAGGAAAAGGTTTCAGTCCAGGCACACACTTTTTCCCAGTCACAGGTATTTGCTATTAAGGCACAGTGGGCGTGTTTTTCCCCCGTTAGGAAGAAGGAGGAGATGAAATGACGTGAAGAATTCACCGTGGGGTAACAGCAAGGAGGTCAGCTGAGTACCTGTAGCTCCTCAATGGAAATGTATAAATATAAACCACTTCTGTGCTTACGAGGGTATAGCAATGCCATTTGGTGATGCTGGTTACCTGACACTGTATCTCAGGTCCATATGACTTTGAATGGTTATTTTATATTTTGCCCTGTGCCACTGGTTTGCATGACTAGAAGACACACAAGCGCACAGAAAGGATTGTCCAGACAATAACTCTGGACTAACTAAGTCAGCCAAAGAGCTGAAATATCTTCGCTGAAGCTAAAGGATCAGTACCTGGCCAGACCACCCGGACCTGGGTCAATTAGACATCGAGGCTACATGAAGGTGAGTGCATCAAACAGTGAGAGGGCACAGTCGTGGGCACGGGAATGCAGTTGTCTGCCCCAAACATCTGACTTTCCCTGACACTCTTTTGCCCATGCCAGCCAGCACCACCTGAAAAGATGCCCAGGTGCAATTCCAGAGGATGCAAATCCATACCTAGGATTGCTTGTAAGCAATGTGTGTGCTACACCCTGCCCTGGAAATGAAGAGGATTTACAATCCAAGCTGCAAGCTGTTCCTCACCACTGGCCTCTGTGCCCAGGAACACTCTGGGACATGTTTAATTGTGTCTTTTGTGGAACCCAAAGGTCCTCTTTCCACTGAGACGTGGAAATTATAGCTTTTGCTTGACATGAAAATTTAAGGACATTGCACTGCTTGTTTGATATCAGGTTGCAATACAATTTATTACATAACACGCACAAAAGTAGGGGCTTTCGAAGTCTGTCATTCCCAAGAGAGGAAATTTTGGGTTTCAAGTTGCACAGACAAGTTCTGGTACAACTTTTAACCATCACCCCTACCTGAGCCCTTCACAAGCATTACCGTGAAGTGCTTGTGTAAAACAGGATTTTTAATGCACTCATTTTATGCCTGGGAATCAGGCACTGGGAGATTCAGGTGAACAATACTCACCCTTTAATGTTTTTACCAATTTGAAATATTTCTGCTTGGCTTTTTTAGGTATGGAAATCATCCAGTTTTAGCCCTGTGTATATTCAGAGTACAGTTCCCTGTTGACTGCAACTATTGAACTTATTGTAGGGCAATTCTATCAGAGCCATTACAGCCCACCTCAGACCTCAGTTCTTTTTTTTCCATTTTTTCCCCTCCTCCTTCTCCTTTTCCCTTTTAATTCCTCTTTTTCTTCTTTTTCTTTTTGCTGTCTCCTGCTTCCCTTATGTCTTCTTCACACAGGTCACAGGGTGCTGAAGGCACCAAATGCACAGGATTGCATCAGGTTGCTATGTCCAGATGGAAATAGGAAGCAAAGGGAAAGCTTTTCTCACATTTGTTCTTGGACTCAAGCCCAGGAAAGACAGACAGCACAAAAAAATTCTACTTTCATTGATTTTCTATTAACTCTGAAAAATATGTATTTTTACTCATGTTTCCCTTAGAAATGTATGCTCTCCTTAGGCTGAAACTCCATGCCATATTCGGGCCTTTAACACAGAACTGTTGCTTCAGGGCAGGCAGGTGCAGAGAAAAAGCTGGTCCTGGGAGCACTCACAATGGCCCTACTCCTTCCAGGATTTGTCTCCAACAGCTGGGATTTGGCTATAGCCAATGAAGCCCACTTTTGGGAACAGAAATTGCTGCTCCTGTTTAGATAAAAGAGACCTTGACTGGTGTGAAATAAAGCATACATAAAGTCAAAATATGTAAGGGAAAGAAAAAAAAAAGAAAAGAAAGTGCCCTTTAATCTAACTGGAACTGCAGTACTGCCCATGTTTTACTGAAATATTCTGGTTAATGAAATATTCCAGCAGTGGATTGGACTGCACAAATGCCCCAGGTTTTCTGTGGAAGCACAAAACACAGAGTCTCAGTGTTTCATGCGGCACAGAGAAGCTTGAAATCACCACCCCCAGGCAGAGGAACAGCTTTCAAACCAAGAGGCATTTTCTCCACTTCCCAATTTGTGATTTCTGAAAGGCTTGCCATTTCTAAACCAGCTTTGCTGTCTGCTTGTGCAAGTCTGGGAGCTGCAGATCTGAGCAGGGAACCCCTGTCATGTCACTTCACATATGAGTTGTGTGAATATTTCTGTTCATGAGCCTGTCCACAAGCAACTGGGAACTTAAGCCCCACAGAAATTAGTGTGGCACATCCTATGGCCACAGTAATCCTCTCCAGCTGACCTCCTCTGGGCTGGGAAAGCTCATCCCCACAGGCATCCAGGGCCCAGCTGACGGATGCTGAAGCACAGAATGGACCAAACACACTGTACCCTTTGTAAACTGCTTTAATTGGACCTGAGTCCTTGATGGACTGAGGCTTCCAGCTCTGCTTGTTTAGGAAGAAGAGCTCTCTTAATTTCTTATTGTGGCACACAAGGTTTAGTGCAGATCCTTTAATTTAAATGTCAGAATGTGAGCAGTAATTTATTTCCATAAAACAAAAAGCAATAAAGTCAAATATATTAAGCTCTGGCTGTGAGAGCTCAGATTATACAATTTATAATTGTACAAAACACAAACAGCAAAATCTACCCACCAGAGGATGAGTTATTATCACTCACTTAAGTGTTTGGTTCAGGGCTGGTGAAAGCAGTTGCAAGAAGACAATGAAGAAAAAAACCAGACTAAGTCAAAGCACTTGGGACACTGGAAGACCCTCAGTGACAGTCAAACATGGGGAACAGCACTGGTTGATGTGTCCCCATACTTGCTGGCCTTCCCAAATGCTCTCCTGCTGCTCCTCCAACCATTCTGAGGCTTACTCTGACCTCCCACTTTCATACTGGCTACACTCTGCCAATATTCATTTTTGCATTACACCCCTAAAATCACACTGCCTGACAAATGGTAAGGAATACAAAGGGATAAGATGATGTGTTTTTTTCCAGCAGGGACTACATTTTTTCAGCAGCCAGCACCTGGGATAACCACAAGCTAGTCTTCAGTATGACCTTATCTGACACCAGTGATAACATCACAAACACAACTGTGCCATAGGAATTCAGATGATGATGATAACCTGAGTCAAACCAGAATGGCTCAAAAAACTTAAACTCTGAAAACACGTCTCTGAAAGGAGCAGAAGTATTTCAGCTGGTACCTGCATCAGAACTCTGAGAATTTGAGCTCTGACCTTCATTCTGTCAAACTAAGATATCCATAAAGTGACCATCAAGTAATGAGGAATAGCTAAGTCATTCTGGCAGAACCTAGGTTTTGCAGGAGGTATATAAACAAAGGGCATAGTAAAAACATACAGTGCATAAAACAGCCTTGTTATTGGCATTTAGGTGGCAGAGGAGAGGCAGAACTAAGGACAAAACCACCAGAAATGCCATTCAGAAACTGCTTTATACCACAGCTCCAACTATTACAAAAGCCCCTGAAGCAGAACTACAGAAACAGAAGTCTGGTGGCTGCAAACCTGCCAAGCCTCCCCACTTACACTACTGACCCTCATGCTACATGCTGTGGAGAAGCTAAGGATGCATTTCTGCATCTTTTCTGGAGAGCAAGAGTCACGTGAAAAGTGGCTGGGGGTACACTTAATGCCCTCATCCAAATTGCTGATAAAGATGTTAAACAGAACTGGCCCCAAAGCTGAGCCCTGGGGAAAACAGTGGCAGCCAACTTGATGTGACTCCACTTGCTGCCTCTCTCAGGGCTCTGCCATCAAGACAGGTTTTAACTCAGTAAAAAATACACCTGTCCAAGCCATGGACCAGCAGAATGGTTGCAGGAAGGGTTTCCTTGGCGAAAGGCATCTGCTGTGCTTTTTGAGATGAGAAGGGTGTGATCTGACAGAGCTGCAGCCCGTGTGAGGGTGTTTGAGGACCAGGAGGACAGGGCACTAAATTTTGGGATCTACACGATTTCCTTGCTATTTTACTTGCGATGGGCTTCAAGAGTTGCTCTTCCAGCGCCACTTAATGCCATCACAGAAGCCTCAGGAAGTCCTGATTAACAGGATTCATGCTGGGCTGGGGCTGAGGGGCTCCCCTCCTTTTTGCTAACCCTTAATGTATTCATTGCCTTATTTTCATACATGCTGATTGAATAGCGATTTATTCCTCCGGTGCCAGGCCAGTCCCTCCATACTAAACGTGAAATCTTTATTCCGACCAATGTCTAAATCATTGTTTTCTGGCGGCGCAGATCATGTGGCACAGATTATTAATAGCTCTGGTCTCTACACCACTTGACACGGCGCTCCAGCTGTCATTCTGCTCCCTGGCTCGTATGATTCTTGCACTGGTAAAGTGCCAGGCCCGGGCCGAAGCCATCAGTCACTGTCACCCGGCACCCAGTGATGAATAGCCCCGGGAGCACCGTGCCGGGGCCCCGGCTCCCGTTCACACGCGCCTGACTTTTCCCAACTCCGGCACGCCAGCTGAGGCCGGGCCCTGCCGGGGTGGGCCGTGGCGACCTGGAGAGGCCACCCCCACCCCGCACCCCGGGTTAGTTAAAAATGAAACAAATCCTAATGCGATCATGTCACTAATTATGCATTTAATTCAGTTATAAGGAGCTAATGGCTCCCCCAGTGACAGCTTTTACTGCTAAAAGGCAATTCATTCCTGAAACTGAGAAATCTAATTACACAAAATGCTTCGTCCTAATCCTTTCAAAGAATAATCTTATTTGTAGACATTAACATCCCAGATGCTGCTGCTGTTTGTCCATTATGACAGTGTTTGTCCTGAATAATGTATAAATAGCTCTTTTTGGACAGTTGCATGTCACTAAATCAATACAATTTGCTGCCTTCTGTTACATTAAGTCAGCCTGGGCAAGCTGGAGAAAATTAACCTTTTGTTTCCCACTCAAAAGGGCCTTTGAAATTAGAAACAAGAAAGGGTTGGAGGGCCTATGGGAATCATGAACTCTATCTTTTTTGTAACCCAGAAAGTATTCAGCAGATCTGCAGGGCTGGTGATGGGTATATCTTCAGAAAAACTGGAAAAACCTTTCCAGGTAGTGGGAGAAACATAAAAGGGAAAATTGTGTTCTGCTTTCTTGTCTCTTCCTTAAATGTTTCAAGTTTCTTCTATGGAAGCAACTTAATTGTAGTAAATTCTACAGTTTGTGTAGAGTTCTGCAGCATTTTGTTGTCAAGGGAATGATATCGCTGTTAAGATGTTCCTTAGCAATTGTGGTAGCTCCCACAGCCAGAGAGATGGGAAATATCCCCGTGGTGTCACTTTCCACACAAAAGCCCTTGGAGAAAACATGAGAGAATAGAAAGCCTTTCTCTCCTGCAATATATAACTGAGAAGATGAGCTGAGGGCATGTGGCTTTGAGCAGAGACACTGCCAAGTGTAAAGCTGGATTTCAGTGTATTTACCTATTTATCTTGTATATTAAGAATAAGCAGCCTGCACCTTTTCTGATGCTAAAGTAACCAGCAGTTTCCATGTGATGTCCTGGCACTATCCCAAGGGACGCTCCTGGGATTCCCCAAACGTCACTAACATTTGTGAAAGCCTCAGATACACTTGGTTTTAACCTAAACTCAAGTCTTGGTGAGACCACTCCGGCTTTGCCAGGGACCAAGAGTGAAGCTGGGCAGTGCTCAGGACCCAGAAGAGATCACGACTCTGAGTGGAAAGGAAAACACAGCTCCTGTCAAACCCACACCTCAACTCAAACTACATACTCCATGTTGCCCTGTAAAGTCATCGGGAAGCCAACTTACTGGAAAAAATCCAGTGCTGAGAAATTATGCCCAAGCTCCTGATAGAAGTGACAACTTCAGCTCTTATTCTGGCCCCAGCCCCCAAGCATCTATTCTGTGGATTTACCAGCAATGTCCCTAGTTGCTGGCTTCTTGAAACAGCACAGGGGGAGCTCAGCAAGCAGAAGGATTAGTGGGAAATTAAGGAGTAGTCTGCCATTCAAAAAAAGTGCAAAGTGCAAATTAGAAAATGCCATGTTTCCGCATTGGTGACTTGGGTTCTGACTCTGTAGGAAAAGCTTCCATGGCCAATCTTCAGGGCACTGTAGGGGGTGAAGAAGGGAGAGCAGACCACAGCTTCACTAGCACAGAAGCACATATCTGCCCCTTCAATGCACACAAGTAAATGCAGGAACACCCTTCTAAGCATGCAGCTCTAACACACACTAATAGCCAAAGCCAAAAGCTTACTCTTGGAACCAAAAATCAAATAACAGTCTATTTGCCCAGAGAAATAACAGCACAATAAAGCATTTACGTGGCCATCCCATGAAAGGCTACATGAGGGAGCTCATATGCACTGCATAACATTGGGAAGGGTCCCTCACGTGGTGACAGGACTATTGTGACTCCTTCCCGTACGGGGAGACCACATCTGGCAGAATTACCAATTTTGCTGCCATTTCAAACCCATTTACTCCCTGTCTACTAATTTTTCAGATGATTATTTTCTTTTCCATGCCCACCTTCTTTACTCCTCAAGAAGGTCTCATGGCAGGTTTCTCCTGTGAGGGCTGCAGTTCAGCTCTCCAGGACTTTTTGCCATTCGTGGCTTCCTGGATTAAATAATAGCAGCTACTTTGTGAAACAGAACTTGTCCTTTCTTCCTCATCCTAACAAGAGAGCAGATCCAGAGAGCCACCTGCAAAGCTCCCTTCCCCACCCTGCACTGCTGGGTTGCCACTGCTTTCCACAGAGGTCAGATTTAGAGGGGCTGGGGGCACATTACTTTTAGAGTCACCTCACCAAGGCAGTGAATAACCTGTGACACCACAGCTTTCTTCTGGAAACACATGCCAATGAAGCATGCACAAAACTGACCTCCTGGGAAGCCCTACAAAGTCTATTTGCCCCATGCCAGTGGCATCAACCTCTTACCCCACTGCTTGCTCTGGCACCAAATGAAGCAAGAGCTGGGGATTGTGTGTGGCAAAGGTTTTAAATTGATTGCATCACTAAAGAAAGCATGAAATCACTGCTTTGGTCTCCCTGCTGTTAGTGTTCTGTGACCAGCGGGACATAGACATGTAGTTATGTCAAGTCAGCATTTTCCACATATACTAAATGTATTTAAAATATTCAGTGTATCCATTTGAATATTTTTAGGGGGATTAATTGTTCAAATCTAAAAAGTTTATGCCACTCTAATGGACGACTAATGGAAGAAGCTTTAAAAAAAATCTCTGCTTGGTTCTGAGACTGGACTGTGACCTAACCACCAGGTATAATATGTACCAATATCTATCTTGCACTGTGAAATTTAGATTGCAAATCCATTATGATAGAGTCTGTGTCTTTATGTATTGTGCATTGCTGAGCAAGCTCACAAAGCTCAATAAATAATAAATGGTAGGAACCTGACCTGGAATATTAAACGTGATCTGAAAGATTCTTCACCCGGGAATTTGGGTTCATTTTCTCCAGAAGCTTTGTCTTGGCCATCGGTGTGCAGCTGTGACAAAAAAAAGCCAAGTTAGCACTGTCTGCTGGCTGGGCTGGGTGTGATTTGAGTCCCAGCTCTTTCTTTTGCTGACAGAAGCAGGTGGGCAGCCTGTCCCAGTGGCTGGCAGGACATGTCAGCTCAGAGTGCCCACCACTGCCCACCTCATGAACAGAGTCTTCAGGTCTCCTTTCAGATGTCAGGTGCCTTATGGGTGAGCTCACCTGGGGCAGGAAAGGCAGCTTCCCACAAGACAGTTTTCAGATCCCTGAGCCAAACCAAACTGAAGCATTCCGGCAAGCAAATAAAATTAGTAAAGCTGATTTGCAGTGTATGACCAGGATCTCCCATCCTTTAATCAGCCACAGAGTCAAAGAGAACACGGTTCTTTTCATGTGAGGATCAAATATTTAAAATATTCCTCAAACAGAAACTATTTCCTTTTGATCATCTCAGAAATAATTCCTATATTAGTTAAAGGAAGACAAGGATCAAACATACAGATTAAAAATTTCTTAAAAGTACTACCTTCTGATCACAGTGAATGGGTGCTTGGAACCTCATTTAGTTACCAGGATAATGTGAGATTACTGATGTGTCGTACTAGCAAGGAGGCCACTGAGAAAGGGCTCTCTTACAGCTCTCATGATAAATAACATTTCCCTTCTGCTTAGTCAGTAACTATTGCTTAGTGCTGCATTTAGTTTTGATTTAACCAAACAAATTGGACCTCACCTCTGATTATCTGTAAGAAAAGAACACAGAAAGTGGAAGAACACAGAACCAGGAAGGCAAGAAAAGAACATTTTGATACATTTTCCTTCCCAAAGGAGTCATGGGTCTTCGGAAAGGCCTTTTCATCATTTGTATGCATTGCCACCATTTTTTTTTTCTGTGGAAATAATTGCTGGAGATACTAAAACATTCTAACCACAAAAGAGATGAGTACTGGGCATCAGAGCACAACACAGATGAGCTTGAGCCGCTCCTGGGGAGACGATAAGCTTACCCAACTTTGCTCACAACTCTTTGGATAGCAGATGATTTCCCAGAATCACGGAATAATTTAGATTGGAAAAGACCTTCCAGATCCTTAACTCCAACCATTAACCCAGCACTGCCATTTTCATCACTAAACCATGTCCCCAAGTGCCACATCCACATACTTTTTGAACAATTCCAGGAATGGTGATTCCACTGCCTCTCTGGGCAGCGTGTTCCAATGCTTGACCACCCTTTGGGTGTAGAAATTTTCCTCATATGCAATCCAGTATGCTATTCTGTGGACTTTGCCTTACAGTTATGTGGCTTAACCTTGGTGGGGAGCTGCTTCTTGTTTCTGAAAGTAAAGCTTGCCATGATAAGGCCAAGGGTTACAAGACAAGTAGAATCAGAGGTCTGGAGCAGAAAAGCAGGCATGGAAAAGTGGTGCACTGAGAAATTATCATGTTCCCTGGTTAAAGAGTGCATTTTGCAACTGAGCTAATGGCCAAGATAAGGGAACCCCCTTTCATTATGGGAGTCTTTAATCTTTGAGATGCACTTTGAGATGCACTTTGAGAGTCCATGGAGGCAAGGCAAAGAACTGATCTCATCAAAAGGAAACACACAAGCTTCTGTCCCTCTAGGGGCACACATGTGCCCAGAAGCAAGAAGGAAAGAAAGGGAATAGATGAGTTTCTGACATTTCCTTCAAAGTTGCCAGTCTTTTGTTCCCAAAATGAGAGAGGATTTATTGAGAGTGATGTCGGAGGGTGCACCTGGTGTTATCATTATGCATCTGAAATAAGAAATTCATATTATAAAACATTTCCTATTACACTAAAAAATAAGCCCTATTTCCATGCTGCAGAATAGCACCCAATGGGAAACTTATAGCAATGCCATTTAAGAGAGGAGTGAATAATATCTTTATTTTCCCCCAAACACATCTAGGGAAATTGGCTGAGTACTGTCTACAATACGTGGCATCCTTTCCAGGTGTATTTTCTAGGACTCTGCACTGCTTATACTGTTTTAACAATTAGTGAACAGGAATTTCTTAACAAGAACAAGGAAACAAGATTTTCTTACCAAGAAGAAAATCACAAGCTCAATATCCCTTGCTAGGCTGGAATAAACAGCAACAGTTTCAGAGCTATTGAAAAACTATAGATTCATGTGAGAAGTGCTGTTAAAATGTAAAATACTAAATGTCACATCATTGCTTACCAAACAATCTCAGCAGCAACATTTCCATTCACACTGAAAAAGGTGTTGAAAGGCTTTGTCCCCCAGGATTGCCACTTCAGGGCTTGCACTGCACACCCAAAACACCAGAGTTACCTCAGAGACCTTTCAGGCAGCACCTGGAGGTGGCAAAGGAGAAGGAAAAGCCGTGCCCAGTTGCCCACCATTAGCTCTGCTTCCTTGGTTCATTGGGAGGTTTGTGTCTGCCTGAGCAGGCTGGTGTGGTCAGGCAGAAAGCACAGCTGAGCAGCAGGGCCTGGGCACCCCTCCATCACTGTCAATAAGTGAAATGGAGGGCCCTTACATCATTTCATTTACTATTTCAATGATTACATAGATCATTGCCTTCCCATTGTTTCAGTGATAGATTTAATTAACTTCCAATTAATCACAGAGGGTGATATTTAATGCTCAGCCCTGCACCGAGCACAGTGTCACAGACCAAAGAATATATTTTGAAGGCTTCAGTAATCAAGAGGTCATGGAAGATAGATGTTCTTCACCAAAAGAGAGAGAGAGAAGATAAATTTGTGTGTCCACTCTGCTCTGGCTAACTGTTTTAGGATAATTGTTTCACATCCAAATTATAACTTTCCTAAAGGTCTATCCATGCACAAAGCTAGATAAAAGGGAGGAAGGGGGGGTAGGTTATTGGGTCACATTATAGAGTCTTCATAGGGCTAAAATTGCCATTGGCAGGCAGTGGCAAATGTTTGCAGCTGCAGTGTTTAAAGCCTCGACAAATGGGCAGAAATAAATTCCCTGTAAAGATGCTTCCATTTAGATAGAATGACTTAAAAATACAAAACCCAAATCAATGACAAAAAGGAGAGTTTCATTACACTAAGGCTGATTACAGGCAGTGCAAACCCTACAACTCATTTGCAGCCTTTCTGGAAGCAGGGATCAACATTAGGGCTTCTGCTTTTTTTGTGGTCTTTTAGAAGGGGTTCAAAGGATGTCCATTAGAAAAATATTGCATATTATTTTAAGCAGAAACATTTTCCTAATATATCTAGTGAAAATATTTGAGGTTCCTGTGTCACTTAACAAAATACTAGATAGCATGGGTGACGTATATTTTGGACATCAAAAGCAATTTCATTTCTTTTTACTCTTTTGACATTCATGTCAGGCTTTTGCCTGAGACAGTGCCCAAAGGTACTATTGTAATACAATGACCAAGTGTCCAAGGCTGAGAACTCTCCAAGGTGGCTCTCTGACCTGGGCTGTGTCTGAGCAATTCCAAAATTCCCAGCTGTGCAAGCTGGGGGACATGCTCAGCAATGCCAGGGCTCTGCCCTGGGAGCCAGACAACCTCTCCAGCTCACCAGTTCACAAATTCCCACACAGCCAACGTGTCCCAAACCCCACTGCAAGCACAACTCTAGAGCCTTAACAGACTAGTGATTTGGCCTGAAAGAATGGATAAGGGCACTGAAACAAGGATAAGGGGAACCCAGAGAAGCTGGAAAGACCAGTAAGGAAGAAGAGATAATTGTGAAAGAACAGAGCAGCAGGCTGTGGTCTGAAGGGGCTAGCAAATCTGTGACAAAAGCCACGAGACATTTCAAGAAGCCCTTGAACAGGATGGCTTAGTACCTCCCCCTTGCCAGAGCTGGCCAGGTAGAGTGGTACATTTGCAGAAATGCAAATGTTGGTGTGTGCACTGAGCTTGCCCTGAGCACCTGGCTGGGATGACCTGGTCCATTCCTAGTTGCTCACTCATGCACAGGGCCCTGTGCCATCACTTTCCTCACTGCCACCAGTGACACGCTGCCCACTGTCAGCCTCAGCTCCAGACCTGCCTTTTAGAAATAGTAATGACAGAGGGGGAATGTTTTCACACCCCCAATAACAAGCAAATATATCCCATAAGGATTTCTCCCATGGTGGCAGTCCAGGCTAACGTGACGCTGTGACAGTAAATTCAGCTGTGTGTATGTGTGTGCATGTGTGAGTGGGACAGAGACACGGCAGGAAGCCTTCTAACAAATGCAGAGTGTAATTCTCCCCTTCCCTTTCCTATGGCTAATCTCTGAGTGCAAAGTAATTATCTTTTTCACGACTTTAAATCTCTCTCTCTGGTATATTCCTGCCTGTCCAAAATGACTTTACAACTCCTTCATCTGGCACACAGCTGGCGTGCCTCACGGTGGATTCCTCTAAAGAGTGATTTAAAGTTGCTTTCCATCAGTGTAAAACTAATGAGCAAGAAACATCTTGACACATGGTAACTGTAAGCAACACACTTGGTCAGCTGCACGCAAGAAAGACACCCTCACTTAAGGCTTTCCAACTGTTCTCTCACAAGCACTCACAAGGCTCAAAGCCCAGCGTGCTTATTTGTTAGTGTCTTCACTCGCCCAGGTGTCTCTTCTCAGATAGACACTCACCACACTTCTAATGCAGCTTCCCATCTGGAGTTACTGCTTCTCTCTCACTCTGTTCCTAGAGATACACGGGAACCTATTGGTGTTTTAATTGCTCACTGTTTTCAGGAGTTATTTTATTAAAAACATTGAACCTGGAGCTTTTTCTCTAGCACTCGGCACCTTGCAGCAGTAGCACGAACAGCCAGCCTGCAGCTTCCCTGTTGTGAATCCAGATTTACCTCAGCTGAACTGAAAGTACTGTGAAATTATTTCAGATTTACCAGGCGTATGTAAGAACAGAGTTTTAACCCCATATAATTTGTCTTCATTTTCCCTCTGTGAAACAGAGAAGCCTGAGCACATATGGAACCCAGGGGCAGCATTTTCTTACACAAATAACCAAAGCAAGACTCCAAGCAGGATCAAGGCTCTAAAGGAAAAGCACCCCCACTTACTCTGATTTAATCTAAATAGCTGTTGGTTGTCAGGAGTTTCAAGAATTCAGCTCAGTGGAAAACCAGCTTCTTTATTTAGCACCTGGACGTGATTCTGTGGTTGTTTTAAAAAACATGAATGCAACTGTGGTGGTACAAACCCAGTTACTAGTGGAACTAACTGTCCAACACTAGAGTGTTTACAACTCTGTGCTTCAGGAGCCAAATCTTTCACATGCAGAACTTAAAAAATGTTGAGTGTAATACACTCTTGACACAAAATCATCTGCAGGGAGAGAATATTTTTTCCTCGTGTGCATGTAAAACCACTCAGTAAATAACAGGGGAAGTCATAAGAGTAGCTTAGGACATGACACTATCTTGCTTGAATACTTGTAACGCAAGGTTTGTAGGAACATAAACAGATGTACTTGTGGGAAACAAATGCAATGGGAAACAAATGCAACAGAAAAAAAACCTTTGCTCACAAAATATTTGAGGATAGGCTGAAGAAGAACTTTTGTGCCTGAAAACTTGTCTGCTTTTTCTAAAACATAACAGTCTTCCTGGGAAAGGGCTTACAAGCTGGAACATACTACACTCCAAACTACTACACAACTCAAACATTTTTTTTAAAGTACCAGAATTTATTAGCCCTTACTTTACTGTGCCTTTCCTACCATCCTTTCCAATGCATCCTGAACCTCAATTACAAATAAACGGCTTCATTCCTGCACTTTGTGCATTCATGGCCCTTTCCAAAGGTATCAATTTGTTAAAAAACCCAACAAAACTACAAGATCTGCAGGCACCCAGAGTAGTGTTCTCTGCACTGAGGCTGTGATGAAAACATCCTCAAGGTCCCATAAAGTGCATCAAAGGCTGTAAATGGTAAAACTAAAAGAAAGTGTCAACACAGAGAACAGAATACCCAGAAAGGAGGCTCAAGCGTCTGAACATCTCTCTGCTACCCCAGCCAAGAAGGCAGAACACATTACAGAGACCAGTGGTCTGAAACAAATTGGGGAAGATGCTACTCAGAACAGAGAAAATATTTATGTAGTATTTTTACTCCTCCTAAAATTAAAGTGTATCAAGACTGAATAACTCAACACTGAAAATAGATGGGCTTCTGATTAGGAAGTTTAAGTGGCCTTTTACTAACATCTGTGGATGAAAGTAATTTCCTATTTGCTTTGTTAACATACAAATTCTGCACTTGGCTTGTTTGCTCTTTCTTCCTTCTCCCTGAAAGCTATTTCCAATTCCCAAACACAACTCCCCGCCTCTCAGATCTGTTCAAACCTTCAGCAAATGGAGCATCCTCTGTGCTCTCCTAACACCATGGGAAAAATGTTCTCTCCACCCCTCATTTAAGTCACAGAGCTGGCTGCAGAGGGCAATGACTTGTAATTATATTTAGACTTCTCCCACCCTGTGACATCTCAGCCTGCATGCCAACCACAGCGCTCACCACAAAATTGCCAGAGCAAAGCAAAGATCAGTTCCTCTCACATGCTAGCCTTTCTGCCCCATTACAGGAACATTGTGTGAGCACTTCTCCAAGAGACTCCATCAGCACCAAGCAGATATTAAACATGGAGACAAAACACATGGACATGAGTGTCCCCTTGTCTGTGCTCTGCTGATGATGGGAGGGAGGTTTAGCAGTGAGCCTGGAGTGGAGGGATATCCTTCACTTGTTACTTTTACTATTTTCAGCATCAGAAAGTGCAGCCCCAGGCCACCCACTCAACCAGGTGGGAGAGCCAGGTGTGCCAGGGGCTCTGACATCTGTCACTGTGTCAAGGAGCCATCACCTAATCCAACACAAAGGGGGAGAAAGAAATACAGGAAAGTGGTGCAGCATGATGAAGTCACCTCCTCAACTGGCAAGCCTGTGGCCAGACAGAATATAAATCCTAGGATTTCCAGCATCTGGGCCACAACCCCTCTGAAACATTAAGTGTAAGATGGTAAAGGCTTTTTTGTCAGAACACAAAAGCAGTTCTGTTAGGTACTTTCCAACAAAGCTAAGTCACTGTTAAAAGACTGGACAAGGCAGAGAAGTTATCCATATTCTGTACAATCCTACCACCCAGCTTTGTGAACAGCAGTGTTTCCAGGTACAGCAGTATTCCGTGCAGGCTGGGTGTCCACTGTGCTTGGCAGAACACCCAGGCACTTCCTTTCCAAACAGTGAATGCTGAGCATCGTGGATAGGAAGACCCAGATGTGTAGAAACATCGAGACATCTCCACATGCATGTAAACAGGGGCACAAAGAAATTGCTGACTTGTCCAAAGGAATGAGACAGCCTGTGGCCAGAGACTTTCCCAAGCCCCATCCTTTAATTCAGCCCCCTCCTGCTCCTTGTTCCCTTCCACAGAGAGGGACAAGGAGCAACCACAGAGCCAAAACACGAGACATAATTTTGGACTCATTTTAAAGAGGCAGTGCTGGATTTTGGATATGCCTCAGCTTCAAAAGAAGGCAGACAGGGAGCCACTGCCCTGAACGCAGATCAAGAGCACTACGGCAGGAGATGCCTTTCACAAAGAGTTACCCAGCCCTGTGCTAAACCTAAGTTAAACGGTGTTTATTTTGTGAAACTGGTTAGGATCCTTCTCTGATAAACTTTATTTTTATCTGGCCCAGAGACCTGCATATTGTGTAGGGACAAATCCAGGCAACGCTCTCTGAAGGCAGATTGATACCTCCATCAGGAATGGGGAATATCTGTGTTTGACACACACCTTGTCAGTGATGGAATTTGTCAATGGAGATGGCATACTCTGAGTGTTCAAGGGTGGCAGAGATGGCCCAGAGGGCTGTGGGAGGCAGACATCCACCCTTGCTCTAACTGCAGCCAAACCCTCATGACTTTCCATTTTCAAATGCTTTTGAAAAGGGACAGGTGTAGAATCCAGAATTACCTGGGCATGGATAGCAACATGATTTCACAGCACTGTGTCCCACAATGACAGAAACAACCTGGACAAAGAAGATTTCTCTTTCTTCATCCAACCTGTGAAAGAGGACATTTACAAAACTTTCCTGTCTGATTTTAGCCCCTGATGATAGCAGTGAATCACGCAGGTGACCATATCCCCAAAGTTAAAAAATCACAGGCAAAATGCTATTTGCAATTCAGAGGTGTTCTGTGGAGGTTGCTGAAAATCTTGCCTCTTATTTAATTTTTTTGTTTCAGGGATTTCGTAAGGGGAGTGTCTATCTGAATGGAGTACAAGTTCAGAAAGAAAGTCAGGATGAAAGCAAAGAAAAAGAGTTTTTAATCCTTTGGGAAAGAAGTAACACTGAGTTACACACTCAGTACCGGAAAAACATTTTGGAAATGAATCCTTGACCTGCCTAATTACCTTGGAAGAGATGATCACCGATTATCAGCTCATGAGAGATGTCCCCTCAGACCCTGCCCATGGAGGTCCCAGCTGGACTGTGCTATGACACCCACTGCTGCTCCAGGGATTTGGTCATCATCAGAGAGATCTCCTGGCCCTGTGGGGGACACAGCTAAACCCACAGTTTGGACATGCCCATACCAGTGCTGGTTACCAGTGTAACCACATCTTTCTCTCACATGGTCAATGTCCCAACTTCAGGCCCCACCTTCTGGTGCGTTGCATTGCTCTGCTTCACCTCCTGAAGTGTTTCTTTCCAATTTAGTGTCCAGCTCTCCTGACTCTCAGATTTCAGATCACAAAAGTATAAACATGTGGACAGTGAAAGAGACCTTGGGGGATTCTTTGTTCTGCACCTTCCTTCTGGTTCCCTCCAAACCAGCCGCTCATTTCCACACTGTCAAGGGCATTTTTACAGAGGTCTACACTACTGAAATGGAAGACTCCAGTGTCCCCATCACCTTAGGGCAGGTTCCTTGGAGTCTTCATAACATGCAGTTGTGCTGGGCTGCACCTTGTAACTCTACTGAATGAAGACCTTTTACATCGCTGCATTTATTGTAACAAAAAAAGCACAATTTATGCCTATGGAAACATGTGGCAACCCCCTAGCAAATAACAAACAAGTTAAGAGGGCATCTGTCGACACTGGGCCTTGATGGATTTCGGTCTTGCAACCTCTGCCTCTCTGCCTCTGGCTGCATCAGCTTATTTGGCCTAATTAACCTGAGTTTTCCTTGCTCGACAGAAATCATCTCCATGAAAAAGTCATAGCTTGCAGATTCTGAGAAAGGTTTTTCTGTTTTGAAATATGAATGAGAACATGCTCCAGGCCATCTGGCGCTGGCCTTTGTAAATTCCAAAATGGATTTATTACAAATTAAAAAGGAATTTTGGAAGTGTATTTTTTTTAGCGCTTGTTCTGGTGTTTACAGATAGCTTGAGGCTGCAAAACCGTGGTGGTGTGCAGTGCATATTTGAGCAAAGGTGTGTCCCCCTACCCCAGTCTTTCTCCACGTCAAGTGATTAACCCCAGCAGCTGGGGTATTGTTGTTGGTGTAGGGGAGTGGGTATCATGACTCCTCCAAGACAGCGTTCCTCTCGTGTTAAAACAAACGGGGTAATTGCCAAAAACAAAGCGGATAACTGCACTGCTAGTGATACCTGAGCAAGAACCTCCACGTGGTGGTGTAGCAAACTCTTTGGGGAGCTCGACGTGACCACGCGGCACAGACATCCCTTGCGCGATGGTCCCAGGACATTTGTGTCCTACAACAATTTGCTGGAAATCCACTTGTTTCCCTGCAGCTTGGTGACCCCAGTCTGCCAGCCTGGCAGCAGGCACCGGGTGTTAACATCTGGCCCGGGAACAAGAGCAGAATTTGGCCCCTTGAGGGCAAAGGAGAGAAATAAAGATGGTGGGAAACCGACTCTCAAGTACTCTCTTGCTGCAGGAGTGAGAGCTTTAAGGTGGCAATTTTAACAGCACAGCTCTGTTAAATAATCCAAGAAATTGGGAAATCTGATCTTGTAGTCAAAGGACAAACTCATTTCTGAGTAGTTTAATTCACTTGGGAATAGTGCATATTTAATAGAAAAGAGATACCTACAAAAGCCCAGATGCAAGATTTACATTCAACTGAATTACAAAGGGTACAGAAAAGAGCTGCTACATTTTGGTGGAAATCTCTTGCTTTCAGCATTTGTGAATTTAGGAATACTTTCATTTTAAAAAAGCTTTCACTGAAGCATGGTTATCCCTAAAAAAATTGAAAAAGGAAACTTGCTGAAAATATTAATTTCCAGTGGCTCTGCTCTATTCCCTTAGGTCTTTAAAAATCTCAGATTGAAATGGATGAATATGCAAGTGCCACTTATTGACGGCCTCCCACAAGAAGTGAAATCCTTTGAAATCATTGTGGAGGTAATTGTAAAAGAAGTTATATGCATAAAATTACTTCTCTGGTGCAATACGGATCATAAATCAGTTCACAATCAATCTACCCACAACTATTTCAATCTAGAAGATTTAAAAATATATGGCTATACATAGGAAACCAAAGTTAAACGACCTGTAACAAAGGGACGTGTGATTGAAAGATGTATTTTTCTCTTGCTGTGATGCAGCATGAAGGAGCTGAGGGATATTTTCATATTCATTGAATTTAGTGAGGAAACTCACTGGCTGATGACTTCTTGTGATACTTAATCACACTAATAGCATGGTAAAAATGTTTGGTCAACCCTAGCACAGGTTATTGCAGTAGCTAAAAGCAAATATAAGGTGAGTATGGGCGACAGGACACCAAGGTCCCTGGATTTTGTCTCCCCACGACCATGTTAATGGTGGCCAAATCCAGACTTCTCTTTCTCTCCTTGCCATGAGTGAATCCTAGCTGCTTCATCACTCCTGGGCTTGCAAACACAGACAAAACCTGCAGGTGATGCTCATCCACATTTTGAGAACTTCTGCTAAGAGGGTTGGACAAGGTTGGGATTTTTGTTGGTCCTTTCAGACTCTACTTCTGGATAGTCTCAACGGTATAACACAGAATTCTTTTACTTTAGCCCTAAATCTCTTTGAAAGTCAATAAGCAATCCATAAAGAAGCACAAGGGCTCTCACTGCTGAGTTACCTGATCATTTAGTGAAATGCTGAAATTGGTTTAATGAGCTGGTATGCAGGTGGGGAAGAAGAAAAGGAATCATCTGCAGTGGAGTCAGACAACCTTGGTGATGAGGGAAGAGCTGAGTTTTTCTAAAACTGACAAGCTACGCATCACAAAGACCACTGATATTGAGACTGCTTTCCTGCTAATCTGTCAAATAAAAAAAAAAATCTCTGAAAAGAATGTGCTCTATTTAAGAGACCTGCACTTTGAAATACAAGGAATTTTTTAAAAATTGTGAGAAGCAATAGTGGGGTGGGCTGAGATGAAATGTAGAGAGGGTATTTCCCCTCAGGTCCATACCAGAATTTTATTTCCTCCTAAGGAAAAAAACCCTCATACCAAACCCCTAGACTATTTGCTTAATTTTGTAAGTAGAAAAATATTGGAAATTGTGAAGTAAATATGTTCAATGGAGCCTATGCTTAGCAGAGGAAGAGGCTGTGCAAAAGGATATTTCCAAAGGACAATAAGAGCAGGCACAGAGCAGATTCTGACTGTGCCCGCATACTTACAATAACAGTAGTTGAAATACATTATTAGCTATGGTTGATGTTGACTTTTACACTTTCCAAGGGTCAGGTTTATGAGTAATGGGTCCCATAGTAGCCCCATGTTACAAGAAATAACACCATTACAATATCAAAGCTGTAACCAGAGCGTGGAGGTGACTGCAATAGAAAGCTGGAATGGAATCATGCTCACACCCTGCGTCTCCTCACCTCTGCCTTAAAGTGATTGTGTCTAAATAAAAAATGAAGACAGGAGCTTTTCACCTCAAAAATGGTTTGGAAGATTACCTTTGGCCTACCTAAATTCCCCCATTTTGTTTGCAGAGCACAAAGATGTCTCCTGCCTTTGTCTGGAAACCTGCTGGGCACCCTAAGGAGATGCCATGCTGAACTGGAGCACTTGGAGTCTCCAAGGCATGGGGAGCTGGCCTCACAGCCCTGCTCCAAGTCAGTGACAGCATTTAGGTCATTTGGCTCCCTGGCCTGTGCTTTTAGAATTGGATGCTGTCTTTTAATTGAATGCAGTACCTGGTCACTTCTTCTGAATCCTCAGATTAAAGGGTTTTCACTTAATGAATCTGATGGGATGCCTTGGCCACTTGGGCCAAGGATGAAACAATCCTACTCATGATTTTGCAGGAATTTCTTTTCCACTTGCATTTCCACTTTCCAGAAAAGATCTCTTGGTATCTTCAAGAAATATCAATACCCTTGACAGTTAAGGATGAACATTTACGGTATCTCCCTGTAACACACCCTTCTAGAAAGTAAATATCCAATGTCTCAACAATTTTAAAATCCCACATTTGCCCAGGGGGTCTTCACCTTTTTTTCCCCCCCCAATATCTGTAAATTATTCCTGGGCATTTGCTTCTGTTTCCTTGAAGGAATAAAGGCAGACTTGGGTCTCTTCCTGCCCTGCACACCCTATTTCTCTTTTTTTTTCTCTCTGTTGAATTCCTTTGGTTTGTCAAAACTACCTTAACATTTAAAGAGTTAGTGTGGACAAAAAGAAAAAAAAGAAAATAAATTTAAATTCTTCTGCTGTCAGGTTTTGAAAGTTGAAATAGTTATAAAAATTGTAAAAATTGGGTTAAATGATACGGGTACGTGGAGAAGCCTTTCCCCATTCCATTCAAGCAGTGTTAAAAAGGAAGACAAAAAATATCCCCAGAGCCAAATCTGTTTAAAGTTTTCAAACCCAAATCTTCCATTTTAATCAGAAAATGCTTGTCTGGTGGCATTATGAGATTTCTTGTCGAGAGTAATCAAAATGACACATTCCTGAGAGAAATATAGCTTTAAAACACAGTCCATAAAAATGGAGTTTATAAAATTACTGCCATTGCAATAAAACATGGTAAGACAGAGTTCTCTCAGCATTATCAACAAGCCTTCTATGATCTCTACATCATAGGAAAGTTGAGAAGGATCAAAATTAATTACCTTTGTGCTCTATTTACTTAACTTGCAGACACAACCAGATCTGTTAGAAGTACAAACCGTGGCCAACATTGATGTGAGCATGACAGTAAACTTCAGTAACACATGTACAATTAAAAAAAAAAAAATAGATCTCTTTTTGCTAGTAGGATTTACTCCTGACTCTTCACCCCATCAGTGTGAGGTGTCTAAAGGTTGGTTGTTAGAGGCATTGGGGCTGGGAATTTTACCAGTCTGGGTTTCCACAGGCAAGCAGAGGTACACACACTCCTGGTCCTGCTGTCTGCATCCTGGAGGGTTCCCAGGAGGACAGAGACACAGGGACAGGGTACTGCTGAACTGTACAATAAACTCACAGGTTTTGAAGTACTGAATGTCATAATCTGCATGTGGTGCTTTTTGTTACTGCTTTTAGATAGCAACAGTCCTGCTGGCTTCAGCAAGTGTTTAAGTTCATACTTTTTCCACTTGTTTTAGGAGAGTGCTTGCGTGAATATCCATGGCAATAAAATACACACTACAAATCAAACAAAACCTCCAAGCCAAGTCAGTGTTTCCTAATGTCTTTGCTCTGTCACCTGGGCAATGCTCCTTATGTGACACGGGCTGCCTTGCAGAACCCAGCCTGCAACTAATGTTACCATTGCTCAGCTGAATAAATAAATTCTTCCAATGCACTATTTTTATCTTGAGCTCATGTCCATTCCCAGAGATCATTCCTCCTCTTCTCCTCTTGCTACAGGGCTTTCACAAACTCTTTTTGCAGGAGGCTGTCAGAGCCCTGACCAGCCCACCCCAGCCCTTTCCCACTTCATGGAGTTGTCATTGGGAGAGGAAAGAAGTAAAGTACATACTGGTCAGGATGGTCAGGGTCAGAGTGGCACATCTTTTGCTCCATTTTCAACTGTTTACATATTTTCTTCTATTATTTCAAGTTTCCAAGCTAGTCATTAAAACCACTTAAAAAAAGCTACTGGAAGCACACCAAACCAGGACTTGACTGCTTGGCATTATTTTCCCTTATTGTAACTCAGGGCTGACCTAATCAGATCAAAACTCTTTGGAAACAAGCTGAAACTGCTGGTTAAACTGCAAGCACCCACAATGGGAAAGGATCAGACACCCAGCTGGTTTCATTCCCACAAAGGAGCCCGTCTTCTTCAACAGCTGCAAACATCACCAGGAAATTAACAGGACAAATTAACCAAAACACCACATGCAATTCATCTACCATTTCATCTGACTGACACCCGCATCCACCCACTTACTATTGCCCTAATGAAGATGTCATAAAAACTCTTAGTTACTTAAAAGCCAGTAATTAGTACAGTTTAAGGATGTATAAACTCAGGAGCTGTCATGCCATCCACCCAGTGGGGTAGCTATTAGTGAAATGGAAACAGGGAAAGCCTGGCATGCCAAACAGGAGCTGTGTGATCTGCATAAATCAACTTTTGGGAGCGGCGGCGCACGGCAGAGCCTGATGGATATTCCCATCGTCGAGGGACCCAGCCTTGTGCCTGCTTTTACACCCTGGTTTTGGGGCAGGTTTGGCCCTACCCAGAGCCTGCCTCTCTCAGCTGCTGACAGGGCAATCCCGAGGCACTGGTAGGGGGGTTGCCTGCTGCACTGGTGTTAATGTAGCTCAGGTAAATCCCACTATTTGAAGTTTAAGCTTTGCATCAGTGAAGATTCATAAGACTGGCTCTTTTTCTTAACCATTCTCTCTCTAGGCAGAACTGAGTTAAAAGCACCTGTCAGTAATCCGTGGGTAAGGATATGTCCAGGGTTTATTAGCCCTTCTAAACAACTCAGAGTTGAAATTTTCCATGAGAAATTGCCCTTTCACTTGCAGAACTTTCAAAAACAACTCCCTTCCATCTTAAAAAGAAAAAAAAAATCTGCAAACAAACTATTCTTACTTTTCCAGTGCAAAATTAATTTTTATTCTTCTCTAGCATAATAGGGACTTGCAGAGTGAAACCATTCCTAGAACCCAGCCCTGTTGTGACATTATGTGATACTTGCAGCATTGCAGTAGGTTGTTATGTCAGATGAAATCATACAAAGAGCTACACCCCATCATGTTCGGAGCAGGTTCTCATCTGCTGTGAAGAATTTTAACTCATTAAACCACACGGCACAGCATTAATTTATTAAAGAATAGCTCTGAACATTTGAAACATGATCAGCACCTGAATTATTCAGCTCAGCTCACTCTCTTTTTCTCATCCATAAAAGTGACAAAAGTCAAAATCATTGGTTTTTGAAATAGGTCAAAATTATGGCTCAATGCCAACTCAGTGTATTTTTGGGGGGCGGTGGGGGGGGGAGTTTTTTAACATGACTAATATGGAACCACAAAGATCTAGCAGAATAAACAAAAGAAAGGTTGGAGGTTTTTTAATAGAAAAATTCATAGTGACGATTAGCAGGCTGTAGAACTTTTACTTCACAAAGAGACACTATAAAGGAAGTGGCTGTTTATTCAGTTCCTGGGAAAATAACTAAATGCTGGCTGGTATTTATTCAGCTGAATTATTAGAATAGCATTTGCCCCTATACTTAAACTTGTGTCAGCAGTTCCATTATGAAGCTTAGCACTTAAGAAACTCAACCCATAAGTAAATTGGTTAATAAATAAAAATATCACAATTAATCAAATTAGCTTTTTATAAAGCTAAATTGCTTTTTAAAATTATGACTATTTAAACAAGATGTTGAAAAGAACAAAGAGATGCTAGTAGCAAGCTGTACCAGAAAACCTTCAGGATGCTTTCATAGTCCTAAATATTTAAAATGTCCTTGAAGAAGCAGTTAAATTATTTTCTCAGTATATATCAGAGAAAAGATTAAATTGGGAACTATTTCATTGATAACTTTGTTAATTTGAAGTTATTTTCCTATGTAAGGACATAAATTTACTTTTATTTTGAATTTCAGATAATTTCTCTATTTTTCATCATTTTAAAATTAGAGCCTGATTTCTCATTTCAGAATTTCAGTGAACTGCATATCTTGATAGGGATTTTGTCTAATATGATTAAAAAGCCTTTCATCAATAATTAGAAAAGGACGGTTTCACTCGAACGATATTCACTCTTCCAAATATTTAAAAAATCATAATTTTCAGTCACTATAAAGAATTGCAGGATGCTTCTACTCTGGCAACATGTGTGCAATCACACTTTCAGTACTATTAAATTGAAGCTGCTCTGGTGTGCAAAGTCACATGCTTGAACTGGTTTTTGAAAAATTTTTGTCTATTTCTATTTTTTGTTTGGGAATCAGCAGCTACAAATTTTGAGTGCTGAAATTGCTCAGTCTCAGTGCCTGGAAGGATCTTTGCCGGTCACATAGGTGTTTTCCAGACCCACAAAACAGCACTCCTGCTGGTTTGGGGCAGAAGCCTCAGCTTCACAAGTTGTCGAATTTTGTGAGGGGCTCGGCTCTGATAATCTGATTGTTTTTTGGGGTGCCAGTTTGTTGACTCCAGGCATCATCAGCTAATCACGACATCTTCCCTCTCTTCCTCAGCCCCGTGTCCCAGCACCTCATCCTCCTCAGTGCGAGGCACCATCCTGTTTCTCAGTAATCAGTTAACTTCTACTACCCCCCATCGAGTCCCCCTGATGATCTTCCTGCTATTATTGATGCCAGCGCTTCTTCTGCTCCTTATGAGCCACCCAGAGGATGAGAGGGACAAGCCAGGGATGTCCCCGTGTCAGCATGCCCCACCACTAGCTCCGAAGCGGAATGTGGGGGAGCCCTAACCCTTGTAGTGACAGCAAGGGTGACAGCAGGACCAACCCGTGGTGCTGTCACAGTGCACACCCCGCTGTCACTGATAACGCTGCCCTGTCGCCGGCAGCAAAGCTGTCCCCCGCCGCCCGCACAGCCGCCGTGACGGGAACGCCCGTGCCACTGCTCCTGACATCCTCGGCATTGCATGGAATGCCCATGCGACCCGAAGTAACCCCCTGATAGCTGAGCACCATGCTAAGCTGTTTATTTATTTATTCTTCCTTATTTCCGATGGCGAAGATGATTAATGCCGCTCCCTTTGCTGCATTCACCTCTGCTTCCTGGGGGCTGTCCTTGAAGGACATCCGCTTACAGAAAACGCTGATAAATCTAATCTTTCCTTGTCAGGCTATGCAAATGATGACTTTATCAGAACCCGGGAACAGCTGCTTTGTAAGTGTGAAAAGCCTCTGGAAGAAACTCCAGTGGACAGCAATGATCCTTATAAGAAAAAGAAACAAGAAAGGACTCCTGTTGCCAGCAATAGGGATGTAAAGCACTGCACCTTTGAAGACTACAGCACAGTTCAGACCATGTAATAGAGAAGTAAAGCATAAGTGGGAACCTCGAAGTTTCAGGGCATTGTCTTTAGGGTGAGAGAGCATTTCTGGGGAATATTAGCAAACCCACACATTTTACACTGGCAGCAACTCCATATTTGATAGCTGTTACTGCAACGTCCAGGAGAGTCTTTCACGTTAAATGAGTCAGGTGACTCCAGTTCCTACCCCCACCCTCCAATTCTCAAAGAGATTATGATTTTTCTTGGAGAATATTAATCCATCAGAATGATTCATCATATAGTTCCTGTGAAATCTGGTCTCTACAGATTTTCTCAGAATCTTGGTTAAAGACAGTCTTGACTATACCCCATTTAAACATTCATGGAGGGCATGTCTGAGGTTCCCCTGGGATACCTTCTATCTTTACCAGCACCTTCTGCTCCAGACTCTGAACACACTTTCTGCAAAATCATATGCCAGCTGTGAAAGCACCCAGATCTTTACCAAATATCCATTTGTGAAATCATAATTTGGCTCTCAGTAAGTTCATAGGATTCTATTTCAAGAAACTTGCATTAATTTCTGTTTTCTACATGTACCCACATGGATGAGTGTAGAGGACAAATTTATCTACAGTGTGCTGTCATTTTTGTTTTGGGAAGGCTGTTTCAAATGAAGGAATTCAGTAGAATCTCAAAAAGGGAACAGATTAGATGAAGCTGGTCATCTCTGGAAAAAACCAGCAGCATGTGCTAAAGGCTGTGACAATGCTATTGGCACCACGGTGACACAAGAACATAAATGAGGTGAAGATAGTCAAATGCAGTATCTTTTCTCAGTATGACTGAAATTTGTCATTGTTTTTCAAGTGTGTCTGCTGTTCTTAGGAAAGAATCAAAAATAATCTCCCCATTATAAGTCATGCCCTGCTTTTGGATGAGACCATTCCTTGTACAGACAGGGCATAAAATGCCTTATGCCTTTATTTCTCTCAACAGAGAACAAAGGGAATGGTGGGAAAGTCCTCATCCACTGGCTCATGGTTACCTCTAACATATACTGTACCTTAATCCAGCATACTAGTTAGGATACAATATAGAAGGAGCTAGAATTGCTAGCTAAAATTTGTTCCAACCCAAACAAATTTAATGCTGGGTTGCATATTTGGTTGGCTAAATTGTGTCTGAGTTTAATTTTCACATGTCTGTGTGCTTCTCTGAGTCAGCTGGACTAAGAAGTGAGACATTATAAGAAAACCTGCTCTTGTGGTACTGCCAGCTGGGTCAAAAGGTAGCATCCAGACCTTCAGAAAAACCCACTGGGTGACATCTCCCACTCACTTTCTTTTGGGACTGTGAGGGTTCCAGATTTGTAGATCTTTAGGTGGAATGAGAACCTGACACCTGAGCAGAAAGTCCACTGACACACAGGGAGGCAGTGGAGTGACCCTAAGCTACACATCCACCTTCTCAGAAAGGACCTCTGCACAAGGCTGGATGTCACCTTTCAACCTCTGTGACTTCTGTCAGTGACACTTAACCAGCCTCCAGAGCAAGTGCTTTGCCTCTCTGTTTCTTACAGATGTAGTTTCTGAGCAGCAGGTTTCATGCATTTGAGGCTTTGACTTGTTGTTTCAAAGAATGAAATTGCCTGTCAGGGACATTTGTTATATAGTTTTACCACCACTGCAGAACTATTTTAAATACTACTAGATTATTAAAGTTCTCCTTCAGGAATACCTTCGAAATAATTTTGCTGCCCTCTAGCCTACTATTGAAACCTCTCTAGCATGCCAGCATTATCCTTCAGGAATGCTTCTGAAATAGCTTTACTCTCTTTATTGTCCTTTTCATTACTATTGAAATCCTTCCAGAATGCTGAAGTTAACCTTCAGCGAGATGCCAGAATAACTTTCACGTCCTGGAAGGGTTTCAATACTGATTTAAAGGATCTCAAAATGCAGTTTTATGTCCTTTTTGTTTTGTTTTGCTTCAGAGTAAGGATTATGGCAGCAAAAGATAGATGTATGAACTTCTCTGTGTTGTGTTTGGTGTTTATATAAACACGTCTAACCACTGAGGCTGCAGTAATAGTGGTCTTGGAACCTAGAGAAAGTTATTTTTAAAAAAGAGCTTCTAAAAATTGCCAAAGCATGAACTGAGGTGACAGCAGGGAATGTGGTTTTGTTTGCTTAATGGACCTGCAAGTGAATTCTGCTGATCTTACTCTGACAATGAAAGTTTTGAGGGCATGAGCCAACTCCTTTGATTAAAATGAGAAAGATCACAAACCTTTGCCCCAAACTCTGACTGAACCCAAATTAAATCTATTTTGAGGTGTGAAAAGTTCCTTTTGTTTTTTGTTGCTGTGCACGTCTGGTTTCAGCAGGGGGAAACGTTCAGATACTGCAACAAAGACTGTGTCTGTAATGTTTCCAGCTCAGCAGAATCAGAAAATCCCAGTATCTGGAAGACATTTCTAACAAACACATGAGCACCTGAGATAATTTAGCATTTCCCATGTATCTCCTGCATAGCACTGTCCCTTCTTATTCATGCCTGTGATTCAGATCTCTGTATTAAACCAGACAAAAATATACACCAACCTGGTTCCCATGGCTGACCTACAAGCAGAAAGCAAAGTTCTAGTGTTTGCAAACAGTTTAAGGACTTCTGCTGCTGCTTGGTGGGGTGAGCGAGCCAAGAACCCACTACCTGTGCCATTTGCATTGAGTGCTAGTGAAACAAGGAGAGGGCAAAATTCCAAGTGGCCCTCAGGAAAGTGAGGGGCATAAAGGCATCCTACACCTCGACACCTCCTCCTGAGGCACGCTGGTGCCTGACCCAGCCTGCTGTATTTTACAGGACCTGTCCTCAGGCTCATCACCTTACCCAGGCACTGTGGCCCAAGAGAAAGTGCCTTGTGGAAGCCCAAAAGGCAGTGCAGCACCTCCTGAATCCAGCAGGCTCCACAATAGAGCCATTATTTAGGAGCAAATAATTCTGATGGTTGCTGGCACTTTCATGCTCTGGCATGCAGTCCTGGCCCGGCTCAAGTCTAGAGCTCTGACCAGAATCAACGGAATAAAAATTAAATGATTAATGCCTAAACACTCCCTTAGTGCCTCCTTCTCCCCATCACTGAATTTTTCCATTTTTCCTTGCAATTGCATCCACTAGTGGAGATCAGTTAGGACTGTAGGGGTCACTTACACTTCTCAGCAAGAAACCCTAAGAGTTTTGATCTAAGAAAATCTTCTGAAAGATTTCCTACTGTGTCAATAAGGAGTCTTATTAAACTTTCATAGGATATCCAATGATGTTTTTAAAATGGTTTGTCATGAATAGAAGCCTGTAGCTAAAGAAATATACAAATGCATTGATGTCATTTTTTTGCGAACACCTTATATGAATAACTGTAACAATACTACTATGTAGCTTTGAAATACAAATTTGAGGAACCTGATCACGTTTCTTCTTTCTTTCTTAGAATAAAATCAAGACTCCACATTCTGCACAGAAGAGCTGACATGCTCTTGCTCCTCTAGAAACCTAAGGGCAGCGAGGTTATACCCCTGTTTAAAGGTCAATCCCATGCACAGGGTTGCCTGCTGAATAGCCAAGCTGCTCTGGAAAAAACCCCAACAAGCTGTGCCCATCTCCATCATGTGCTTTGAGGCAGTGAGCTCACTTTAACTGGGAGCATATCTGCACACAGGCAAAGGAAGAACCTACAGCAGTGTCCAACAGCAGACCTTTCAGTACAGCTAACAAGGTCCTGCTCCTGAAAAACTCCTGAACAGGAGCTGAACGTCGAGTACATGAATGAGACCTGAGGATTAAAGTGAGAAAAAGTCTTATCTTGAATGAGACCTGAGGATTAAAGTGAGAAAAAGTCTTATCTTGAATGAGACCTGAGGATTAAAGTGAGAAAAAGTCTTATCTTGAATGAGACCTGAGGATTAAAGTGAGAAAAAGGCTTATCTTCATACAAGTGCTTTGCAGGATTAAGAACTACTCAAATGATATAAAGCAGTGACAGGTTCTCCTCTCCAGATCATGAAACTGCCTCTTGGATTCAAGCAGGACTTGCAACAGTTTGCTTTGTTGCATTACGAGCTCATTTAAATACCGGAGGCAAAACCATTTAACCTTTCCATTGTTCAGTACTGCATCCCTGATTTGGTTTTGTACAGCGCTGCTGCTGGAAGATGTAGAGTGCAGTGGTAAAAGCAGCCTTGATCATATTCCCTACCCCACCGTGTATTTACACTCTTTCCCAAATTTCAAGTCGTGAACGCCAGCTATTCCTCATCACAAGGGGACCTTTACTACAACAAAATATTATTTTAAAGCCATACTAACAGTAATTGGAGGCAATTGAGTTTTATCAACTAACACAAACTGTGGGATTTCAGAGCTGGATTTCAGCTGGTATTTTAATGAAGTGTGCGCTAACAGCACAAAATCTTCTGTCACTCCAGCAGCTGAGTTTCATATACAGACCTTTGATAGGGTGACCATGTGTTAACACTCACAGGGTTCCAGCACATGAGTGTACACACCAGCAGTCCACAGATCCATCACCCAGGTCAATTTTCTGCCCCCCCTTCCCCATCCCAGTGAATGACCCAATGCTGTGGGTACAAGCTCTTGTTCAGGCCCTGGAAAAGCCTGATTGCAAAGCCCAAGCTTTCCTGTTCCACAGCACATGTCTGCATTCCTGGTGTGGCTCCCAGTACTTTGTGCTAGCCTGTGCACCTTGCAAATGCTGTCCTGTGCTGAGGACATCAGCCCCGCTGGGGTCAGTCCTGTGTCCAGCACAGCAGAGGAAAGCTTTCCTGCTAACTGAAGTGAGTGACTCCATCTGTCCCTCACACTGGCACTGTGGGGAGACCAAATCATGGACCTTCATCAGGCTGTGGTGTCTTTTAGATTTCAAGCTGCTTGGACCAAATCTGTGAATCGACCTGATTTTGGTCTCCTTCACATTTCATAACAAATTTTATACTGGCTAGGAATATTTCACTAAATCCTTCAAAGCATGTAGACACCTTCAAGGGAAGTGGATCTTTAAAGCTCTTAGAGAAATGAGTCAGGAACAGACAAAATTCTCACTTATACTCAACAGGTTCCCACACAGCAGATGAAAAGAAAACATGCCAACGTTCTGTGAAGACCATCTAGAATTTTGCACAAACATTTAAAGGTATATTCATGGTGACTTTGACTCCCTTTGCAGTTAAACAGATGATTTTATATCATGGTTTATACATTCCCACAAAAAATCAGAGCCTGTGTGATCGCCTAACTTTTTTTAACTGGTTGGTGAAACAACTGGTATATTTAGTCTGGAAAGAGTAGCAGTGAAATTATATTTCACTGTAGCAAAAAGTTTATTTATCTGAAGGCATCAGGAAGCACACAGGCTCCTTTGAATGAGTCATTTTTTCACTGAGAATAAGATTTATCATTCTGCTTTTAATTTCTGTGAGTTTCTCTCCTCCAAACTTCATCCTTGATACAAATCACAAAAACTAACTCGACTACAATTTTGATGAAGAGAAGATTTTCCTTTTTAAGCAGCTGATCATAAATGATCTTATGAACTTGAAACTGAAGATGAACTGCCAAGCTCATCAGTACAACAATTTGATTAACTCAGAATTCATTATCTGTAGTATTGCTATTTGGATAACTGCAAATTAAGCCAGAGAAAAGCAGTATGACTTTGCTTCAAGTTTAAGCTTTTCTCATTATAAATGCAAGATTGCTGCTGAAGACGAGCTACTCAGTTGAATTATATTGTAATCTGATTAGTTTAGAGCACACACCTACTATATCAGATTTCTCAATAAGCCTAAATGAGGCAAGAATTCCCTTTAGTTCATTTTGATGCCTACTGTCCCAGCCTGCTTTAGGCTGAAACATCTTTCTCTTATCTTTCATGATAGCACAAATGAAAAAAGACAAGCCAGCACAGACTAACAATATAAGTTTTCTAAGCAGGAAGTACTTTTGACTTAGACACAAGAAATCTTGAGATTTTTTTCAGGTGTCAACTTATAGAAGCGACAATCAAATATATTTTGACCTTGTGCTACTATGGCATCTGTACAATAGGAGAACATTGCTAAGTCACCCTTCTTCTTTTCTTCCCAAATATACGTAGGAAGAAGGAATGTTATTCTCATGCAAATGCAGACACATACGGGTCAAATCGGATGTCTGCTGTCCTACAAGTTGTTTTTGGAAGATCAAAGAATCAGATCAGTTTTTCCCAGGGAGAGGGAGATGTTCAGAGTTAAGTGGGTGGATAGAAAAAGTCAAGGAAGCATGAACTTTTGCTCAGAAAATTTAACAACTGAGGGATGGGTGGAGATACAGACACACAAATAGACTGACCAGTACAAATACTCGATGCAAACAAGCATTTCCTGCTGGAGGGTTGACTAGAGCATCACAATGGTCTCTTTCTGTATACTGAGCTGCAAGCTGTGTATATTCATGCAAATACAGGATTTGCATGTTGAAAGATGGTTACAGGAGTATATAAACCAGATTGTATAACAGCACATATTTTAGCACACTTAATTACAGCAAGTTGATTTCTAATGTTTTTATTTCCTATGTGGCCTTCACAAAAATACAACATACGTGGCTAAATATTTCAGAAGTAGCCAAAGGGAATTATTTTTGGACTATATGTTGGTCTTCTTAATACCTCTTGTCCCACTAACCAGGAATCATTCAGGTTTGGTTATTTTAGTGGGATACAGCAGTCAGCTGTCCTCAGCTTTTTTCACTGTGACCATATTTCTACCCCAAAGAATATACTAGATGATACTTAAAGGATAACATTTATTACAGATTAAATAACCTCTTCTAATAACTTGGCTTCCTTTGTCTTTTGATTACATGATGAATTTTTCCAGTTGTCCAAAATTAGTTGATGAAATTACTTCTTGAACATCAGTGACTATAATGTGGCATGCAAGCAGAGCTGGTAAAATGCAGTTAGCACTTTAAATCACGGCATCTCAAGTCTAGGCTTTTTTAACCACTGTAGCACTTTTGAGTAGGTTCTGCTGTGAGTTAGAGCCACAAGAAGAAAGGAAAACGTTTCAGAAGAATTTTAAGATAACAGATTTTTCTTTGTGTTCTGAACTGGAAAAAAATGACAAAATGTTTCTGAGTTTACACATAGGAAAAGAGTGACTGAGAGTCAGTTTAGGTCTGCGGAATGGGATTTTTGTCTCAGCAAGTTATACCAATTAAGCATGAAAAAATTAAACTTTTTTTGTGACTCATCCTCATCTGAAGAACAATAGGAACAATAGGGGAAGGATATAACCAGCATGTGCCACTCCAGATGAGTAAGATGCAAGAGATATGATTTTAACACAGATAAGCAAGGGACAGATACATTTCAGAGACTGTCCTGCAAGAAGTACAGGTCAAAATAAGTTGACAGCAAAAAAATATTTTAAATTACAAGCTCTCCAAGTTATTTCACACAGCACAGCTTTTTATTGCCTGGCTTTCTACACACCAGCATCAGAAGCATGTAACATCTGTCAGCTGTAGGATGTGCTTCTTGGTGGTCTGCAGAAAGGCCTTTCAAACAAAAAGCAAATATGTTTCCCCATGGCTTTGGAGCCTCTCAATTTCTTTTAGAAAAGTGTGGTATTCATTAATTACATGCTGAAATTTTTATTGAAGGACACAAGTACCTGAACACAGGTGATAAATTTCTTAAAGGAACAGTCTGAAAGATTGACAAGAGGAAAGATGACAATGATTAGCGTCTTTGTAGCTCCTTAGGTAGATACAATCTCCCAGTCTTTCTGAAGGAAATAACTGCAGGATTTTACTCATAAAACAACTGAAGTCTCCAACAATAAATTGACCAAGAGAAGGAAAATAGAAGCAGGGAACAATTCTGTACATATACAATGTTGTCTCTTACCCACAGGTAAGATTTAGAATGGCAAGAAGATCAATTTTCTAATATCTTACTAGAGGTAATGGTAAGAAAGGGAAAATAAGCCAAAATACATAAATTTAAAAAATAAAATTATTTTGTAAAAACAAAGGTATAATTTCATTGTAAAAAGGAATCAGAACTTGTAGAAACTAAAACAAAAATTACACTTAAAAGCAAAAATCATGGTAAAAAGAAACAGAATGTTTTACAGAACAGGCACAAAATTGTTATGATTGGTAGCCAATAAGCTTATGACAAAGTCATTCTATTCCATCGTAGAAGAAAATATTTGTTAATGAAGAATAATGCCTTGAAAATGTGATGTAAGTGCAGAAAAGTGGTGTTTATCTTTGGCTTGTGATGCTGACATCAACAATAGAGTGCTCATATTAACCCACTGCCCTTAAAAATAAACAACAGTGCACTTTAATCTTGGTGTTTTTACTTTTATCTGAGATTAGTCCCTCTGCTTTGTTGAACTACAATTAAAGGGGGAGAAAACATGTAGAAATTAAGCAAAAATTATGAGTACTTTTTAGAGCACGAGAACTTTATTAAATCCTCGTTTAGGCTGTTATGTCAAAACATTTCGAAGATGCATGAAGCCCCTGTGCCATTGCAGCTTTATGACCACAATCATTCATGTTAAACACTTAGGGAGTATTTATGTTCTCAGTGTCAAATATTAGTCCCTGCAAACACAGCTCTGGGTGCTTGCTCCTCTGCATTCCCACAGTGTTTGCAGTTTCCAGGTGGGGCAGTCCCCGCAATGTGGATTTCTCCAGGCCTCCATCCAGCGCTGTGGAAACCGGGGCGAGTCAGGTCTTTCATTTCAACTGGAAGCAGACCAAGACCTGAATTTGGAGATTAGATGAGTGCCCAGTTTTTGCAAATCTCTGCCCCAGAGTGAATTTCCCTGCAGGGCAAAGGGTCACAGGGAGACCCTGCACAGAGTGCAGGTCCCACACCAGCTCTCCCAGCAATGCTCAAGGGCTGTATGTGATGGCATTCCCATAGGGCACTGAGCAGTTCCCATCTCTAGGGTAGAAATGCCTTTTCCCCCCCTCATGGCTCTCTTCTCTGAGTACCCACCTATCCTCTTGATAGTCTCAAAGTCCCACTCCTTCAGCAGTGAAGAAGAGGCAGAAGCCAGGGAGAGATTAGGTGGAGACTGAGACGACCCCCAAATACAGCCAGTGATGGAAACAAAGAAAAGCTGCAACGCATGCTCTGTGTCTGTACAAGCAGGATGACACAAACTCCTGGCTTGTCATTATGTCACTGACAGGCCTGGATCAAGTGGTTTGCTCCTCTGCTTGTGCTGCCTGTGTGTGGTGCTCAGCATCTCTGGTTGTTGCAACAGAGGCTGGCCCTGCCTGCCTGGCTGGTCTGTGCTTTGCCCTGACTGATGGTGGCCAGAAGCCTGCTATAAAATGGTGCCGTGAATCCTTCAATTTAAACACCTACAGTTGCTTTTCCCTAAAGACACTCCTATAGAAGAAAGGTCATTTTTCTGTGCAAAGCTGCTCAAGCACTAAACGCATCACACACTGCACCGAAACACAGACAAGTCTCAATAAGTGAGAATGAACTGATCAAGAAGGGATGACAATGTTGTGAAAAGTTCAGCTGGCATCTCCATTTAACACTCTAACTTCTATAAAAATGCTCCACTGATATCTCTGTTTATTATGAAATGTTAAAAAAGGGAGAGCAAAATGAATTTCTTCTTTGGTGACTCTAAACATGAATTAAAAATCTCGACCCTTTCAATCCACTGAAAGGAACCTGTAAATCACATATTTAAGTAAACAATCTGTTATATCTGTTCACAACTTTTGTACCACCTCAAATGCAGTTTTCTCAAGCAGAAGTTGGTTTCTCTGCATCTGCTGCACATTGGATTGTCTAGGTGCTATTGTAAAGCAGTATTTGTGGGGAGGTGAGGAGTGAAAAAGAGAAGACCACCAGTTTCTATCCTGCCAGATCATTATAACTGAAGACTGTCCCTTTTCTTTTTATCAAGTGCTCAGAAGCTTTTTGAAAACCACTCTGCTTTCTTTTGCCAGAACACAAATGCCAAACCTCAGAATGATTGCTGTACCTGGGAGGCTTCAGAGCTGAGTGAGCTGAACACTGGCTAGAAAATATGGTGATTCTCTTTGGAGAAGCATGGTGGCAGAGAACACAGAAAGGAAAAAAAGTCCTCTCAGCAGGATGTGTGTCAAACCTACAAGCATCTTTCTGGGATACTCTGCCTTAACACAGATCCATTCATGGGGTGAGGTGCAATTTAAGAAAGTCAAGGACCAACCAAGAGCACCACGTACTCACCACAGTAACACAACCAGTAGGATGGAAATCAAGGATCAAATAACAAGGGAGATGCTGAATGCAGATGATTATTTTAAGCCACTTGTTGGAAGATAAGGGAGAGGAAGAAAACAGAGGGAAAAAAATTTGTCTTTTCCCAGGTGCAGAGCAAACCTGGGATGTACCCAAAGAGAAAGACTTGCCATGTACTATTGTGATTTCTCTTGGGCACTGGAATAAAAAAGTGCAATTTTCAACATCAAAAATCCAACCTATTTTTTAGATGGATTTAACTGAATAATAGCCCAGATATTTGTACTATTGGTGTACTCAGAATAGCAAGAAAATTTGAGCAATATCTTCCCCCCCAGACAAGGGTTGCACATTGATCACTTTAAAGAGCTTCCTTCATTTTTTTCTGCTCTGCAAGACAAGCTCGGTAGGGTGTTGTGCAGCACATGTCACACTCAGGCTTTTTGCAACCTGCAGCTTGTAAGTGATAAACTCCAGGAGCCTCCCTGGCAGGTCTGAGGAGCTGTGCTATATCCTTGCCCTGGGAAGCTGGCAGTCACATGGGATCCACTTCTCTGGCTGTTCTAACATACCATCATCAAATTTCCTTTCGTTTGGCTGGCATCACAGCAAAGGGCCTGGATTCGCAGAGGAGCACATTCCACACTCCTTGCTGGGTGTGCCGGGATCCTTTCTTCACTGCGGGGCCGCCCACAGCCTGCCAGGTCTGTATGTCACTGCCTCACATTCCCTCACGTGGCATTAGCTCATGGGGACTGTACAGAGATGTATTATTCCCCAGAAAGACCAGTTCTTAGTACATACTTATTTTTGGAAATTTCCTATTCCTCTGCCTTTATCAGAAAGCAGGTGAGAAGAGGGGCACTCTCTAAAAGACCTGTCTTTTCCTGTAAGCATGAAAAACTCTGTGGAGGTGAAAATACAACGGAGAAAAGATTTTTCCTCTCCCATCAGCTAAAGCAGGAGGTTTACAGCTCACTAGTCATCTCCTGAGAGATTAGAAAGCTGTGCATGAATATGTAGGTATGCACAAGACAAACAAAGCAGATGTTGTAGAAATCTCTGCTGGGGCATCTTAGATCACAGAAGCTAACCTACGGCATCTTTTCCAGCTGCCAATGTAACTATTCCCTCCTCCCCTTGAAAACACAGAGCTCTCCCCTGCTGCAAGACTGAACTGCTTGAGCCTAAGGAGTGAGCTGTGCTGACAGGTCCCATCGCTGTGGCTCTCCAGGTATCCATGCAATGGGCTCTGGAAGTGCAGCTCTACATGCCCAGCCCACCACGGCCAGCACCTGAGCATTCCCACCTCCAGAGCTAAGCACATTCCTTTATCCCTGAGCCTCTCAAATGAGCCTGCTGCTACTAAGCCAGGTACCTCACTTGTACCACACTGAGTTTTCCAGTTAATTCCATGTGCAGAGCACAGGGGAATCTCAAGGGGTCAAAACCTTCTAAATTAATGAGTTACAACTGTAAGACTTTCCCACTGCCAGACCCACAGCTCTCTACCCACCACATCAGCAGGATTTCAGGAAGGAGCTAACCTTTCAAATGCCGTTTTTCTGGCAGAGAAGAGCCATCAACTTTCCATGTTGGGTGAGGCAGAACGTGGCCTTGAGTCTCACCACATTTCATATCTGCTCCCTCCCCAGCTTGAGTACTAAGTGGGCAAGGCCAGGGCAGCTCAGAAGGGAAATACACTGTTGTGCTGGCAGGAAGCAACTGCTGTCAGAAGATTCCTTCAGCTTTCTACCATCAGAGAAAATGCAGCTGAAGAAGGAAAGTATGGAAATTGCTAGCTACAGAAGAGTCAACTCATAACCCTGTCAGTTCCTACATGTAGCATCCACCTCCCTGTAAAAACAGACTGCATACTGTCAAAACCAGAAGACACCTAGTTTTTAGTTAAATAGTTTCTCTGGGTGTTTCTCAGTAAAATAGTTTCTCACTGTATAGTAAAAGTTTCTCACAATACATCACTCCTTCCTCATTCCTGTTAATAAAAGCAGAAATACCTGCAATCAAACCAAAGCACAAATAGCCCATTGAAAGTGAGAGGCAATACTTAACATCAGAAAGCACCACTGAGGTTGAACTAGGAAGGCAATGAGAACACAACCTGATGAGGTCCTGCTATATTTAACATCTTTTTAAGCTCTGAAATGAGGAGAATGACTCAGTCACTTTTCTCCATAACACACACATACCCCCCACACCCACTATGTATTTGATAGCTCAGTGAAGAAAAAGGTTTCATTCTTCTGTAATAAGGACAATAAAAAATGTGACAGCAGACAGCTGCTTGTGCAAACTGCTGCCCTGACACTGTCCTCTGACTGATGATGCTGGCGAAAAGCAGAGGAACTTCAGAAGGAGGAAATCTGTCAAGATTTCCAGATCTGTACAAAATCAAAGAACAATACAAACTTCCACATATTTTTAATATTTGTGTAGACATTATCTCCACTACACAACATGAATAAACTCATGAGGTAAAGCATAGAGAATCAGACCTGGAAAACATTGGGAGCTAACTGCAAATCTCTCCTGCTCCGAAGTGAGTGGTCAGTCCCCTCTGGCTCCTCTGAAAATCTCAGTTTCCATTTAGATATGTGCCAGGTCACTTTTCTGTTTAATCAGAGTTACTGGTTAAAGGAGATCATGTTTTAGGTTTCATCCTAAGCTTTAGAAAAAAAGAACAGAATAAACGGAGAATGATATTATCTGATTTCAGCACACAACACTAAGCAAACACTGGAGTATCATCTGCTAGCCCAGTTCCCTCTGGCTCTTCCTTTGGGGACATTCTCACAGCAGAGATGACTGATCGCATAGAGCTACGCCAGACATTGTGGGTTTGTTCCTTTCTGCCTGGTTCATGCACGAGCTTACAAGTCTGTGGCTGGGGACAAGCTAAGAGAAGCCATAGGAGCTCAAGCTGGAGGACTTAAGTTTCCCAGTGCAGAAGTCCCAGAGTTACTTCCCAAGAGTTATCAACACCACAAAACTGCAGTGGTCCCCACTGACATTATAGCAACCAGTGAAAAAGTCAGCACTCCACAGCAATGCTTCCTCCTGTGCTGGCTCCTAATGCAAAGTTGAAGACTCTCAATGTTTCTCTCTGCTGTACCTGCACAAACTCCACTGCCCTGTGGCATCTGGTGAGCTTCTTCCAGGATGAGACTGTGAGGCTTTCTAGCTCTGCCCTCACACCTTCCCATCAGGCTTCCTATTGAGGGGATCCATGTGTCTACCTCTGGATCTGGCTGGCCTATGCCCTGCAGCCACTGTGCTCCCAGCTCTGTAAAAATACAATCAAATCTATTCCATTTCAGGCATAGCACATGGCCTGAGTGAGAACTTCACTGCAAACATTTACTGAACTATTGCTGGGATTTAACCAGAAGCCTCTCCTCCTCCCATATGTTTCATGATCACAAGATGGTAAAAACTGCTAGAAACTGAACGTTGTTGAAATGAGAAGGAAGAACTCCAGCAGCTTCAGTGCAGCACACCATCTCACTGCTCAGGAAAGTACCCACAGAAATAATTGCTTGGATGATTATGTTTTTCTTTCTAAAAAATACAGCAAGAGTCACAAGGCTGGGCTTCTCCAAACAAACAAAACCACTCCAGCGTAACTGCAAGGATACGTCTGTTTGAGTCTGCAATGTTTCTCTTGTCTCCAGAGTGCCCACTGAAAGTAACAGATTATGTTGGCTTTCTTCATAGGCCTAAGTTATGAGAAGCTAATAATTTGAGGAGCTGGCATTTTGTGACTCACTTAGCCCCACTGAGGCAAGCATAAACTGTGCACTAATGCAGATGTTTGAAGGGGGAAAGAGCCGTATTTTCTCGGGAAGAGAACGAGGAAGTGACAGCCATTGAGATTTAAATGACAGTGTATGGCATTAGGAGCCATAATTAAACTCATTACAGGTTTCACAGTAACAAATTATCATTGCATGCTACTTCATCAGCAAAACAGTTACAAATTAATAGCTTGACCAGTGGCTAAGGTCTGGAAGGAGAAAAGACCAGAAGTAAAAAAAAAAAAAAAACAACATGACACAAACAACCCTTTGATCTGAAGTGATCTGAAAATGAAGAAAAAGAAGAATCCTAGACATCTGACAAGTGCTACCTGGGTATTGCTAATGCACCTAACCCAGTGCAGGCAGCTGCTGGCTGAGGAGGGGGCAAGTTCATCAGACATCCCATGTTTTTCTGCTAAGGGAAACACAGAGATTGAAGCAGGAAAGCATGGAGACACTGTCCTTTCTTTTGTGTCCTTCCCCCCTGTTTTACAAATGGTGGATCACCTATGGTAGAGACCTTACAGCACCTTCCAGTACCTGAAGGGGCTACAAGAGTGATGGAGAGGGACTCGTTACAAGGGCATGGAGAGACAGGACAAGGGGCAATGGCTTCAAAGTGAGCCAGGATAAATTTAGATGACATGTTAGAAATTCTTTACTGTGAGGGTGGTGAGACATTTGCACAAGTTGCCCAGAGAAGCTGTGGATTCCCTGTTCCTGGGAGTGTTCAAGGCCAGGTTGGATGGGGCTTTAAGCAGAGGGAGATGTCCCTGCTCCTGACAGGGGCAGGGTGGAACTAGAGGATCTTTGAGGTCCCTTCCAACCCAAATCATATGATTCAGTGATTCTTTGGTTCTACCTCCCTGTGTATCAAAACTTACTGCATGTGATCCATATTCATGGAAAACTTCTCCCCAAAACCTTCTTTCAAGGCATCCATACTGTGAAATTGAGCAGGTCTGGGGGACAGCCTTGAGCTCCCTCACTTTTTTGTACACACACTCTGGAGTGTCTTTGTGCAAGGACTTCACAGAAAACTCTGTACAGCTCCAACCAGGGCAAAGCACCAAGAGACAGGTCACTGAATGGGGAAGACGTGGTTCTGGATACATTGATAGGTGTTTGATAAAGCTCATAATAATGTAATTTAGCTAAGTGCTGTTCTTTCAACATTGTGTTGTTTCCAGGTCTGGAAGCAAGTAATTCCAGAGAGAGAGAACTTTTATTCCTTTACATGTGTCCAGCTACTTGACATAAAATATAATGAGAATGATACTAAGAATGATCATCAAGGCTCTGAGTAATTTAGTAATGAGTCATACTGGCTCCATATCCTTGTGAGGTTCCTAAAGGTGACCATGAGTTATTTTTACTGTCTGGAAATTACCCTTTAGTGAATAAGGAGAACACAGGTATGTCCCTGTAATGTTGGAGATGGAGACTGTGAGCCCCTGGATGGCTGACACCAGCCTATCATTCAATCCCACATACACTGATCTGAAAATCTGCACATGGAAGTGATGGCAAGTTACTCCCACTGGTGGGGGGTAACCCACGGGTGGGCTCTGCTCAGTTCCTAAGTCTCTACTACTTCCCCCTGTGGACAGGGGAATAAATAATAATAATAAAAAAAAAATATAAAAGGACTGAGCACATCCAGGGACTGAATGTCACCTAGACGAGGGCTATTACATCAGGGCTGTGCCTGAATAGAGGCTGTCTTCATATACAGGTGTGAAAATCTCTTCCCCAGAGAACAAAGAACAGTTTCAAAAGGAAAAGACAGAACAGCAGAACAGATACTATTTGTTGCTAACAGTGGGCATCCAATCTTTTTTTTTTCTGCCGGTTGTTATGTGCCCTTCCCCTTCACTGATCAATCTGAGTAATGGCACTCCTAGGAAGTGCTAAAAACGCTGCTGCTTCAGAATCTGACACAAACTCCTTGTGTGCCTTAAGCAACTACTGATACAAAGCAAGATCCGTATTTGTAAACAGACAAAAACATGGATTAATCTGTTTCAAAATTAGAGATCTGAATTATTATTTTATGTACCTGAAGATCTCCCAGCAGCTCCTTAAGAAACTGGAGCTCTGTCATGACAGATGAGGTTGGATGGTCTCATCCAAATTTAAGATGATTAAAGGTTTGATGTACAGGGAAGAGCTAACCACAGTAGTTTGCATTCCCATTCAGTACTGGAATTTCTAGGGAGCATGTTTATTATAGGACATTGAAAATAGGCCAGATGAACTTTACCTTAGAAATGCCCAATTCTTTGTGTGCACTGCCCACAAGCAAGGCCCTGAGGGCCACCTCAGGTGTAAAATAGCTCTGTGGCAGGTGTCAGAAATCATCCACCCATATGGTCATGTAAGGCAGTTCTTCTCTGAAGAACTCTTCCCGTACACCCACACACATTCTCACAATGAGAAAAGGAGCACTGTGCTTGGTCCAACCCACACACAACTGCTCTGCTCTGGTTTTCCAGGCTGAGCACCATGCCTGGGACCATACTTGTTAAACCACTGATCTGCCATCAACTAATTTGTCGGTAGGTCACCACACTACAACACCTTCCTTGGGGAGACAAAAAGGCAACAAACAAAATTCCGATTGGTCAAGACGCTCAGGGGTGAATCCTTTAATTTCTCATTACTCGATGTACAAAGGTCTTTCATTGCATCCAGAATGGATGCTTAGAAGACTTCATTGAAGAAAAAACACCTTACAGCACTCACCAGCCTTTCACACTCACATAACACCTGCAATCAGCAGAAAATGGCAAAACATTGTTATGAGTGGCTCCTAATTTTTATTCAATTTTTTCCTACAGCTTGGCCATTGTATTAACTGTGTTTTCCTTAAAAATACCCTTGTGGCATCAAATCCCTCCTACAGAGCCAGCAGTTTCTCTTTTCTTTGATACAAAATTAAAACCAACCAATGTAATAACATGTATATGTCTAATATGATAGTTGTGTCATGAGTAGGAAACAGAAATTGTAATAGAAAGATTAAGTGCATTAAAAGGCATGAAGAAAAAGAGTAGGATCTTAAAACCAGATGACAGCAGCTGATTTAATCAGAAAATTATTACAACATGATTACATCATGCTTATAACATCTCCTAAAATACCAATAGAAAAAGAACCTAATGGTGGGCGTTTTAACAGCAGGAGTAGCAAAAGACCTATATTGACTGAAAAGTGAGTTACAACATTATCAAAACAGGGAAATGATGAGTCAAATTAAAATCACCAACTTTGTGTAGGAGAACACCTTTGTACATCACAGCGATGCAACCAATTTCATTTCTCTTATTAATGCAGACCTTTTTTTTTATACTTCTAGTATTTACCAGACATGGATGGATGCGGATTGGTTCACTCATTTTCTGGATCTAACCTCTTTCTACAGAGGCAGCAGTGTCTGTGCACACAAGCAGTTATGTGTTCATACCACTGATACTCTTGTCTTTATTTATCTTGTCCTCACTGGAATAAAACAGGGTGTGCAGAGACCAAATGTAGCTTAGCAAAATGTAAAGAAGGCTAAATGAGCTAAGGGCAAAATTTGAGAAAACCTGACAGCTAGAACCGCATGATTTGCTGAGCTCTACTGCTGGATTTTGTACTTAGGTGAATCTGAAGTACCTCCCCTTGTTAACACATTTGTGACTATACCACGAGCAGAATTCCTCCCATGCCCCCCAAGCATTTATCCTGCCATTTTGTGTAAGAATACCTTCCCTCTCCCATCTTGGGCAGTAAAACTTAGTCTCTGAATCAGGGGCAAGCCTACAGCATAGCAACATCTGGAGAAGAAAAAGAAATAAATAAAAATAATATCCCCCCAACCCCCATGCCCTTGAAAGTTGTTTTGTTCTCGGAAAACCGAGCCTGGCAAAAACTCCTGTCCTCATCCCCTCAGAGCTCCTCCCCGTAGCTCCCATCATTCACACCCAATGTATTTATTCATTTTATCAGATCAGAGGGCAGCATTTGGATTATTTCAAACAGCTAACATTAATCATCAAGACAGAACCTGTAGTTTTACATGGTGGGTCTGCGCTGAGCTGCGAAGCTCTGCCGCAGGCTTCCAGCGTGAGCAAGAGGCTGAGTGAAAGCAAGATCATCAAAGCCCAGGCTAAGTGTCACAGAAACTGCTGCTCAGCCCGAGACTCCTATGGCCCTTCCTTTTCATCTTTGTTTAAAACAGAGATGCTAAGACAGAAACATCTCTCTTGAGCCATTCAACACATCTTCAATCACACAGTGGAATGTCAGTAAATACAGCATGTACGTTGCTGCTATTCAGATGAAACCATTGCATTATAGTGACTGCAGCTGTGGGTGCATCAGACTGTTTTCTTCATGCACATCTTTAAGTGTAAATTTTGTCCTTTGGTAAGGGGCATTCCCTTTGTCAGTCTGAGATGGCTTTTCATTGCTGAGTTATTCCGATACAGTGTGATCTCCTACAGAAAGATTCCTCTCCTTTCCTTATTTTTAAAATAAAGGTTGTGCTGACTGAAAGAGCACATTTTTGTCAGGGAAAAAATAAAACAATGCTTAAACTGAAATCCAGCTCCCAGAAACCTTTTCCCCTGACATGGAGCCAATTCATTCGCTCTTTGCAATAGTCACATCATTATATCTGCCTGTCTTTCAAGCTGCTCTTCATTTTGAGCAACCATCATTCAGAATCAAGCTTCAGAGCACCAGGTGGTCTGATATAATATTTATGGATTTCAACCTTTTCACTAGCTACTCTTCTATAGCAAACTATATATAAGAAATACAAGTTTGCTCAGGAAAACAAATTGAAACTTTAAACAAATGTAGCCTACATTATACAGGGGGTCAGAGAAGGTGTGCATAATAGTCGCTTCTGGCCTGAAAAATCTAGAAATCTATGAATTTTGAAATAACTGCATCAAATACTACACTTCAACCCTAAATTTTACAGTAAACCTTTTCAAATATTAATGAGAAGCTGTGCAGCTGAAAGAGGACGATGCCCTTGGATCTTTGGCTAAGGGATGTTTGCCAATCTGTCCTGAAAAAAACCTCTTGTATTTTCTGAATGAAAAGAAGTAATTGCCTTACGTGTTGGAGTAGTGAGCATTGAATGTATTAGCTCATTAAAAGATCATCATCATCATCATCATGACCTGCAACACCACCACAAAACAACCAGGACATGTTATGGCCTGAGTTACCTACAAAGAAATGAATGAACGAGCAGAGGTGACACCTCTGAGGTTGTTCATGCCACTGATTCTTTACTGTCCCAGTGATTTTCCAGGTGTTGCTGTGGATGGAAGATTTGTCACTTGGTACCAGGAAGGGTGCTCTCTTTTGCAAAACTCCAAGCTTTACTTGTAGTAACAGGTCACATAAGCCCTGCTCTTACATGGACACTATCCAGCAGGCCTGGCCAAAGACCTCCAGCACAGACCAACAAAAGAACAGCCCAGCCATTCCTCTTAACTTTTAAGTCCTCGTCTAATCCTGTCTGGCTTGGATTTGGGGATGCCACCATAATAGAAGGTGATGTCATAAGTCCTGCCTTGGTTGTGGTTCTGCTGGCTAAAAAAGGTACTGCTCCTCCATTGCATCTTCCCCGATATTTTTTTGTCTCTCATCAGGCTTCTGCTAGTTAATTCACCTCTTTGAGAAGTGCTGAAATACTTCTATTCTGTCTTCCAATATTCCTTCAACTTGAAACATGAAGAAAAACTCCCAGGCTGGTATGTGCATGTAGCTTAGGCTCATCCTTCTCTTCAGAGCAGTCACAGAACCCTTTCCGACAGCACTCGTTTTCATTCTCAGACATGAGGCCTTGTTCCCTCAGGGGGAATGACAAAAAGTCCTTTCACTGCCAGATATCAATATCATAATGTTGTGTTCAATCCTGAAGAGTCAATTTGAAGAAGCATCCAGGAAAAAACATATGGTTATCTTCCTAGCCTAATTCAGGGCACCAAGTGGCTTAGAACATCGAGGGGAACCAGACTATATCATTGCCTTAGTGACAGTGGTTACTTGCCTTCAAGAAGGGAGAAGGAGGTGGTGGTGTGGACTTGAAGAGTAGCTTTTTCCTGCAACCCACAAACAAAGGTCACATCCCTCCTTCTGCGCACAAGTGAAGGTGTCCATGACAGCAGCCTTGCGGGACCATGAGGAAACAGACTGAGGGTCATGGCAGTGCCCAGGACTGCTGGTGCAAATCTGGGCTGTCTGCTCTGCTGGGCTGTTTGTTCTAAAACAGCCTGCAGTCCAGTTCCCATGGCTGAGCCAACAGTGAGCACAGGACAGGCTCACACATGACAGTCTGTGCCTGCTCTCTGCAGCACACCAGGGTGGTTGGTCTTTGCACACGTGGAGTCCGGGCAGATAAAGTCTGCTGAGCTAAATTACACCTCTGGTTCCTCTGGCGACATGCTGGAGAGACTTGAGTCGCTGGGGCTTGCTGGGGTTCTTTGTTCTTGGAGAGAAGGTTTGCTTTAGAAGTTGAGCATAAACAAACCAAAATTACAAAAATAGCAGCTGCCCCCATCTAGAAGATCCTTTGCTCCATGTTTGCCTTGCTCNATATAGAAGATCCTTTGCATTTGGCTTGACCACATTTGAGCAAGGCAAACATGGAGCAAAGTTTTGTAACGTAAGCCACCAATAAAGCAACTCAGTCCACAGAAGTTTACGTGGTGGCTTTGCTAAGCAGCCCACAGAGAAGAAGGAAGGAGTCCTGGAGCAGCTTTCCAATCTCAAAGAATCCCTGTCAGCTCACAGAAGGCTGACCCAGGTAATTCCCTTTCCTAGAGATAGGGAGGTGACTGCCTGGAGGGCTCCCAGCTCAGGCACAGCCAGATCCAACAAGCGAAGTCCTTCCCCTGCCGCCCCTGCACATTTGTTTTGTAGCCACGTACAAAGCGATGTGAGCTGTCAGACTGCTTGAGTGGGCTTGCTATTAATAAGGCTTTAAAGAGGATAGCCAAGAAGCACAGGAATCTTAAAGGACTTTTACAATAAAGTCCTCCCACTTTTCTTCACATTTGGCTAACACTCGCAGCTGCAGAGAAAGAAGTACATCACATTTCTTGGTAAACACGTCTTAGTAACTTAAAAACGTTAGGGAACAATTCCTTCCACTTCCCTGAAACAGTTGAGCACAAAAGTGAGATTAACATTTCTGAAGTGTCTGTGTACGAGGAAGAGATAAGGCCTTTAAAAAACTGTATAACAATGGGGAAGCAATATCCCCCACAGCGAGCCTGAAACTGTCTTTATACCATGAAAGAATAGAAGCTCTCCTTTCCACAGTTGCATCTCCAGAGCTTGATTCTTCTTCCCACAGTTTGTCGGGCCTGGGTAGGGGCCACACACATCCAAGCTGCTGTGTCATCTGGGGTGGCACTGCCGCAGCCTTGCACTTTGGAAACCTCTGCGTGCTCAATGTCACGTGTGGATATAAAACTTCCTTGGGATTTTCAAAGCAGTGAGCATTCACCTGTGTACTTCCACAAGATATTTTGAAAACTCTCTTTCTCAGCTAGTGGGGGAAAAGAAACCCCTGCAAATAAAAATGACACTGCAGGCAGAGACTTTTACCTGCAAATCACATATTCAATGTTCAAGGCTTGATAAAGAGCAGTACTGGATTACAGAGGGAAATAATAATTTCACATTGGCAGAAATTGCAGAAAAAGAGTTTTTTCTCCTCTGTCAAGTCATCAGGTTATTCTTGGTGTATTCAACTCACTCATCCTTTTCCTCAGCACCATTTAGAAATGGAGTGAAGTCTCAGCTAACAATAATGACAAAGATCTTGCTGGCTTCACTGAGAAGACAATTTCATCTACTCTCCTGGCAAATGACCGTGGAAGCCCACCCCACAGCACTCCAGCTCTGTCAGTGGAAATGTGTTGGCTGAAGTTCTGGAAAGAGGAGAAGCAGCGGGAATGGAAGCTTAAGGTGACGTGGCACAGCCTTAGGAAACTTAGAGATAGCATTGCTATTAACAGTCTCACCCTCCTCTTATGAAAAAATCATTTAAATGACAGAAAAATAAGATAAGATCTGATCTGGACATGGTGCAAGTGAAGAGTGTTCACTGCAACAAAAAAAGTTATCCGAAGAGTGCTGAATGTGTGGAGTGAATGTGTGGGAATACCTGCAGAATGCTTTAATAAATTAATAGCTTGCCCACGCTCTCACCTGCCTGCCTCCAGGGATGCTCCACCTGAAATAACTGTGTTGTGACTAATAATTCTCAGAGGCTGTTGAGGACTCCAGTATTTTCATTATTATGTTTTTCTTTGCATTGCCTAGTGCCCAGCACTCAGCATAATAGTTACTGTACAAATGCAGAAAAACCTTCACCACCCAAAGGGTCATAGCAGAAGGTGTGGGAAAATAATTTAAGCCCAGAAATCATCACATACTAATAGCTTCTACACACAAAATCTGAGGTGGCCTCAGGTTTGTAGAAGCAAAGAAATTTACTTACTTAAAGCACCACTTAGAAACGTGGTTTTTTTAATGTTTCCAAATTTCAGAGGAAAATTCTTATCAAAGCATTTCTCTTTTAAAATTCTCTTTCAAAACAAGAGGCCTGCAATAGGATGTGCCACAGTCAGGTATGAGATTCCTAGGTGCTAGAAACTGTATATGCTGAGACATAGAAAAGTGCTAAATGATTGCTCCTTTCTTGAAGGACAGAGTAAAAAGCCAAATCTTGTAACTTCAATACAGCAGGGAGATGGGATATTCATGGAATGGGTTGGTTTGGAAGGGACCTTAAAGATTGTGTATTTCCTACCCCCCTTGCCATAGGCAAGGACACCTTGCACTATGTCAGGTTGGTCAAAGTCCCATCCAACCTGGCCTTGAACACTTCCAGGGATGGGGCAGCTGAGACTTCTCTGGGCACCCTGTCTCAGTGCCTCATCACTCTCACAGGGAAGATTTTCTTCCTAACATCTGATCTAAACTTATCCTCTTCACTTTGAAGCCATTCCCTGTTGCCTTGTCTCTACATGGCTTGTAAATAGTCTCTTTCTTGCGGCTCCCTTCAGGTACTGGAAGGCTGCAACTAGGTCACCCCAAAACCTTCTCTCCCCCAGGCTGAACAATCTCAATTCTCTCAATCTTTCCTCAAAGAAGAGATGCTTTGTCCCCCTGAGCATCTTGGTGGCCCTCTGGACTCACTCCAACAGCTCCATGTCCCTCCTGTGCTGGGAGCCCAGGGCTGATGCAGCCCTGCAGGGGGCTCTCACCAGAGCAGAGCAGAGCAGAGGGGCAGAATCCCCTCCCTCCCCTGCTGCCCACGGGGCTCTGAGTGCAGCCCAGGACACGTTTGGCNCCATTAATGAAGACTTAAATAACACTGGTCCAGTACAGAGCCCTGAGGGACAGCATTCATCACTGATGTCCTCTGGCACTCTGAGCCCTTGACCACGTCCCTCTGGATGTGATCATCCAACCAATTCCTGGAAATCCACCTGACAGTGCACCCATTGAATCCATCTCTCTCCAGTTTGGAGAAAAGGATGTTGTGGGGGACCATGTCATAGGCTTTAGAGAAGTCCAGATAAATGACACCTGTTACCCTTCCCTTGTCCACTGATGCAGTCACCCCATCACAGGTGGTCTCTGGGCTGGTCAGGCAGGACTTGCCCATGGTGAAGCCATGCTGGCTCTCCTGAATCACCTCCCTGTCCTCTCTGTGCCTTAGCAGGGCTTCTGGGAGGGTCTGCTCCATGATCTTCCCAGGCACAGAGGGGAGGCTGACAGGTCTGGGTCATCCTTTCTTCCATATTAAAAGATGGGTACCATCTTCCTTTTTCCCAGTCACCTGTGATTTCACCTGACTGCCACGAGTTTCAAGTATCATAGAGAGTGGCTTGGTAACTACATCAGTGAATTCCTTCAGGACTCTGGGAAGCATCTCATTGGATCCCAATACTTTTGTATGTCCAGCTTCCTCAAGTGGTCATGAACCTGATCTTTTTTTATGGTCCCAATCCTGCTGTCCATCCACTTGAGAGGTGTGGGAAGAGAGGCTACCACTGAAGACTGAGGCAAAAAATTGTTGAGTACCTCAGGCTTCTCCTCGTCTGTTACCAGTTTTCCACCACTTCTTTTTGGTGGGCGAATACACTTTCCTTGACCTTCCTTTTCTGTACAGCTGTAGAAGCCCTTCTTGTTGTTATTTGCATCTTTGTTCCCAAATGCATTAAAAGCTCCACCAAACAAGAATGGCCATATTTTAAACAGTTGCAGTGCATTTCCACTCCTCTCTCATCCAGGATGGATCCTAGTACCCAATTTACCTGTTCTTCTAGTGCTTGCTGCAAAAATTAGACTTCATGTATGGTTGGAAAGGTGGTTATTGGGCTTTATGTGTGTGTGTGTATCCCTAACTCTTGCTCTAAATGGATACATAAACAGAGTAGTATGCCATGAAAATCTGTGCTTGTGAAAGGGCTTTAGGTGTCATGAATTGGGGTGTCATTTAACTGCTTTAAAAACTAGTGGAAGGTTTCTCCTTCTCCCTCTTTCCCTGCCTTCAAAAATTGGTGTGTCACAGGAAAAGAGTGGGGCGGGCAAAAAAAATGGATGAGGCATTGGTTTTTTAGCTGGAACCATAAACCATGAATGTAATGAGAAAAGAGACAAAGCATCAAGGTTACTGGAAGCCATTCACACATTCCTGTGGCTCTTAGCCTTCCCCCTCCAAAGGGACACAGCACAGACTCTGTGTCATCTGCTTATTCTAAGGTTGGGAAAAGGGCAACGTCTACTATATTCAAATTTGAACACATCCTACAGAACTGTGTGATAGATTCTCCACTACCATCATCAGCTGCCCACACTATTAATTGCAGAGGCTGCTAATCTGCCTGAGAAGCCAAAATGATATTAGCTTTCAACAGGATTTACATACATTCAGTCTTACTTCTGCACCAGCCAGCAATTACACTTCAAACTGCTGAAGGTGCAGCTTGCTGTAGGCCTAAGTAATATTTAATAGCATTAACAATGCACTTCTCAATAACCCCCCAGATCTCTTTACAGGCTCACTGATTCACCAGCCTTGCTGTTCGGCACCAGCGTTTGCCCTCATCCCAGCAGCCCAAACATTGCCCCGGTGCCTGCTGTCCCAGCGCAGGCAGAAAATCTTGGGCTGAGCCCTCTAGCAAAAGGGTCTTCTGTCTGTCACTGCAAAGTGAACTCACTGGAAGGAAAAAAGCTTCAAAAAAAAAAGGACAAACATCAGGGTTCAGAAGATGGTGGTGGAAAAACCCTGGAGAGCAGAGTGGGCTGTGCACTGGACAGTGGAGGATCTGCATGTGGGGCACACTGGCTGAGACCAGCCTGTGTCCTCATCTCTGACCCTTCCTGACCTTTGTAAAGCTGGGCTGTGCAACCACAGCTGGCAGTGAGATCTCCCTGCCAGAGTCCGCCCTCCAAATGATGCACCAGAGGAGGAACAAGGTACCCTCTGCTCCTCAGAAACATGCTTTTTCTCCTGCCCAGCACTGTTGTCTGGCAACCTTGGAGCACTGATGGGATAAACACACCCCTCCCCTGTTGATGCCTCCATGGCACACAGCATTTTATTTACATTCAGGAGCTGATAAATTAGGGATGGGAATGACTCTGGAGTGCATGGATGATATGCTCATATCTACTGCCATCAAAAGGAGTGGCAAAGCTTTTGTTTTCTTGACGTGGAACAAAAGTTGATGTGTCTTGAAAAGGTAGACTTAAAATTAGGCAAAACCACAAGTGCTTCTCTGAAGCAGAGCCAGAACTGGGCTGCCCATGCAAACCACACAACAAATACAAATTATGTTTTTTGTGAGTATCCCTGTGAGTTGCTTGTGAGTATTCCTGCCCATAAACCCTTTTGCTAGCATTTTCATATAGGACAACATGAAAGGTTACACCTTTGCTCACAGGATAGCCATTATAAGTAGATGAATCAAATTACTCTGAATGTTTGTTAATTTGTTCATTCTTATGCAAGTATTCAGTCTGCTCCATCAAATAGTAATTTTCATTACCAGAAGGAATCCACATGGTTGATTTGCAGTAATAGATATCCATTATTACATCATTTGCACTTCTTTTTCATTGTCTTGGCAGCAAAGGACAGACCTTTCTCCTTTCTTTTAAGCCTTTTATACTCTTATATGTTTTTATATAAAATATTGGAATAGAAAAATGTCCAACTTTAAAATAAAGCTGTCAGCATTGCTTTACCTTAGTTTTCTACCTCTGTTTTACTTAATTGACATCAAATAAAATCAAGTCAATTCAATTACTTGAGATTAAGGAATCAGTTAGGGAGACAGACAAGTAACAGCCATAAATGCATACATCCAGGCAAATATGGAGAGGTGATAAGGAAGCCCTCAATCAAATTAAAAAAAAAAAACAACCAAAGAATTCTACATGTACTGATTTGCTGTAATGCATAGCAGTACTTAGATACCACAAGAACACTTTCCAGCCAAAAACTTGCCAAACTTTTCACCTCTTTGATGGATCCTCAGTCTTACCCAGTGTGGCTGGGAACATTTGTCCTACAATCCACAACAGGAAAGTCCAACATACAACTCTAAACAGGTCTGTCTTGCCACTCTATGTCTATGAAGCCTCAGTCTTTGACAATTGCCTGATTTCTGGCAGGTGTTGTGACCAGGTAAAAACCACACCTGGGTCTGGGCTTGGGTCCTGGATCTACCACAAGCTGTAGATGCCAATGCTCCAGCTCCCAAAGAGCAAATCTCCCTTCTCACCCCATGCACCTAGACAAAAGCAGATGGAGATGATGTTTTGGTCAGTGCAAAGCAGATACCAGCTGACCTCGGAATTTAGGAGAAATAAAAACCGAGTGAACCCCTTTCTCCATATTTCCCCTTAGATGTAAGAAGTCAGGCTCCAAGAGCAGGTGAAGCTTGTCACGCCTATACAAGGATGACTTAAAAAACTGATTGGCACCTTATCGCTGCCTCAGAGGCACTCTACTGTTTTAGGGATGCCCAAACAGATTAAATATCAAAAACAGACATGAAGGGCAGTTCAGCAAGCTGCAGCTTATGTCAAGATCAGAAGAGAGAGTTTATAGACAGTCCTTGGGTTCACCTGAAGACGCAAAATGGGGAGGAGCTAGGAAAACAAAATTTGATTAAAGGAAATATCAGCAATCATGAGCCACGAGAAGCAAATATTTTTATATTTTTCTCCAACATAAAGACAACAGGCCACCACTACTCAACATAAACAATTCTTACAAATGCACCACGTCACTAAGGAAAACTGATTGCATTTAAGGGAGGGGGAAAAAAAGCCTATTACGGACAGAAGAGGAAAAGGTTGGAAATCTAAGAAAATGACAGGCTTGTATTTTACAGCCACAGACACGTGAAGCCAAGGGTTATAAGGTGTGGGTACATAAAATAAAACTATATACTTTTGAGTGAATAAGGCAAGAAAGGCATCAAATTTCAGCACTACCTAGCCTTGCAAATCCATACTGGGGCCTGTAGCTATAGCAATCCCTTATAAAATCAGTATTATCACAGCTGCATTTGCCTTCAGTTCTTTTTGCCTCCTCAGGATTTTCATTGAGCTGGTGTGACTACCACGTACTACTTACTAAAGCCACTGATTTTCAATACATCAGAGTGATATTTTGCATATCACAGGGCTTGGTCTCACAAGGCAGCAAACATTCTGGCCCCAGCAGAGCTCTAGTGACAACAGAGGAGGTAACAAAGAATGGGAATTTTCCCCTGTTACGTGAACAATACGTCAGGCTGCCATGCCACCTCTGGGCTTGAACATTCACATTATCCTCAAGCTCCCTGGTCATCCATACTGCCCAGACTTTGCTTGTGACTGGCTTTTCTCTGAACTGCCTCCACCTTTGTAAGGTGATCCAGGTTTTGGCTGGGCTGGTTTCCACTCCATCCCTGTAAGAACAACGGGCATAACTGGTATAAGCTCCCAGCCCTGATATTCCCTGCACAGCTACCCAAGGCACAGAAGATGCACCAGATCAAATTCATTCTCTAGAGCCAGTCTGGACCAGTGGTAGAGAACACAGCTTCTGCAGCAGAAATGATACAGCACAGCTTCAGAACCCCTGAGCTGCCACTAATTTTGCTAGCAATGGCTTTTGCATGCTCAGAAGTTTATTAAAATCAGAGAGGCCTATCCTTCAGGCACCCACTGGGGAAACGTGTCCAGGTCTTTAGGAAAGGTATACATTAATCCTTTAAATGCCCTGAAATCTGGCCAATGAAACTCCAAAGTCTGCCCTTGTTCTTATTTAAAAATGGTGGGATGCACTGGGAACAGGTTTAGTCGGTGAATTTTCCTTAGGGTGGAAAAGGGCATGTGAGGGAAGAAAATTTACTGAAATAACATCAATAATTGCTCAAAGCTGTACTCAAGTTTGCATTTTATAAAATAAATCAGTGAAATTTAAATGGAAGTGCTTTACTAGCAAACATGTGCTGTATATGGTGAGATTCTATAGCCACCTGTCTTTTTCTGTGGACATCTCCATTTATAGAAGCAGACACCGACTTGGAGCCCCTGTGTTCAGACTTGGATCATTTGGGTGAAGCACAGGAAAGCCTCTCTAAGCTTTATTAAAAACCAGACATTATTTGAGGCACTGTGCTATTAAATACACACCCTTCCTAGAACTGGTGCTCATGGTCTGGCAAGGATTTTTTCCTTACAATGGCTCTGGGCAGACAGAAATATGTGGGATATTCATACAAGCCCAGGAGGATACTACAGGACACGAGGTCAACACATCTGGCATAGGATAAAGAGATTCTTCTTCACAGGTCAGTGGAAATCCACCAAGTTACTTTGACAGGGTCTGTGTAAGGCCCAGTGTAGACTGCCAGATGTACAAGTCAGGCTTGCATCCATGCAGGTCTTCCAAACTGGTGTTTAATAGCCATAGACTGGGAAATTTGACTCTCATTGGACTAATGTTAAAGACTGTAACCCTAGGAAATGATTCATATATCAAAAATTAAGACAGATGCTGATTTGCTTTTAAAAGCAAACTGTACAGTATGTGCTAAAATATTCTGAATGATGGTAATATATACACAGAGATAATGATTACTTGTAAGTGATGAGTGCTAAAGCAATCCATGGCAGAAAACGTCCCTGACTCAATGTCGGTGGGGAAAGAAAAAAAAAAAAAATTCACATTATTTAGGATATCTTTGTCTGATATTTACTGCAAAATGACTGTAACACTTTGTACTGAGTGCATGTAACAGGGTGTGCTGGAGGCAGTACAGCAAATTTGGCTTGGAAAAGAAGAGAGCTCCCATTCTGAGAAAGCCATCCCAGGTCATCTGCCTTCCCGAGCTGTAAACCTTCCTGACTGTCGATGTAGACACTGAACTGCTCCAGCAAGGTGACTGAATTCAGGGCTGCTATGAGGCTCATGAAAGCACAGAAACCCATCAAGGGAATCCAGGGCTGCCTTTCACTTGGCAGCAGTTCAGTTACTTTGTCATCATCTGACTGGGCACCTGTCTCATCTGATTAATTTTCTTTCTTTTTGCACAAAACCAACTCTCTATCTTCATCTGTGAAATTTGAGGAAGTTTCCGCTGTGTATCCTGCCTACCACTAAATGCCTGTGACACCTGCCTGTGACCTCTGGCAGGGCTGTTTGTACTGCAGCAGCTGCAGTGGTGCCAGGAGACTGCCACGAGACGGCAATGTTTCAGAAGCCTTGTGCTCTGTCTGGGCAGACAGCGCTACAGCTTCCAGAGCTACACGCTGTTTTATGTTAAAGCCTGGCAGTAATTCATTGCCTCAGAAAGAACACCTCCAGAGAACCAGGGGGAAAAAAAAAAAGGGTGGGCAGTGCTATTTTCTGTCATTTAAATTTGGTTGTTCGAGCAAAATTGTGTCATCTGCCTCACACTGCTCATTGTAATGGTCACTTGGTTTTCGTTCCTTTCTTTCGCAGCACTGGTGTCAGTGAGCCTCGCCTGAAGCTGTGTTATATTGCAAGCATGTCTGAGATGATTTGGGCTGCTGTTCTCTCTAGATAACATTGTCAGGGCTGAACATGTTCATCCCTAAAGGTGAACAACAAAGCTTTTGTAACAGCATATTTTTACAACTGTAAATGATCCCGAGTAATTTAGGGAACACGGGCAAATGCCTGTGTTTAATCAAGCAGGTGAGAGTGCAGGCAACTGAACTATGCCAGCTCCTCACCTGGCATCAGAGCTCTCCTGCAGCTGCGCAGCTGATGTGTAAGGAAGAGTCCAGCCTGAGGGGAGCTATCTGCCCCGTGCGTTTGCAGATTTCTCTCTGCTCTCCTCCCAGCCAATACCCATCACTGGTTACTGCAACAGTGACAAGGCCTTTGGGCTTCACCACCACAGTACAGCCGTGCCTGAATCCTAGTGTCCAAAAGCCTGTCCATTTCATCCACAACGCACTGCATGAAGGACAAAAAAATGTCCAAACAAGGCCTGGTTACAAGCCATTTTCTAAGTATTTACCAATAAAATGTTTCATTTTGGACCTTTCAACTTGGAAGAAACATGACATTCCAGATAGCCCTTTAAGGGGGATTATGTATTTTGGGGAACCTCATGGGCACTGCTGGGTTTGAATGCTGATGACAGTCAGCTTATCTGCTCTGCTTCATCTGGGGCCAATTTTTGTTTCTTGGAAGGGTGTACAGCCAGAGACTGCTGTTTCTTCTACCTTTAGTCAGGCCAGGGAAGAGAACTCGAGATGTCCGAGCTCTAAGGGATACCTACAGGTCCAAAGATGAAAGAAATCAAACAACAACACTAACAACTCCTACAAAGGGACAAGCTCTTAAACATAGGGGGACTGAAGCAGTACCCTCTGAAGTCCATGGACACGGTAATAGATCATGTTGTAGCTTCTAACGGGCCAATCCTTGTTGTTGCTGAAGTGTGAGCCAAAAGCAACACAGTTTGAGCTTCCAGGGAGACTGTGCACTGCTGACAGTAAGGAAAACCATCAGGTTGCTTGTAGATAAGCACCTTTGATAGGAAACTGCTGGATGATTCACACTGCTATTATTAAAGTTACTTTTTGAAGCTCCACCTGCATTGCTAAACATGCAGGATTCTGCTCTCTCCGTATGTGTTACAGAATCTGTAGTTGTTCTGTTTTCAGCTTTCAATAAAATAAGCATCTTTTATTGTGTCAGGTGCACCAGGTGACTGAAATACCCATACTGATCTTCAAAAATGCTCTTTCATCACAACAGCTGTTGGGGAGCTTGCTATTAAAACCAAGTATAAACAGCATAATCAAAGCTCTTACTTCCTACCTACATTTCTGCCAAGCCCTTTTGCTTTCAAAAGCTTTAGATTCTTTCCATTACTACCCAACTTTTCCATTTATGCTTGAATTGTTTAGTAGAATGCATGACATCCATATTAAACTCATAGCAAACACAGAGCATGTATATTCAATAACTATAAACCAGACCTTTTTCTGCGTATGAGCTCATTGCTTATTCTTGTCTGATATATTAAAACATGCATTTCTGGGAAGCTGCAATAAAATAAAGTTTAGTAAAATATGCTTAATCACAGAGATAAAGAAATAAAGTTGCATCTGGACTGAAAGACTACTCTTAGTAGTTATGAAGATGATTTTATCTTGTCTGCTGAAACAACCAGGAAAGTTTGAACACCATACGTATCCTGAGTATTTGCATAGAATTTAAGAAAAATCATGTCCAAGTTCTTTTTGCAAGACAAGAACCATTTTGGCAAAATTATTTTTGCTTTCTCCCTCTTCTGCCTCTCCCCATAAAGCAAAACACAAGCACCCTCACAGCTGTATGGTCTTTTTGGAGGGATGCCCATGAGGCCTTGGTCAATCAAAATGTAAATCCTGGCCCTTTACTAACATATCATCTCATATGTAAAACCACTGTATTTCCTAAGACCCTGACTTTTCCCTGACCCCACCAGTGTAGAAGTGACAAAGCTGCAGTGCTCCTCTTAACCTTGCCACAGTGCTGCTCCGAGCATCCGTCCTTCGCCCTGGCAGAGCTGGAGATGTTGAGGAAGAAACCACTTTCTAAAAGGAGCTCTTCAATCCAGCTCTTGACTGAGCCACCACAAATTAAGGCAAAACTGATTGAATATTCAAGTGGAATGTTTCTCATTACCAGTCATGTGCTCTAAGTCCTGCAATTTTCCTTGGATGGTAGTTCTCAAACTGCAGGATATAGGCAGTAATAAGGTGATACGTTTGAGGCATCAGCACAAGAGCCCTTTATAACTATTTTGGCTAAAGTTACAGCCATGCTTTAGCAAGCCTTAATGTCAGTACATCCTTGCAAATCCTTGCTTGTAAGTAACTCTTTCTGAAGTTCAACTGTGCCCCTGCATTTAGCTTTCAAAAACCCATTCAAAGTGGCAAGTGCTTATTTGTGGCTTTGTGGTTTATTTACACATGAGCATAAGAAATCCCCAGCTAGAAATCTGAAGATTTACTCTAAATGTTTACAGATACCAGTAAACTGAAAAACAAAGATCCATCTATCAACAAAAGTGCCTTTTTTTTCCTGTTTTCACAATGAGAATTTTAAAAACCTTTATTAAATTAGAAAATTTTCCCCGGACACCCTTGTAGTTTATGTGAAAACCCTCTAAAACAGAAGAGCCCAACAAAAAATGTCTTTTAAGGTAACTTAAAATAAAAATTCTGTTCCCAGACCTGGCACACTGCACTCATGTTAGGCCTTTAAATTGCCCTGCCCGGGCACCAGATTACAGCCACATGTAGATTCACCAAAAGAAAGAGAAGGAAAGTAAGAATTAAAGACAACCTCGGAAAGCCACTGGTGTTGACTTACCAAAAGCCAGGCCACGATGCAAGAGAAGCAAATTTGGTACCCACAGTAGCAGGAGTGTGCAACCCTCAGGCTGGAGCCCTGCACAGCGTGGGGTGTATCTGTGGCCAAAAAACTACCAGCAACACAAATACATGGAGACATGCTGGAAGATTATTCCTTTGGATGTTTCTTTTGGAAATAAGATGTATTTGGTATTCTTTGAGACTAAACAAGGCAGATGAATGGCCTCTGAGGTAACTGCTTAAAACCAGCTCTGGAGTTTTTTTGTTTTAGATTATTCATGTGATTCACAGGAAAATTTTATGGAATTGTCATTCCTGTTCTATTTTTGAAAGATGTCCTTCATCCTGGCTTTGGGAAATTGTTCCCCTGAAAGCATTCCCCAAATATCAACACATCTGGGTTTACAGGGTTCTTTGCAATTAACAGATCATCCAAACAAATTATGTTGCAGAGCACAGAATGGCACCTTCCATCATCCTGCTTCTGCAGAAAGATGGCTCTGAAGTTTCAATGGACAGATGCAGACCAAGCAGCAGTGTGGAAACATGATATAGAGTACCATTGCCATGGGACACTACTGTGACATTTCAGAGTAATAAACATATTTTAATTTTCATACCTGAAATACTGAAAATTATTATTTTCCACCATCCCCAAACACACACACAGACAGAAGTCTCCTTTCTCTAAGGAAGAAGATCAGAAAGGAAATCTTTTAAAATAGCTTCAGGTGGAAAGATTTCATTCCCACCTCAGCTATTGAAACTGGATGTTCCATTTCATGTTTCCTTTAACATTTTCTGGACGTCATAAGTGTCATCATCTCTCTTTTCACCATCAGAAAACTGTAAAGTTGGGTTTTCAACTATCTGTGCTTACTTTTTGCCCCCTCCAACAAGATTTTTCAGCTTGCTGTCAATATTTATGGTTAAGCTGGTGCCTTCCTGCCACCACTGAGCAGAAATAATGAGTGCCTGACAGCATGAACACCACACTGCTTATGGAGGCTGCTTCCATTGGACAGCAGTTTGGAGAAGCATATTTTACAATTATTAATGCATTAGTATTCCAACAAAAGAGTCTTCTCTTTACTTTCAGACTACACAGCAATAACACCATCACCACAGGAGTTACAAACATTACCCTGGCCTGCCAGAATCACTTGATCACAATCTGCAAAGCTGAATTAAAATGTTCCTTCTACTTCCACACACTTTACAGGTTATTTATACTTACTTTAGCTTTGGATTCATAAACCTCAACCACACTGACACTACCCCTTCCTTTTTCCCCTGCGTCTTGCACCTCTGTGGGAATGAGCCCTGATTCCCAGTTTCCTACCATAACCACAGCTGGATTTGAAAGCATCTTTTGTGCCATCACTGCTGTAGCCATCTCCCATGTTTGCCAGCCTGCTACAGAGGAGACTATGGACTTCAGCTCCCACTGCTCCCAGCAGGCACTTGCTGGTGCACAAAATCTCACAGGAACATGGCTCACATTAGGTTATCCTTCTTGTTAAGCCTGCTTAACAAGTTGCTTTGTCATTCCATTTTTATGAGCAAGAAGATGACAACCCTGGGTGCAGTAGCTACATCCCTTTCTGTGGCCTTGGGCCGGTGATTTATTACAGCCCAAACACATCAAGGAAATCACAGCCATATCATACCTCTCATTCTGGAGGTGCCACAGCTCTGAAGAGAGGCAGAATGGGGAAGGGACTGCAGGGGTTCTGGGCCTGACTTCCACAGCTACTACATTTTCCTCGGCGCTGCTCGATGGGCTGGTCAGCGCTCAGGGCCAGCACCCATCCCTTCACTGACACCGGCCTGGTTTCTGTGTTTAGACCAAAAGCCTCAGCTCCCCTCTGTGCATATGTGGAGTCCCCAGCACAAAAGAGGCTTTGATCCTGGGATCCAAATGTGACTCTGATCTTGGTTGGGGCTCATAGGTGCAAATGCTGGAGAAATAATAACAGATGGAATATCACAGTGATATATTAATTTCCATATAGAGCCATATAGAGTTAATAGGGGAACATTTCTGGGCAAAGATCTCATAAATAAACCAAATGCGAATGCATAAATAAGTAGAATACAAACACATAGGGCTATTATAAGGGCAGATGTGTGAAACTTTTTTTTGTCTGTATGTTAAGCAGTCCTTGACATCCCTTTTAAAATTTATATATTTACACTGGCAGAAGAACAATCCTTTCTACCTAAACTACACAGAGAAGCCTAAAACATGCTGGATAGCTTTACCATCAGATCTATTTTGTCTTTCTTTTCAAGTATAATCAAATTCTTTCCCATGCCTACCTGCTAATTACATTTCTGAAGAAATACGCGTTGGAGTCTGAGGAAGGTATTCAAAATCATATGCCTGCCCTGAAGGTAAAAAACCCCAAATCAAGTAATGCCTCCCTGGAGGAAGAACATCATACTGGAAAATAAAGAAACATAAGAAATTATACTGGAACAAACCCCAAAAGAACAGGCAAATCTTGGCCTCTACAGAGACATTGGGCTTTCTAACACTTGTGTATTTTTCTCACTTTCTTTTTCATATCAGAGGCTCAGAGGACCCACAGAAACGCACAGAACACACTGTGGAAGTTGCAAGAAGGGCCCAGGTGCCATCAGCTCTGTGTCATGATGGCATAGGGTGCAAGATGGGGCCAGAATAATTTCAAGCTCCCTCTCACTCAGTCAAGAATCTACTAGGTAAGCAGTGCTGAAAACATGAACGTTAAAAATTTCTTCTAAAAGCAAAAAATGCTTGAAGTTATACAGACATAGGGAATAGGGCTGGTGGGTATTTAACTAAAGGACATTTCTCAAGACAGGTTTTTCACTGATATTCTGGAGAAATAAGCTCTTGCAATTAATTGCAAAGTAATTTTTGTAATAATTTCTGTTATAGAGAACTCCCCTTAAAATGTGTAATATAGTTGGAAGGCTACTATCTGTGGTAAAGGATTTCTTATATCTCCTTGTACTCCATTGCTTGTAATTTTCCTTATGTTTCACCTCTCGGGCTGACATTTTCCAAGCTTGAAGTCTGCCCAGAAAGAGCATTTTTTGGAAAGCTGAAGAAACTTTCCCTTCAGCTCAGCAGCGCACTTTTAACAAGGGTCCCTCACACAAGCCCAGTAAAACCGGCCCCGCTGGAACCAAAACCAACACACATTTTGGTGCCTACTGCTGCAATCGGGATGCAGAGAAGGGACAAAAGAATTATTCAGCCTGAATAAGGCCGTTGGACCCAGCAGGCTAAATTCTTCCATGGTGTAAGCCCTTGCAACGTGCCCGAAGCCAATGGGATTACACAGTTTTCCACCCGGGCCGAGTGAAGCCGGCTCTCTTCCCGCGAGCGAGCGGCTCAGACTTCTTCTCTTCGTTCTCCCTGTTATTTAAAGATTTGTTTTTTGTAGCTGGCAGGCTCTCTCTTTGAAGCCTTCGGTCCACAGAGCGTTCCCCTGTTGTGAGGTTGAAATGTTTTTGTGCCACACAGGCTGCTGGTCCCTCCGCACGCGGCTCCATGAATACTCCTTGCCCCCCTACACCTCCTCCCTCCCACATGCACATCTCAGCTAAGGTCTTGCCTCTCTTTTTCTCCATTCCAACCATTTCACAACCTCAGGCAGAAAGCTGGCTGTCTCTACGTCTGCAGTGCAGAAAATGAAGTGTAATTTTAGGAAGGAACAAAGGGATTGGGTGGAAGGCAGTATATACGCTCCTTAGAAAACTACACAGATATAAAATAAAGACTGAAGGAAGAGGAACACCTTCCTCATCCTCACAGGACAAGCCTTAGCTGCTCTGAGAGCTGTGTGAAAGCCAAGTGTCAAAAGTGGAATGAGCAGTGAAGGACTTAAAAGGCAGGTCACAAGAGGTCTGGGCAGAAGCAGGCAGAGCACCCAAACCCAGAGGTGCTCTGGGGGTCTCCCAGAGGAATCATAACCTTGTCCTGCAGACCTGTCCCAGCTGAGCTGGTGCCCAAAGCCCTGGCTCTGCCAGCCTTCTCCTCCTCCTGCTGCAGCCCACGTCTTCCCCTTCACCCCGCAGTGCTGCACAAGGCTGGCTGAAGAGAAACCCACACCCTTTTCTGGGCTCACCGCTGGAGAGGAGTCAGGACCAAGGAGAAGCACTGGCAGGGGCATCTCTCAGCCCCAGCAGACTTTTTGGGGAGGTGCTCTGCTGTAGTGGAGCAGAAAGAGAAGTGCTCTCCCACACCACAGCTCCCTGCACAAGTACCTGTAAGCACAGGAGAGCTGCTCCCAGTTTGCAGTACTGGGAAGTACTGGACTGGCTGCAAGTCTTCAGATATGACAGGGCCTTGAAAGACAACTAGGAAGGAGACACTGTCACAGCAGCAGGGGAAATGCAACACTGAAATAACGCTGTCAGGAGGAAAACCCTGTGCTGGGGGAGTATGACCCTCCCGCAAAGACTCAGGGAGGGTCTTTAAAAAGTGGTAAAAAGTGGTTGAGCTTTTGTTTCTACTCCCTTGCACCTTTTTGTCAATGTGCCACGCTTCAAAAGAAGCAGTCCTTCTTCCCTCACAGACTTCTGTGCTCTTTGCTGGCCAGAGGCAGCCTGCAGAAAGAGCTGTACAATTTCTATTTGCTCAGTGGTGGGAGCTCTGTTTCTGGGGGTCTCAAGGGCCCCCCTGAAGCACTCTGTCCATGGAGAGGGGGTTACATGTCCTCCACTGGATCTAGTGGCCAGCTGGCCTTCCCTGTCCTCAGGCCTACAAGGTCATGTCTTGGCTGCTACTTCTGCAGGGTCTTTTGTCTCAAGAAAACAGAACAAGAGCCCTTCTTGTGCCAGCTGCAACTCTGATGGACTTTTATCAAGAGCAGCTGTGTGTCTGCATACCCCACTCCCACCCTCCAGACCCCCAGACAAGACATCTCAGTCATCCCTCCAAAGATCCTCCAAAACAGATTGACAGAAATACCTGAAAGAGGTAAGAGGACACATCTTACTGTCTCTGAACAGGACTGCTGACCTCAAATTCCTGAGCAAATATTTTCTTTTTTTTCCTCTTTTGTCAAATGCTCTCCCCTGGCAGTACTTGTTCAAGTGAAAATCACTACCTTGCTATGTTTAGAGGAGCAGACCCTTTACAGCTATTAATTATGTGCCCTCTAAACACAAGCCCTCACCAAAACGTGTGTTTGCCCTGTGGGAAAAGTGTGCCTTTTCACACCTCTTATTGTAAACCAGGCCGACGACAGACAAGGGTGAAAACCACCTGTCCTTATTCAACAAGATATATCACCACAACACCTGCCTCTAACAACCATGCTGGGCCAAAAAGAAATCAGGATCCTATGGATTAATTTACTGGAATTATAAAAAAAACCCCAAACAATGAAACAACACACCAAAAACTAAACACAAAGCAAGACCATCACTCCACAAGCCTCAAGATGAATAATAACACTTACTCACACTTTTGCAGCCAATTCAGCCCACACTGGCAAACAAAATCCCTCTGTCACAGGATAAAAATGGTTCCCTCGTTTATGCATATGGGACAGTGTTCCCTCTTGACCCTTTGAAAAGAAACTAAGAAATTACTGACACTAGGCTTGCTGCAGAGTAATTTTTGCTCAGTATTCTGCTTTGAACTGTCCCCAGTTTGGGCAAAGATCAGAATGAACACTCTTGAAAATAATTACCTTGCTCTTTCTGGACCCAGTCAATTTACTTATTGATGCAGCTGTGCAGAGGAGGTTGTTAATGAAGAATCAAGTATTTCCCCACATTAAAGGCCTGATTCTCACTTCAAACTATCAAGAGGAGCTATGTGTAAATAGCACGAGTTAACTCAAAATGAGAATATTTATGCCTGTTCTTTCTCCTTTTCCACGGAAAAGCACTATCTGTTTTGCACACAGAAATATTATGGTGTCAGATTCCATCACTAGGAATTAAGAAAAAAAAAAAAAAAGATGACCCTAAATCCTTAAATCTTCTGGGATTGCCTCAGAGGTCTCTGCTGCTCCCAGGAGCAAGTGGCACCTTCTGAGCTGCAGAAGGGCTCAGCAGCCACCAGGTGACATGAGCAGGGAATTGCAGCAGTAGGAAAGCTCAGAGAGACAAGGAAATAACCCCATCACGCCGGAGGGCTGGGTTTTTTTAATGAAGATACCCTATGGCTACATAGGAGGGAGTGTATTTGTTGAAAACACTGAAGTACTGTGCCCTTATCAGAGAGAGTCTGTATGCTAGAGCAACTGGTGAAAAGGGAAAAATACAGTTGTACTGAAAATTATGTTTAATGATTGTGTAATGAGACTATGTTTAATGACAACCTATTCTATTCTAGTACTGCTTTTTCATAGAACAATTCAAGGAGCTTCAACTAGATTAGGTTGCTCAGAGCCACGTTCAACATGACCAAGAAGGATTTCAGGGATGGGGTACCTACCTCTGTGGGCTGCCTGTTCCAGTGTTTCACCATCCTCATTCTATAAAAACCTTATTGTTTTAGGAATAAAATTATTGAGGCTCTTAGAAATCCCAGGGCAGGGGCGGGGGGGAAGAGTCTTTTTTGTGTGTTGTCCCTACATTTTAGATAGTGGCACTAATGGTCTCTTTGGAAACTCTTCCACAATCACCTGCACTTGCATGTCCTCCCCATGTCATGGCTCCAGAGCAGATGGAGATCTTATCTTCCAATTGAGATGTTTTTCCTTTTTGTTTTCTGTTATGGTTTCCATGCCAATGTGCAAGGTTAAGATTTTGACTCAAGGAGTTAAATCTGTGGAGCCTTGAAAGCAAACACACAATGAAAGACTGAACAGTTTGGAACCCTTTAGTCTGGAAAAGAGATGACTGAGGCATATGACAAGGCTAACAAACAAAGTAGTTTGGAGCAGGCATATGGGAATCCACAGTTTTTTCTTATACTTAGAAGGTAGGAAAAAATGAAGGTAGGAGTCAAGTTCAAACCAGACAGAAAGAAATGGCTCTCCACACAGGAAGCTGGAAACATGAGGAACTCCTAGGCATAGGACAACATGGATGCAAGAATTCTGAAGAGATGCCAGATAGGCAGCTAAAGAATACTTGCTGAAAGTTAGTCAACAAGCAAACAAGAGGGGGGATCATGAAATTAATTTACTGAGCAAAGGATGGGAGACTGTTAAGGGATTCTCTCACATCTGGGCTTGCCTCTTTAAAATATTTTAACTCTTCTGGAGCGCCTGTTTGTGGTGCGTGGTTATGACTGTCAAGCTCAAATCCCCCCCATGGCACATGGCATATCTTTAAGTACATCCAAAGCCAAGAGTGGAACAAGGGTGCCCTCCATAGCAGAGTTGCATAAGGAAAACTACAGACCATTCCTGTTTCTAGAGAAACAGTTCTAATGGGATGAAGGCATTATGCTTGAATGAACTGATGCATCCCTCTGATTCAAACATCCCGTGGTCAGTAAAATGTGGGCTCTTTGAGAAGATGTACTATTCATTTGTGACTGAAATGTGTCTCTGCACTTAGCTCCACTCATCCCTCTTCCCAGACAGAGAGGTCGTATCAAGAATTTTTTTCTCCTCTTGTATATATCATGAAATGGACACCCAAAATCTCGTATTGCCTATGTGGCATTATCATTGTTCTTTTGGACAAGAGCAACCACACACTTTCCAGGTCTGCCCTGCATCTGGTAGATTCATATGCCAGGTTCGAGGCCCTCAGGCTTGCAAATTCCTGACTGTTAACTCTGTGATGTAACTACAAATCTCTCACCCTTCTGAATATCAGAACAAATAAAGACACAAATTGACAGGACTGTAAGGAGATGGCTCACAAAAAGCTTCTTTTTCTTTTTTTTTTTTTTCCTTTCCCCAGCCCTCTAAATGGTGGAAGATACAGAAGTGCCAAGGCTTTCCCTTCTTCCCTTGTTGGCCTTTCAGAAGCACACTGTATGGAACATTAACTTGAGAGGAGCTCAGACAGATGCTTTGCTTAAGCAGGTTCTCTTGATCCTGAACCTGGGAACATTTGAGTTAATGGGAAGTAGTTAACACCCAGGCTTGATGAAGTGAACGCAGCAGTTTATGCTGCTGGTGAAAAGGAAGCTCAAGCCATCCGCAGGACAGTTACTCCTTCTTCAAGGTGGAATAATGTACGGGCTCAGACTGCTCAGATTTTCTCAATGGAAAGAAAGAAATCTACGTTATAGTCACAGTAACAAGGGCAAAAGTTTAACCAGCTGTTCATCAGCTGAAGAATTTCTTCCTGATTGAACCTGGTATTTTGTGTAACCGTTTCCTGTCGGCAGAAACACCCAGTGCACGGGATTTGTGCTTTGGTAGCAGTGTGAGAAATGCTTAGCCAAGTGCATGGATGCTCTCTTCCTTACACTAACACTGCCTTATCCAACTTTCAGCAGGTCTCACAGCCTTTATGTACCTCATTCGTCAGTGTAAGACAAATAATACCAGGCTGAATTCAGAGGATCTCATGGGGCTTAAGAGCAGTTTGTAAAAGCATGCTAGAAAAACTTAACCAGAAGACCTCTGCAGCTGCAAATTCTATTAATTCATTAGGCCATCTCTTACACTATGAAAATACTGAAATGATTGCTACTATTGTTTTTTCTACTTAAACTGCAAGATGTCTAAATTTGCTTGTGAAGGCAGAGTAAAGTGATGACTTAATTCAACTCATGAAGAAGGTGGGAGATGCATCACCACTGAAAGAGCTGAGATCAAGTAACTGTGTGCCTGCTAAATAGAGTTGCTGAAATTCTGCACCAGAGCACAACACTATTGATTTGAAAGAATTTGGTTCAAGTGCTGCAGAAACTGCTAAACAGGCAAGGAATATACTACTGGCTCTGAAAGACACAATTTCAGCTGAGGTGGTTTTGGAGGGGCAGTGCTATGCATCAATAATGCACAAATAATGGGGCAGAGTTACAGCATTTGCCTGGTTGATAGAAAACTGAATCCTCAAATTCAGCGTGGCATAAAAATTGCGGTGTAGCCACAGGTCCAAAGGAGTTTTTAAGTGACAATTAGACACATTCTTTCTTAAAGAGTTTCCCTGGATAGAACATAAAAACAAAAGCATTTCAAAGGTGAATACTCACTGGAGGCAAGAAATTTTCTTCCAGCTGTATTACAAAGATTTACCAAGATGATTTTATATACATTTTGCAACTTGCATGGCAAGTGCAGGCAATTTTCTTTTGAGATGTTGTCAAGCCAGAGGATCTGTGAGTAAAACAGTGATGACAGATGTGGAACTGCCCTTCCTTGATTCTCTTCCCTCAGGAAATCTGAGGCAATTTTCAATGAGGTTTAAAAAAAAAAAAAAGGCAGCCCTCTAGCTTGTATATGACAGCTTCTCTAGACCGCTAGATTTTTCTTCTCACATAGGCACTATGGTTTGGTGGGGCCCAGAGGGAGGTGGGTCTCACAAGGTTAGGACCAAGGAGCTGCCATCTCTGAGCTGGCTCACCAATGGTTAGAAAGGAGGGCCAAAAATAACTTCAGGTCATCAATTTTGTTCTTCTGATGCTGGAATAATTATTAGCCACGGACATGGTACAAAGCATAAGGCAAATGCATTCTTGCCTTTCTGTCTATAAAATCCAAAGCTCTTCCCACCTTTCAGGCTGCTGGGAGGTAGCATTATCTGCTAGAGATGCTGTCCATTGTATGCTACTCAATATTTTTCTTCAAACACAGATAATACAGGGAAAACCAAGGCAAAACCAGCTGAGATGGGAAGGAGAAATCTTCTATCAGCCTTATCTTGCAATTCCTTTCCAGTAAAAATCAGCCAAACTCAGCTTGGTAAATGACTGCTTTCTAGCAAAGCATTGAGCCAAGCACAGAGAACGCAAATGACCAAAGTGCTGTCTGGCTTTGGACTGAGAGACAGTAAATGTTCATGATTTCTGTAAGAGAAAGGAAATAACTAAGCAGTCTGCATCATGCTCCCTTCTTACACAGTGGAAGAAGCAGCAGACCACGGAAAGCCACTTTCCTGAGCATTAAGCCCACCATTTCCCTGACTGCTTTCTGCTTGATTCTTGTCAATCCTGTGCTTAAAGAACTCTGCCTGCACTGTCAGCCATTCATCTTTACTTTATGTTCAGTATACGACACCACCACATGCATTTCTTGCTTCAAGTGCTTCTAATGACTTTGAGAAGAATTTACTTTTTCTGTTATAGAAAAGGTCAATACTTAATGTTCTTAAGTATTGTTATTGGTGGTTGGCCTCTTCTGGAGAGAAATGAATGGTTTGATGACCATTTAGATCCATAAAACTCTCACAAACTTTTCCAGACAGGAGAATGGGACAATGAGGAGGTGCAGGAAGGGACTGAATCATCCTCTCAAAAAAGTCTGCAAGAAGCTGGTCACCAGCTACACATCGGATGCCCAAGGCAGTATCATTTTATAAGAGCACTCAACCTCAAACACCTGGAACCTTGCAATATCCACAGTTCATTTAAAATTGTAGCTTGAATTAAGTAACAGTCAGCACTTCCATAGGACAGCAGAGTCAGTATGTGTAGCCAATCCTCACTACCCAATCCAGCCTGATTAAATGTAATTAGATTGACTTCTCCCCCAAAATCACTCTCTTTGGAAGTCAGCTTTAAGGATACTTCACTGATGCAATTTGTTGGCACTCTGTGGGGAGCAAATATACTTTTGTTGCTTGTCACTAGCACAGATTTTTTCTCAATGACAAAGTATTGTCCTCTCACTTGAGTGAGCTCTAACTCTTCTACAGTAACAATATTATAGAAAAATCAAATTCTTTAAGATTTTATTCCAGATCATCTTTTCCCCTTCTTCCCTCCTTCCCGTGTATGAAATAACTAATACTCACTCATATTCAGCTAGAGCCCCATAAACATGCATGCAGACTGGAAACAGCAAGCAGCAAGAATGGGAAGGTAATGAGTGCAGGAATTAAGTGAAAGCAGTTGAAGCAGTGAGATTGTTTCTGATTTGGACGATGATGATAAAGTTTTGGTAGGGCTCACAAAGGCAGGAGAGAGATAGGGGTGTGGGAAGGTCAATTCTCCTGACCTGTGGAAACTGAAGTCTATTTTAGCAAGCATGTTTTGGCAGGTGGAAGGGGACAATGTGACAAGGTGTGGAGGTAAAGAGATTTTTTTGGTCTGGTAGGCAAGACCTTGGCATGGACGCAGAGTTTAGCAGTGAGTGAGTAGGAGGCCAGAGGATGTATCAATCTGAAATTTTTGAGACTGTTCCTGCAGAGACGTCAATGTTCCAGCTAAAGCATTTTCCAGCAGTTTAGTTCTTCAGTTCCTGAGGGAAGCACAGCCATGTACTCCTCTAGTGGGCAGTGTCTGTGCTTCCCTCACAACTCTTTTGCATTATGTTACTGTCTGTCCTTCTGAACACAGTTCTGGGCAGGAAATATTCTGACTCTGACAGCAGAGTGTAGGTGTAACCATAGGTGCTCGTCTGTACTTGCTGTCCAAGGTAGGACTCATGTACTTCTCCTGAATGGATTTGTCTGATCAGAGTTTCTGCATTAAGTTCCCAGCAAAGACTCTCCCAGTAGAGGTTATTATAAACAAGGATCAGTCAAGTATGCAATTAGCCAATGATTTTTGAAACAAATCCGAGAGCTGCCTCTCACTCTGAATGTTCCTTTGGCATAAAAGCCTTCTAGAACTGCGTTTAGTGAACACATGGAAACAAAGATCAGAAGAATACTTTAATGCCGTTACAGGCAGTTGAGCAAGTCAGAAAAACAGAAAATGAAACTAAATCAACAGGGGAGCCGATGCCACACAGGCTGTGTTCTGCGCAGCCTGTGAGCCTCTTCACCCGCACACACCAAAAAAGCCAAGCCAGTTACACCAGGGCCCAGCAGGGTGTCAGAAACATCAAGCATATCAGCAGTGCTGCTAGGTCTGAATTAAATATAGCACGGCTTATCCTCTCGTAGCTAATGGAAGGAGAGCCTGAGAAATCACTTCTAGGAACATGTGCACCATCCTGTTGCTGCCAGCAGGAACCCGCGACTGAACTTCAAACCTCCATCCCTCTTCGCTCAAGAAAGAGGAAAACATCTGAACAATGGTGATTATGTCAGAAATGGATAGCAACATACTCATCCTTGATGTTTCCTGGCTGTGTTTTTATAGTTATATATCTGTACCTTGTTTATGTTAGAGTCTCCCTCTAGTACTTTAACAACCTAAGCTTCAAAAATCCAGGTGCTGCAGAGTTCATCTCAGCTCCCTAGCAAACCATTCTGTTAGAAACCTACAAGAATTTCTACAGATTCCTTAGCTTGTTCACGTACATTTAGTTCATCAGCTTTGTATTATGTAAAAATAATTTGGGCAATATTTTTCTTATATTGTCTTCGTTCACAAAGCAGAACCTGGAAGACAGTTAGTTAACATGCTAAATAAACCCTAAACTTCAGTAATTCAGTTCGGTTGCATCATTTTTCTTTAAGCATATATTTAACAAGATGAACAGATGATGTCTTACTTGGCCATTTAACAGAGAACTGTGACATCCTATGACTGTGACCAGAGCCTCAAACGTTGTTAAAATCTCAATGCCAGTGGCAAGGTCATCAGGAGGAGCTGTCCATGACCAAAACTGCCTTTTGACAATGCCCAAACAGGAATCTTGCTCGTGACGGTGATGGTGGTGGTAAGAGGTGTTCAGCAAAGAGCCAGCCTGTGAGATCTTGTTATTGACAACTGGCTTTTCCAGGTGTTTGGTGAAAGCTGTGAGAAATTTAAATGACTTGCAGAAAAGGCTGGTGTTGTATCAGCCCATTTTTCTTCTATAGTTAATATATGGAAATCAATATGTGGGAAAAAACACATGGAAGATGACCTAGGGGAAGGTACCAAATAACTTGTTACTGGATATGTGCTGCCATGCACAAGTCCCATGGCACTGCAGCCTGGACCATCAGAGCCCAAAGCCCACATCATCTATCTCCAGGCAAGATGTGCTGCAACTCAGGGTTTCCCTTTCAGCTTAAAGATTTACACGTGTAGTACGACAAAGGAAAACAAGAGCAACCTGGAATCTCTCAAGAACTGAAGAACACACACAAAAAAAAAGAGAAACAACTGACTGCTTTCTTAAAAACCAACCAAGAAACTGCTCAATGCGAGGAGACAATCAGCTCAGTTTTTGCAGATTTCTTAGTGCAGTAGCAGGTCATGCTCTGCAATGCCCACAGCTCTACGGAGAAAACAACAGTTGCTTTTACACTTGACCTGTGGACATGCAGGAAGGAATATCAGCAGAAATGCTGCACTCCTGTTCAACCACAGAAAGCAGGAGATAGCAGAGATGATCAGCTGGTGTCAGCTGCAGCCACAGCAGTGAAGCAACTTCTCTCCCTCTTTAAAAAGTGCCTGTCAAATTAGTATGATTATTGGATATTATGCTACTACAAATTACAAAATGATGTCACAAGTAACACAGGAAATCACAGAAAATTGAATAAATGGAGGTTTTCAAAGCTAAAGAAAGAAGTAATAACAGACTGTACAGACTAGGTCCTGTGTGACAAGGCACTGAAAAAGAAAGCCTGAAATAAAGCAATGGCCAAACTGAAAAGATACTGCTAGGAGACTAACCTGAACACTTTTAGCAAATTAGCATACACAATAATTTATTAAAAAATTGACTAATTATATCTATCTTGATCGAAGGTGATCAGAAGTTTGTCTCACAGGCAGTTTGATGAAAAAAATTGTGCTTCTGTTAAAAGCAAAGCATTTGACAAACACAGATTGTGACAAACCCCAAACCATTAAGGATAATCAGTTTTTAAGGCACAGAGTATTTCAGTGGTTTTGTTTATGTATTTCTCTCATGATCTCATAATTTTGCATTTGGCTTGCTGAGTTCTCCAGTGGATGCAGCTGTAATAGCTGTTCCCATTCCCTGCTAAGGATGTTGTTTGCCTACGCTTGCCCAAAATTAAGCGTGTACTTTTGTGCTGTAAATAAGAACTGGACACTGGTTTTCAGCTGTATCCACTCACTCACCCAGTGTTCCCCCACCACCATCCCAGCATTAATGCTCTTCAGAAAAACAAGAATTTGCCAGGCCTAATGCATCTCCCATCGCTAACAGTGTTACACATAACATAGGGATTCCATTTTCAATAGCACCCTCGTAATACCCCCAAGAAATTCATGTCTCTACATTCGCCTTTCCAGGATATTTAGCAACTGAGGCACAAAGAAGGGGTGGTTGCTTTGCACCATCCATCCCACTGTAGGATCAAGATGTGGCAAAGAACTAACCTGGGCTTGGGAGAGTGGCAGCAGCCACTCATACCACAGTCATACATATTTCATCTTTGCATGAAGGAGCAGAATTAAGATTACGTGAGTTACCTTGATGACACCATGCCTTTTTTTGACTGTTTGGTTTTGCAGGATTGCTTGTAAGCCATGGAAGGAACAGCTAACCATGAGTGATGCACTCAAATGGTATGATCAGTAGGAAAGAGAGGGAGGTATGGACTGTCAATGATCCTGAAAGCCTTTTAGACTGGATACAATCTCACACACCTGTGATGATAAACATCATATTCCACCACAAAGGAGTGTGTCAAGAGACTGCCAGAGGCAGGTGCCATGCAGCCAAATCACAAAGCATCAAAGGAATCCATGCCAGTGACCACAAAGTGTATGGCAGCCAGGCTTTCTTCACAGAAAGAGGTGACAGCTATACTCTGTGATGCAATACACTCCTAGCTGGCTTTAGAACAAGTCCAGTTTTTAATCCTTCCGCTCTGTTCAACTTATCACAATATGATGTCACCCAAAAAGAATACAAAAAAACCCCATTACCAGCATTTATTTTGGTGTGCTTCTCCTTCCTTGATCTCTCCCCCTCACCCCTTCCAGAAATTTCCAGCAAAAGTGAATACTTGCAGAGTTTCTGTTCCGTAAATGGTTTCATGCTCCGCAGCAGGCACCAAAAAGGTTCAGTTCTTGCTCTGATCCTGTGTTTACACTGAGCTGGAGGTGGTTTTAAACCATCTTCCATATTTGGGGACTACTCCAAACTGAGTGACCTAAGGGCAATCTACTGATGCTCCATCTCCGACGTCTACAGAGAGGCCCTTTTGAGCCTCGAACAAGTAAAGAACAGCCATAATATTCTCCCTCTCTGCCTCACAAGATTTAGTGTGGAAACTCTGTCCTGCCCAGAAAGTCACAAAGTGGCCTTACTGCCACTGACAGGCCTTGAAAAGAGGAATACAGACTGGGAGAAATCCCATTTCCCTTTCAGGCTTTCTGGATAATGGAATGAATTGCCTGAAACAGTAAAAGTCTCCCCTGAGATAGATCACCAGGCTAAAGGAACACCCTGGTTCCTCGTGCCTCAAGAGGTTGTGCCAATGAGCAGCACTAAGAAAGAAATGACAAATTGGGAAAAGCCTTCCCTAATGGATGCTTAAAAAAAAAAAAGAAAAGAAAAAGAAAAGAGAGAGGGGCCACTTGAGGCACCTAAAGCTGTTAATAGTGACAAGACAAGAAGGGATTTCTGGTTAATCAACATCAAGGTCAGAGTCTTGTGGAATAAATTTCATATACAGTGAATAACTCATGCAGAGTGATGGCATGTTTAGCATCAACTCTTGGCAAAGATTTGTTTGCTTAATGACTTTTCTCCTTTTTTTTTTCGGGCCAGCAACCTTTGACTGAAGAGAGTTTGTTAAAAGAGCTAAATGTCACTGAAAATGTGCTGTTAATCCTACTCATCAACAAACGTTAGCCACGAAGTGATAATAAAGAGAAAAAAGAAGCGGCGTGGCTCCGATCAGGATTACGCTGGGTAAGCGCAGAGGCTCTCTCACAGGCGGCTCTCATACCGCTTCTCCAAATACATGTCACCAGCCCTGGTTTTGCAAAAGGCCTTTGATGTTCGTTTGCAGACGGATGCACTGTACTTCTCCTTCAGCCTGTGCAAACAAAGCGAGGCATTTTGGGTTTTCTCGGCAAATACTGTCAGATGTTTTATGCGCAGCAATAAAAATTAAGTAAATCTTTGATATTACAAGTCTTCCTCGCTTGAAACCAGCTTGGCTCAGCTACTGGTGGATGTAAAGAAAAAGCACGTAATTTTTTTTCCAGATAAAGGAGTTCACAGACGTCTGTAATGTTTGGAAGATCTCAGCATTTGCTGACTTTAATGATCTCTGTGGAAGCTATTGGGAAGCAAGAGTTGAGGAAATGAGCACATTAAACCAGCCTTGAGCTCTTCCCAGATTCTGACCTTTGCTGCACACATCACTCCTAACTCTAAATCTTCTCATTGATCAATGTAGCTAAGTTGTGAGCAACTATTCTTCTCAAGCAAAGTTTGCTGCTCTGATTTCATGCTGGAGGAACGTGAGCCTTCAAAGGCTTGCCCGTTCATCCTTGTTCAAGTTAAAAGCAACAAAACCTCACATCTAAGAAAAGTTACTGCTCTCCCATCAGTGCTAACCACCCTCAGGCTGTGTCGTTCTACTTTTTCCCAAGGAAAAGCACAGTATATTTATAGTAAGGAAAAGCTACATGTATGTTTGTGCAAGCTTTTAGATTTATGGGGTTTTTTTAATCAGGATTGGAGTAATTTTGAGGCACTTTTACCGACCCACTAATACTTGATTTCAGTTTCAGTTTTATACCAGCTGCTCTTAACAGCAGTGATGCAAATACAGCAATTTCTTTCCAAAGGAGAGCAACAGCTTCTCAAGTTCCTTCTCATGTTCAAAATACTTGGGAGAAACCTGTGCAAGGTTTGTGAATCTCATAGAGCATTGCCACTGCAGTGAAACGGACGGTATGAAGCTCCAAGCTCCCTCCTTCTAAAGCTCTCAGATCTTCCACTGCTCCTTCCTAGAAAGCCTACAAAATAGTTCCTGGTTTTAAGAGCAGTGCACAAGGTGTAACAGACCTTCTACGCTACCATTTCAAAGGTATTGCTTCTGATTTCCTGAAAGCATGAAAAGGACCATTCTTTTAACCTTCCTCTTGAGGCTCAAATCTAGCAGAGATTCCAGTTGTGTGCCTGTAGGTGGTTTGGGGTTTTCCACAAGCATCTATCGTTTCAATATGACTATAGCGAGCACTATTTGAAATAATTTACATCTAAGGCTCCAGCAACACAATCTGGAAAGACTGTGACTCCCAGTAATTCTGTATGTTCTAAAATTGTTTCTTAGCGTTTCATCATTCGTGAAACCATTCAAATTCTTGAACATATAATACATGACCTCACTCATCACCACTGTATCATCTCCTCTTACATAGTAAAACTGCACATACATGTATACATGCCCCCAAATGTACTTTTTCATAGGAGCACACACTCACCTATATTGTTTTGCATTTAAATATATATTGCTTTTAAATTCTTTACATAGATCTGACTGAGAGGATCTCTGGTAGCAAAGAAATTAGATTGTGAAGTCAAGTGAGAAAGCTAGAAAATGCAAAGCCATTAAAATCACATTTTCTATTCAAGGAGAGCAGAGTTTGATCTTATCTTTTCCAGTATTAACCCAGGGCAACTCTACTTCAGCTGATGAAGCTTAAGGAGTTAAAAAACAAAGCAGCCAGAACAACGTGTCTCTCCTTCCTAGAAAGTCAGAGTCAACTTTTTAAAGCATAAGTTTCTCTTTTCAGTGGTTTTGAGCCTTTGTAGGTTTCTTGAGTCCAGACTGCCAAAGGTTAATAGTCGTGATTACTTCAAAAAGATATGTTTAAAGTAGGCTAAATCCTCCTTTCATGAACTTGAGATGTGCTGAGTACTCCTGGTTCTTACAGAAATTCATGGCAGCTCCGAGGTAACTATCACCATCTCACTTCTTTGCTCAGGTACCTATTAGGAAGGGCACTCTCCAGTTTATTCTACAACCTCTTGTTTTTCCCCAAGTGTTACAAGGTAGAAAAGGACACATGGAATCTGCACATCACATTAGTTGTGCTTGCAGAGTTCCCCCAATGCTGTCAGATATTCATAGGGCAGAATCTCTCTACAGGTTAGAACTAGGATTTACAAAACTCTTTCATGTGTTTTCCATGTGCTCCCCTAAAATATCCAGCCATATTTTGGTATGCATCACAAAGAAGCTAAACTGAGGGAAGGATGAAAACTTCTCCTTGCTCTTTAGAGACATAATTAGGGATTTTATTTTTATGTTTCAATTCTTCAAGCAGAAGAATTAAACTAAATCCTTTGTTCCTTGACAGAAACGCCAAACACAAAGTTCTCAGTTAACCCTGTATGGACAGAGTAAGCAGGGTGGGCTTTATCACCACACACTGCTCAACAGGAATAAAGCAGATTGGTCTCCCCGTTTATCCACCCTCTCTCATCAGATGCCAGGAAATACTTAAAGAAGGAACAGCTATGCTTGTCATGAGCTCCAAGCAAGCAATTATGCAAGCTAATTTTTGCATGTAACAGACTGTGTTATTCCTATAGCTACTGAAACCTACACACAGGCAAATCTCACAGGTATGTTGTTACTCGTGCCTTTCATGCCGTTGCCAATGTTGCTCAGGTGACACTGCAGAAACTCAGGATAACTGGAGGACAACTTTGCATTTGATACTTGGGGTCGTAGTCACTGTATGACAAAGCTGGGTCACTCCAGACAGAGAGTCAGAAAGTAACTGGCAGTCCACTGCAACACCAAGACTCAAAGGGCTGTGCTGTCCTGGTCTCGCTACCCTTCATATCATTAAATCAAATATTCACGTAAGGTATTTAGAACCTGTTTGCCAGATTGCAAAGGTAGATGTTTTTTTTGGCTCTCCCAACAGAGTTGAGCCCTGAAGTGAAGCCAAGACCTGTAATCATTTGCCTTGACTGAAACAAAAATAAACATACCCTGTACTGTATGCACTTCTGAGGTAATTACTGCCATTAGATCACAGCCTGGAAATGAATTTTAAACCATGCAAAGAGATCGAATACAAAAAACCCCCTATATTAAAATCACGTTAAATGTCCAGTTATAACGTGTCAAAGCAAGGAGAGCTCAACTGAAAGAAGGAACTTTAGCTCCAGCCCACCTTGTCAGACCCAGCCACTGCAACCCACGTGGTGAAATTAAACTGTCTCTTGGTAGGGGCTGACCCACAGGCCCAGCAGGAATGGGCTAGCAATTTGAGGTGCCGTTGCCTCTAGCAAAATAGACATTGTGTTCCTTCAGCGCTGCTTAAGGGGTGTGTTGCATCTACTATGTGTTTGCCCCTCCGCATTCTTTAATTTCTCTCTGACTGCCTGTCTCCACTGCCACACAGGCATACAGCAGCTGAGCACCACCCAGCCCAACCTCATTTCCCCCAGTTAACGCCTCCCAGACCCCAATAGCCTAAAAAGGGAGACTTTCATTTCTTTGTAAGGATCGTTGTAAAAGGACAGAATATATCAAGCGGGCAAGTGGATTCCAAGTTCTCAAACAGCTTGGTAGCCCAGGACAGCAGCTTTCCTGGAATGTCACCTCACCTCCCTATTTCAATCCACTTTCACTCTTCACAGCTGTCAAAGAGACAAGAGCCATCCTGCACTCCTTCAAACACCAAGCCATGGAATATCCACAGGAGATCATGAGAGCTTTAGGCACTGACTGCCCCAGGAGGGAGCTCTCCTGCACCAGGACTTCCCTCTGAGTGCCCCACTGACCACGGCTTGTCCTGGTGCAGCACTCAGCATTTCCCACCAGCCCACCATCAGGATCACACATAGCCCTGGCTCCTCAACTCATTTCTGTAACAACTCTCTCCTAGAGCCAGATTTAATTGTTGCACTATTCCAGCCTTTAAAGGTACTAAGGAAATGCTCCCAGCTTTGCTGACAAAAACACTCTGTGTGGCTGCACTGGTGAGACTGGGACACTGTTAGCTGTGTTTGCCTTTTCCTTGACCTTGCTGTTACTTTGAAGCCATCAGAGGCTGCTGCTCAGAGTGGCTTCAAGGTCCTTTGTTAGACTTACTACCATTGACTTGGTGACAACAACACCACGTCTTTAACTTTTGATTCAGAAAACAGTCATTCAAATAAAGGATACACTGACAAGCCCATTAACTACAGCAAAGATTGTTGTTGCTGCTACAGTTTCAGAGAGACCTATTTAAAAATAGATTCTGGTCTTAGAAACCACTCAGCTTCTTCTGCCTTTTTTCCCCTCTTCTCTGCAAGACAAGTTACCAAACCAATCCTGGCATTTGCTTCCTCTCTGATCTAGTTACAACTTCATTATAGCAATATTGGCCAGCAGCAAGTAACTTATTAAATAAATGCCCTTTAAGTGCTTCTACCTGGATGGTTGATTCAGATAACAGAGAGACAGAGGGAAGGAAGGGCCTGGCTTGGCTCTGCCCATTTTCCACCTTCCCTTGCAGGAGCAGGGCCAGGAGGCCATTCCAGCTCTTCAGGCATGGGTGAGCAGCATCTCCCAGTGCTGTAACCAAGGAGAAATGATGCAGCCCTTTCAAGGCCACATCAGCCTTTACAACAATCTTAAAAAAACCTTCTCTCTGATTATCCAGCATTTGTTCTGTGCACTCTGGCAAATGTAGCTTTGTAGAAATGTATTCATTTGTATGTATGCGTTTATTTACTTTCTCAGCAAAAACCATCTTTCAATCTCTGCAAATAATTTTTCAAGGAAAATTATTTTGCTATATTTTCTCCCCTGCAAAGTTGACAATGTCACCCAGGATGCCATTGCCATCCCCTACTGAGAGGCAAGAGCCCTGCCTGCAGAAAGAAGAGAGCAAAAGGTTCAGGATGGACAGCTTGACACAGTGTGTCACCAGAAGGGTGGTGCTGGCTTCGGGATGAACAGCATAGATACTTCTCTTAGAAAAAGTAGAAAAAAACCCCCAACCTTCTGAAAGAAATGTTCCACTTCAGGTGGAAGATCCACTTACAAGATCCGCCATAACCGCTACACTACACGGCTGCCTCTTGATCTCACCTCTTGATGTGGTTCCAACAGCCTTTAAANGAACGCTACACTACAGGCTTCTGGGCACGGCTGCCTCTAGATCTCACCTCTCGATGTGGTTCCAACAGCCTTTAAAGAACAGCTAAACATTTAATGAACTTACAAAAGCGTGATTAGGACCTCCACAAAACACCAAGAGACCTAATGCCTGTCAACATCATCACTAACCACACCAATTGCCACCACCACCCTTTTCCCCCACTCCTGCTGTGGGAAGCCACCACCAGCAGAACTGTCCAACACAAAGTTTGCAGAAAGGAGGTGACTGTTTATGGCTATTTCACAACGAGGTGGCCAGAGATGACTCAGCGAGAGGGGATTTGTTTGTTTGAGTTAGGTGTTTTGTTGTTTGAGTTCTTTGTAAACTTTGAGGGATAGAGAAGCTTTACAAAGGGATTCGAAAGCAAATCGTAGTGAATATTTGACTCGGCCTGTGTGTGTCTGTGTGAATATACTCAAAAACCGACATAGACACATTTTTGTTTACCATTTCTTCAGTACTGTTTGACAAGAACAAATGCTTAAATTCAACCACAGTATGAGACAAATGCTCAAAGTTCATGACACACGTCTCAAACTACCAGAACTTGTGAACATCCACAGGCCAGATCAATTAGCATGCTGCTTATGGCATTGCAGATGATGCCATCGTGAGAAATGTTTCTCATTAGTACTTATTTCTCTGCCCAAGATCACAACTCTTAAACATACAGTCATCCAAAGCAGAACACTTGCATCTGTCATTAGATTTGTGAGACATGAAATCTATTAAATCCATGAGCCCTGCCCCTTTTCTTTCCTCTAAAAATTCAAAAGTACAATAAATTTTTTTTATATTTTATAAGGATCATTTGAGGTAGTCTTGCATTAACTTTGATGTTTGCCTCCTTCAATGATGTAATATACAGAACATCTACTTCCTGGACCAAGAATTTTGCAAAGCTCACCGTATTATTACAAGAATGTTTACTTGCCATCTAACCTCACTTTAAACCAAACATACAGTGAGGTTTTTCCCCTTACAAAGAGAAATTGTAAAACAACTTTTTCCACAGGCCTACAATCAACCCTTTAAATCAAACATGAATAACAGACTTTCATTTATCAATTGATCCACTGTTTTTTGGTGGGGTCTTTTTTCCCCTTCACTTTTTTGGGTGTAGCAGATAAAAGAACCAGTTGTACTATCATAGCCCATTGCTTTGTAACCAAACTCTGCATGGGAGTAACATTCCTCTTTTTTTGTGATGGGGAAAGAAGGAACAGAAAGAGGCAAAGTTAAGGTTTTTTTCTTCCCTTGTTTCCCTCTTTGGCTTAAGCTTTGTTGTTGTCATCATTTTGAGGCTTTGGGAGGAGGGTAACTGGAGGTTGCTGTTCCTATAAAAATCTTTGAAAGCCATTGTGTGGGTGGGTCAAAGAGAAACCAAATTAAAAACTAACAACTTTTGAATTTCAGCAGCCAGAGTTAATGTTGACTAAGAACCAAAAAAGAAGGGGGAGGAGGTAGGAAAAAAAAAAAAAAGTGGCCCTACGGAAAGCAAGGGCCAGCTGAGAGACCTAGAGGACGGCAGGCTCTGAAGGGGCAAAGCTGCTCCTTTTGATGTGGGAGGTCTGCAAGTAACCTACTGGGACACTCCCTGGGCTATCTCATTAACCATGTCACCAAAGCCCCCCAAGGTCCAGAGAATCATAACATTATCTCTGACATTACCACACAGATACAAGGTTCCTTAGGCAGTCTATAAACATGCCTGTACTAACCAATTCATCGTGGTTTGACACCCCTGCAAGAGCTGGATGCCCTTTAGTGAGCCACATGAATTGCCCCAGTCATTCATCAAAGTTTCTCAGAGTGCATTTCACACAGCATTAAATTTAATTAAAGCAACATTGACTGCATTGTAATCCTCTGGAGACTCTTTGTCAGAAGGAGCTGGAACACTTTCTACTTAAACATCTATTGTTTAGGTGGGTTTTTTTTCCCTCTTCCGTTGTCTGAACCCAAGTGATTTGCTGCCTCTCCCTGTTTTTTATTTAAAAACTCGTATGTCACGATAAAGTTCTGTCATGCAAACAGAAGCCCCAGCCTGACATGACAAACGGTTCAGCTCCTATGCACTTGTCTGCAGAAGCTGGAGGATGTGGAGGATTACTTCTAAAACTGACAGACGTGTAAAAAAACAACCACTGACACGCACAAATGAAGATTATTAGCAGAAAGGATGCGTGCAGTTAAAGGCACCTGTTTGTCAGTGCACATCCCAGTGCAGGTTTTCCTGCTTTGGTGCACCAGCCAGGGGCCACTGTCACCTCCCCTTGGTGCTGGAATGAACGGTGGCTCCAGATGCACCGAGAGCTCCCCAATCCAGGCCACCTTTGCCGAGAGCAGTGGGTGCACCAGACCCCCACACCACTGCAGGGCCCCGGCAGTGTGCATTCTTCTTGGTGGAGGAAGCACCAGGCAGAACCCAAACCTTTAGGTCTCTCTTTTGCTAGGTCTGCTCATCCATGCTGAAATCCCTCTGGTTTCGTTTACCTTCTATTTTGTTGACCCCTTCTAGATCAGCATCAAAAAACAAGCTTTTTTCCCCCAACTTAGTTGCCCTTGATCCTGCCAGTCACCAGCAGTGTAAAAGCCCTACTCTTCTGTTTGATGTTAGTCTGGGAGAAGACATGCCACACAATTCTCAGAAACAAAGATTATTCCAACACTGCACTATAATGTGAACAGACAGAAGCACGGTTTTGCCCAAGATAGTTGTTGAACTCACTTTTCATCCTTGTGATCAGGAGCAGTTTTTGAGAGCTCTTTCTCTACATGCAGTAGGCAGAGTGAGATCACATACCTTTGTGAGCAACACAGGTGAAAAAGTCCTTTGCTCTTACAAATGCAAACTGCAGAATAGACTAATGAAAATCTATCTACAATGAGGTTTGGTGGCTAAAACACTGATTTTGCTACCCTACTGTCTCCTCACACCCCTATAATTTAGTTCAATGTAGTGGTGATATTCCACTTTTTGTTTTACCAAATCATTTGGGGTTGCAAAGACAATTTCTCAGTCTTTCCACTATGGATGTATGGAGTAGCATCCTCCTTGCTTTATACTCCAGCATGTAATCCTGGAAAATCAACCTCATTATTATTACTGCAGTGGCCTGGAAGCTTCAGATCTTTCTATTTCTTTGTGGTTTTGATGAGGAGAGTAGAATAGAAGGCACTCACATTGCCATCATTCATGATTATTAGTAGAGGATTAAAAAAGAAAAAAAAAAAAAGTATAGTTTTGTATATCTGCAAAGAAAAGCAACTAAGCAGTTCTGCCCAAAAATGGACCTGCTTAGGCCTTGAGGTTTCAAAGGACCTGCCAGGGGGGTCTTGGGAGGAATTCCGTGTTATGCTCGGCCAAGATCAATGTTATTGTTTATCTCAGAGAAGTATTTATTTCCAGCTCTCAGTACTTCTCATGGCTCCTCATGTGAGATCCTCTGCTGCCATGCCGTCATGGAAATGGCTCCATAAAATAACGGGAGGCGCTGAAGAATCAGATCATTTTCTTCACAGGATGACCCACCTATGCCACAGAGTCAGTGCACCGCAACACCTACCAGCTCAGAACTTGGTTCTTATTGCTTGCCAGGTCTGGGATTTAAGAAAAGACTCCAAAAGAGATCCAAGACCTGCACAGGTCCCGAGCCTCAGGGCACACCCCTCACCCAGGTAAAAGTATATTTACAGTTAAGCAGAAGTGATATGAATCCAAAACTGAAACTGCTTTTTCAAAGCTGTAGGCTGAGAGTTTATGCAAGCCCTCAGCTGATGAGAACTGAAGAAGCTTTACAGAAGGTATGGAGAGTTGGCAATTGGCAGCTCTGGAAGAAAGAGCTTCTGCTTCTTATCTCCCTATAACTCTGCCCTAGAGCTAAAGGAAGGAGAGAAGTTTGTGTGATCAGATGAATTCAAGCAATCCAGCCTCACTCTGGCGCAAACACCACGTTTCCATTCTTTATACACACTCACTGACTGAGAAGACAACCTTACTAATGCACCAAGCTAAATTCCCCCCAGAAAACCTCAACATTCAAACTCAAGAATTCTTGCCTTAGGAAAAAACACAGCTGAGGAAGAAAGAAATAACCCCTATTCTTTAACAGCTTTCTCAGGAATTTTGCCTTGCGCGGTTTGAGCGGAGCAGAGCTGAACGCAGAGCTGAAATAAAGGCACAAGTCCTCCATGTCTCACACACACAGAGGCCATCAGAGAGCTGCTAATGCTGCTCTGGGGTGCTGCCATCTGCACAGTGCTGCATTAGTTATGCACGGCATGCTGATTTTTACTACTGCAGTTGCACGCATATTCACACCCCCCGTCGCAGCCTCGACGGTAAAACTCGTGCATAACATTATACTTTAGACGACCTCCTGCTGACTTGGAAAGAAAAACTCTAACTTTCTTCTACTCTCCCTTGGTATTTACTTCAGTTTCCTTTTCAAGCTTCTCAAACACACAATAAGCTTTTGATTATCAGGGTTTTAAGTGCTCCACTGGACACCCAGTGTGTATTTATGAATGGAATTAATAAAGAAGCAATCTGACTCCATCAAGGGAGCATTTTCAGCTACTCTTAAGCGTCACTGAGCAACACAAGTAGAAATTGAGACGAGCTAGAGGCCTCCAGCCTTCATTTTTTACACTTATTTAGTCACACCCAGTAAAAGTCTTAGAAATTAACATTTGTCATATTGGGATCTCTGTACAGCCAATTCATTTAATGAACTGAAAAACATATTAGGGGCTGCATACGCAAGCAATCCAAACCATAAAACTACTTGTGTTGCTAAAGAAAGGCAGTAATACTACCACTCTTTAAGACAAATCATTTTGGTTTAGGTTTTCTGCCTCCTCCACACAGATTTTTCAAGTCACACTTTCACCCCTTTTTTTTTCCAATTGTCAGCGAATTCTCATGGAAATTCTTAAAGTCCAGATTGTAGATTCCATATAAATAAATCATGAACTCAAATGAGTCATCCCAAATAAAAAGAAATGAAGAAGTATGGCGGGTGAGTTAAACCTTGCCTTGACAATTTACACTATTGTCCTTAACATTAAGGACAAGTATTTTGCCCTTAACATTAAATATTCAAGGCTCATGGACGTTTCAATGGGTGTATTTATAAACATGTCTAAAATCCAGCTGGTTCTGTTGCAAGACCCTGTCTACTGTCCTGAGAACAGCAGCCTACCCTCTGCCAAATTAAACTTTTTTGATGCACCAGAAATCAGGAAGAAAAAAAAAGGAAAAGCAAAAGGGAGGTTGGGACGTTTCAGGCACAACAGGAATCAAGGACTAGTTTAAATCTCTCTAAAGAAAAGCACTGAGAAGAAAGATTTCCCAGGATAGATAAGGAAAAGTATATGAGCCTTCCAAGGATTTAGATACTGCCACAGGACCAGGGGTACAGCTGAGCCACACTCTGCCAGGCAGCAGCTTCCAGTGGAAGCCAAAGCAGGGGAGGTACAGCAAACCTTCAGCTGCTGCTTTACAACATCAAGCTTCCTCAGGTTTTAGCCAAAACCCTTTTTGTTATCATTTCATAGGTGAGGCCACCTCTGCGAGAAGTGGTGATCGTTTTTACATCCGTCAAAGTCAAGGCACCTGCATCCTTTGAGAGATCCAGGTCAAAAAAATTTAATATTTCTCTGCATTAATTCCAATGTCACAGCTAGATAATAATTGTGTCTTAGGAATGATGACCCAAAATACGATGTGGGATTTTTATGTATATATTTATATGCGTGTCTTTAATACTCAAACCAATGAGAGCATTCTCCCACATGAGAACCAAACAGAGGCCTGCCCCTACCCTACTTTCTCCACCTAGGGGAGCCTCACTCAATTTGCTAAGCCTGGCGAAGGAAAGTGTGTGTCCTGCCAGTGTGTCCTCTGCACCAAAGTCCTGATAACACACGGGATGGTCTCCCTGACAAATCCCCCGCGCTGTGCAGCCACAGCAACACGGCCACCTCCTGCCTCATTGTGAGTGCCCAGACTAGGCAAACAAGGCTCATGGCTATTCAGGCAAATTTGGGCCACCGTGATGGGAAAGGTGCAGAGGGAAAACATTATGACCCCAGCTCTTTTGAAACAACCTGACAGTTGATAGATGAGCATCCATAAAATGACAAAGGATCCCTGTGTAAAGCCCCTTGCTACCAACGTCTTCTCCCTGGGAAACTAATTGCCCTGTACTGTCAGTGAAAATATTATTTTTCCGGTAATTATGTTCCCTTTTCAGTGACAAAATGACCACGAAGAGTCACCCCACCTTTAATTTTTTGCCATACTTGAATTAAAAACATCATGCAATATTGTTCATGTGATTTTTGTCTCATTCAGCTCCTTAAATCCGTAGAAATAAGTAACACTGAGCAAATCCTAAATCACCAGGAGTGTGTTTTTATGATGCTGATTACCAATTGCTGTTTGCTGTGTGGGCACTGTGAAAGGCAGCAGAGACAGCAGAGTTTATCTCCAGGCTGCCATAGCAGTAGTGAGAGAGGAATAACAATTGTTGGATGGAAGTTGCTAAAGGCAAGGTGTTATCTGTGAAAATGTGCTTTTAACAAATATTTGGTGCTGCAATCTTCTCCCTCCAGTGCTGGGTTCGATTCCCTTTGGTTAAACTTACAATGGAAATCTGTCTTTACAATGCATGTGTGTAAAAAAGCAGAGAGGGTCCTAATCCAGCCCATGGGTGTGGTTAATTCAAACACTTGGGAGGCTCAAGACCCAAAACCATTACAAAATTTTAAGTGTTACTTGACTTGTATATATGATCTAATTTGCATGCTGCAAGATTTACAGATCTTGAAAGCTGAATTCGGCTCCAAAAAGTGCATTTAGGACACAGAATCAAATTCAAGTGGATTGTTTCTGTTTCATTTTTTTCTTTTATTCCAAATCATTGTAGAGTCTGTCACATTCTATAAATCTATTGAAATAAATAACACTAATTCTGAAACTTAAGCCTCAGACCACTTTTTATGTTCATTAGTGCTAGAAGAAAATAAAGATTTTTTTTTTCTAGAGAGGAAAATTATTTATTTGACTAGTCAAAATTTTCTACTCAACTCAAAGTTTTAGTGCTACTCGTGAGGTTGTCACAAGAAAAATAATCCAGCATCTAACCACAAAGGCATAGGGGCAAAAGCCTCCTAATTGAATTGACAACCCATTAGGCATTAGCTGTCAAACAAACAAACAAACAAACCCCCCCAAAAAAAGAAAAACCAAGAGAGAAACAAGGTGTCCCTCAGCTAAGTGTAAAGAGGGATTATACTTAGCCACAGAATCCCACATTCAAGAATTATACAAGCTGTCATGGCCTGACTCAACCTGCGAGTGTGATCCAGGGCTGGGAACTCTGAGTAGCCAAAAAGGTAGGACAGGAAAATTGGAGTGACTGACCAAAGCAGGGACAAAGAGCTGCTGGGACAAGGAGCATCTTATACCTGCTGACCCAGTCACTGTGGCCACAAGGACCCCAGCCCACAAAAGTAATTATTGCTCCAACTAATAACTGATAAACCCTGTTGCAAAACTTGCTTTGATATTAAAATACATGCACGGGGGTATTTGAAGAGGCAATTAAATTACCAGGGTCAGCCGGCAATCCAGTGTTGTTAAAAGCCAAGGTCAGGGGGAGCCTTCTGATGATGGAGTTCAATTCAAAATTTAGTTCTCTCAAACAGTGGGACTAAAGTTTTCATGTTGTTAGCATAATGTGACAGTCTGGAATCTCCCAGTCGCTGCATTTCATGTTCAAGTTGTTGTCAGCTTCCCCTGGGTAACATTATCATCTCCAGTAAATATTTTCACATGATCTACTAAAGACAAAAGCCTCTGTTTCCCTGTATAATTTTTTCTACGTTGCAGAGCACATTGAAAAATCACTATTCCAACCACCTCTGGGAAAAAGCCTTATTTCTTACTAGAGCTTCTTTCAGCAGGGAACAATAAGCAAGAAAAAGAGAAGAGCTTTTCTGTTCATTTCATTCTGTGCTATCTTTGCTAGGGTCAGGATGTAAAGTAACTGAAATAGTAAATGTCGCACAGCTGTGCACCACAGCAAGTGCTATAATCAGCTCTGATATTGTTTGGAGAGGCTTACTTTTAGTGGAAGAAATATCAGCTTTTCAGGTTTCTCACAAAATGCTATTACTCCAGTATAAGGATCGACTCTGTGTTGGTTATGAATAGTTAAAAATGTAACAAGAAATGCTCATTTGAAACATCTCACCCATAAAAGTAAACTTGGGAAAAAAGAAATAACTTAATATGCAATATAGTATAATAGATATATAGAGAATGTATGAACATTCATCCTAGGAAAGGGAACCTTTTTAGACAGCCAAATCAAACCCCCAGCAGTTAAGTCTAATTGGCTCTTCACGTCTCCAGTCCCAGATTTCCTTAGGAGGAAACTTTAGTGGTCTCTAACCTCAGTGTTAAAGCCCTGCTCACCAAGACCTCACACCTGTATGGGACAATCCATTCTTTACTCACCACTTGTTGGGGGTTCTGGGTCTGACAGCACCAGCCTTGCTTCTGCAAGAGTCAGCTGATGGACATTGCTGGCAGGGAATTGAATCTAAATCAAGTTTCTCATGGGCTTTGCTCTGTTAAAGAAAGACAACCCAGATAACTACAGCGTAAAACCCAAATTTGTTTCTCTGTTTATGCCTATGAACCAAGAGGCTGGGGTGAAGCCACTAAGTCAAGCAGCTGCAGAATTGTTCTGAAGCCCTCTTGCAGATTTGAAGTGGTAAAGAAAACTGCCAATGCCTGAAGGATTCGTTCAGGTTCCAAGGACAGGTTTGTCTTTCTTCACTAAAACTACCTTGGCATTTGTTCAAAAGGGGTACAGAGCAATTCAACACAAGAGCAATAAAAGTTTTCAGCCACACAATACCGTACCTGCTGCAACAAGAATTACTCAAGTAGAAAGAGTACCTAATCTTCTCTTATTTTGTATGCAGAAGCGTAGAAATCCAGAAATACATCTTTGAGCTACACACAGGTAAACAATTCAAAATACTTTGCACAATTATTCATGAGTTTAAAGCAAAAAAATCACGTTGCAGGCATTCTTTTTGGTTTGTTTCACCCAAAAAACCCCAAAACCACAAAACCAGGTTTTACACTTTTTCTCATAACTGAAAGATTAACTTAAAATTTATTTTCACTGAGAATTGAATGAGAAACTGAATTCTTGGGCTTAAGTTACTGCATTTGCCAAAGACGAACAGTACAAAACCAATAACAAGAAGGTCAGATTGCATAAGGCTTTTAGCATGAGAGATCATGTTGCACTGCACCTCTGCTACAGCCAGACAGTAATTTAGTCCCAACTTCAGTAAAATTTTTCACCTCAGTAGTGTAAGCATTTCACACCTTGCCTAAAGTATCCATAATCTTCAAAGGAAAAAAAAAAAAAAAATCAGTGGAGACTTATTTCCTGCTGCCTGGACTGTAAAAAAGAGGTGCCTTTTCTTGGCCTGGTTGTTTGCCACCCCAGTAGAAAGCACTACAAATTGCTTTTTACAAGGTATTTGGTATAACTACCATCAAGACCAGCCAAAGGAAGCACAATGCAGAGCCCCATAATCAGCCATTCTGTACTTTATTTAAGCAGCAACCCAATTAAGTGGGGGTTAAGAGTGTACACTTAGAGGTATAACACGATACTGTTTTATCTTCCATGTCAACAAAAATAAATAAAAGCCCAGTGAATGAAGAAATGTGTTTACTTTTGAAGAGTGCTGGTTTTAGCTAGAAATTGATTATTGGTTAATCCCAGCTTCTACTGTGCTCCACAGCAGTACATTGGAGCTCAGATGACTGAACATAAAGCAGAAAAACGCCATCTGCCCAACAGTGATTGTGGTATAGTTACCAGGGGATGGAAATGGCTTCAAAGCAGAGACTGCTCTCACACCCTGAAAACCTAAAAATCTTACCTGCAAACATTGCAATCTATTGTAGAAAACACTACAGCAATTTTAGTGACTATTCATCAGCAAATTTTGCCAGTGTTACCTGCAATGATTAGTCAGGCTCAAGGTTCCAGCACTAAAGAATACAATTTTTGCCTTCTCATACATGTCAAATCCATATTTTACCCAATTTTTAGTGAATCTTCACTGCACCAGAACTACAATTTATGTGAATAAAGCTCTCCAAAGAGTAAGATATTAAACTTGAGCCAAGGCAAGGCTTAAAGCTCTCTCTGTTAAACAGCAAGGCAAGATATGGTGAATAAGTAAGTTTTGCAAAAAGTCATAAAATGTTTCTTTTGGTCAGAAAGTCTAACCTGCTCAAAGTACACATCCTGTTTACACTAAATTGATTTCAAACCTTATAGCTATATAGATCCCAGTGCCTAGGAAACACAAAAAAAGGGGTTTTGCCTATGATAGGGAAAAAAAAAAGGTTTACATATCATTCATGAAAATGGAATAGGAAACCAAAATGAAGGGAATCATTTACCAGACTGGAAATTTAACAACTGGGCAGTGTAGTTCTGAGACAGGTCATGATCTCAAGAAAATCACCTAATTAACTTACTTGGCCAAGGGCCAAAGAAAATAACTTTAATCCTTTGGAACTTGATAATCTGATCTATAATCACAAGGGCAAAATCTGCATGTGGACTTTCCACAATTCTAGCTACATGGACTATTATCCTAGCACAACGGGGAACTACAAAAGGCTGATCCACAGCCCAAAGCTAAATGTTTAAATATGCCTTCAATGCGCGTCTGGGAGATGGGAGCTATTCCAAGAAAAAGTGACCCTCTCTCTGGGAGGAAAAAGAAAAATGAAGCTCCAAGCTTTGGCAGGACTTACACATGTATTTCTGAAAGGTGCCACAGCAAGATTTGGAAACTCTTTGAAACCTTTTTAAATACCATCTGTGGCCTAGAAGTTGGCCTCTCCAAAGCAGATGGTTCTCAGTAGTCCTTGCACAATAAATAAAACGGGAAGGTTTTTTGTTGTGTTGTTTTTTGATTGGGTTTGCTGGGTTTTTTTACAATAAAGACTGCAATACACAAATCCTTACACTAAAAGCCACATTCAAGAAAAAAAACCCAAAACAAACAACTCAACCTGTGCAAATTCTGTTGAATGAAACATTAAGTCAAATTTAGTTCTGCAGTTTAACTCCCTTGAATGGCAAGTGATGGAAAGAACCCTCTCTGAGTTTACAACCCTTATAAAAGTTACATTTCAGAGATGAGAACAAACAGGAAAAAAAGAAGTACAGAATGAATTGGTGGTGGTCCTGCAGAAGCTATTTCTGTGCTCTCTGCTATTGTAAACTCCAGAAAGCAAGTGGAGTTCACAGCATCATCTATGAATGGGATACTTCTACCCTTGTAGCTGCTGCAATCCCCACAGAGACAGACAGAGATTATATTACAAAGGGCAATGAACTACTGTAGTAATTGCTCTTACAATTGCACAGAAGACAGAGTGCATAATGCTGATGAACTGGTGCCCTCTGAAAGTTGCACTCTTAATTCCAATATTATTTAGTAAATGTTAATGTATCCAAGTGGTAGAAATCTCTTCCAGTGCAAATCATAAAATCATGGCAGCTATTTAAGACCTCAAACATATAGTCTCTGGCCTTTCTTTCATAAAACACGTTTCCATATATTTTAGACACTCTTAAAAAATTCAGGGTCCATTTCCTCTTTTTTTTTAATGTCCCATGACCTAAATTTTAGATTCTGCTCTTGTTACATTAATAGACATCACCTACCCAAAATATTGAAGTTGCACATTCATGGTATCACTGGCTCTTAAGAGACCCAAGTGGGACCCCAAAGACAAGTCCTGGTATGCAGGTAATGAAGGTGATAGTGGTTTTCCAACATAATCTCTTTAAATGAAGAAACCAACATCTCATTACCCAGGCAATAAACGGTTTGTCTTTACTCATTAACAGCCTTCCCCAATAGTAACTCAGCTCCCCAGCCTCTCTATATAAGTATTCCCAGAAACTGGATGAGCTTGAAAGCATTTATAGACATTGTGGATTCCTCCCTGTCCAGCATGCATTTTTGTGACATTAGCAGTGATAGTCCCTTGGTACAAAAGTCAGATGTGCCTACCCCATTGCTGACTCAAAAGCACATGGAAAAAATTAACTGGAACCCTAAAATCCAACTAGTGTGAGTGAGGGACAATGAAGATGTCCTGTGAGAATCTGAGCCTCCCATTACACACCTCAAGCTTTTCAGGTGAAAGCTGTTTCCATCATCATTTGACATCATCATCTTTGCTGCATTTAACCTGCTGAATACTTTACTGTGTATTGTACTTTAACGCTTCCAAATGGAACTATGGTCCATCTCAAGCATTACCAGAAGATCTAAAACAACAGCTATTGCGACTTCCTGCTCCTTTTCAAAGGCTACCCTGTGGCCAACCGAAGTTTTGAATTTCTTACAGGTCAAATTCTTCAAACAAGCATTCCATCATTTCCACAGAGCCTGGAATTGCAGTTTTATACAGGAAACCCACATTTCTGTCTCTAAGCACACAAAAAATACAGTTTCTCCTGGTTAGAGTATAGGAACAGATGTACTGCATCAGACCACAAGTCACATTTGGTCCAGCACCCTGTCTTCCACAGCAGCCAATGGCAAAATTAAGGGAAGAGTAAAGAACACAGAAGTGTTAAATTATTTTGCACTAACAGGCATCAACAACCTGGGTCTTAACAGCTTCCGAAGCCAGGGGTTACTACACTGCTCTTAAAAGGTGTGGAAAAATACACCCTTTTAGACTTTGTTTGTCTAACACTTGGATATATTCATTGTTTTACATCCACTGAAATAGAGATGAGTTCAAAGAGGTAAGCATGCATAATTTCTTGTTAATTTTTTTTAAAAATCACATCCACCAAAATCTTGCTATCAGTTCATCTTCCCCAGGTGACATGGTAAACAAGTCTTCTCTCTTTGCTCTCCTCAACCCAGCCTGCTCTCTACACATCTCTCTGATAAACCCCTCTATATAATGGGACAAAACCTATATACTGTGATTTACAAAGAAGAAAAAGAAATTTAAAAACAACAACAATATCAAAAAAACCAGGAAAAAAATTGTTCTTTGCCTAACCAGGTTGCTCCCCATATAGTATCCTCTGAAGGAAGGCTGCATATCTGTTTTTCATAGAATCATTTGAAGGGATTGAGCTGTGGGACAGAGATCTGGGTCTAGGACAAGGTGTAGGTTTGGGGGGTTTTTGTTTGCTTTTTTTATAAGGCAAAGGTCAATAGGGAGACAAGACTTTCCTTCTATTAGGAGAGCTGAGAAAGAAAATCCTTGGGCATCAGGTAATTCATCTCAGGGTTGTCCACCATCATTTTCCCTCTCCAGACCTCACAAGAAAAAAGGCATCTTAGTGCAAAAGAGAAATGCTGGTGGATGTCAAACGCTTAGAGGAGAAGATCACAGGCTGCAGTGGAGATGGCAGGACTGTGAGCAGTGCCAAGAGCAAGTGATGCATAAAATCATTAAATGTGAAGGGCCGGGCAACAGTGCCTAGACTTATCTGGAAGTTTAATCAGAGAGAAGAATTGCAAAAGAAAAGAATAGAGATGGCTGAAAGCCGCAAAGTTATGTGTTTGACCTTTTTATAACAAACTCCCCGTTCTCCCCCCCAGCCATAGAGAGGGAAAAAAAGAACAAAAGAAAAGAAAGGCCAGGTAATCTCAGTGCACTCTTGTGCTTATTATCAAATGAGTATGCACTTATTTGTAGCTGGCTTTCTTGGGAATGCAGTTGTGACTAGGGCACAGGCTGACAGCTGCTGTCTCCACTAAGGGAGACCAGCTTTCGATTTTTAGCTCATACAAGATGCAGATAGCTTGCCAGGAACGTTTGGACCAAACAACACGTCTGTGAGTCACTACATCACTGGGCAGGCTTTAGATATCAAAATTCTGCAATGAGATTGAGTGATGCCATGCTGCAGGACCTGTATGTCAGGCAGGCTCTATCCCTTCGCTCCACAGTCAGGAGCTACTCTGGGTGACTGAATCTCACCAAATCCTTCAGAAAAATACAGTGGGCTCTCAGTGGACACAGGCTGTGAAGGAGACCATGTTCCCCTTGGAGAGGTGTAAAATCCTATCTGTCTCTCAGCTCTATCAAGCTCCCTGTGGCCACACTGGGAAATAAATGACAAATGAGTTTTGTCATTCTGATATTTGAATGCCACCTTCCAGAGAGACAGTCCCACTCAAAAGAAGGAGTTGGACACCCATCAAGGCCAAGTGGGACATAATATAGCACAGCTTGGCTGGGGTTTTTTTACCAGATGGAAGACCTGGCCTGAGACAGAGTGGCTTAAAGTGTTTGCTGTTGAAGTTAATAAGAGTGCTGCTCATCCTTCCTTATTCATTCAATCAGTTATTTACTTCTGTGCTCCACATACCTTACACCTTGTCTTAATCCTTTCCTGTTGAAAGGATCAGCTTTATAAAACTGCAGGCAGTATGCTCATGCAGTGGTGCTATAAAGTTTAAAGTAAAAAAAGGTGTCCTGCAGGTCACCTCACAGTCAACCACCCTTCCTGAACGTAAAAAAGGAGTAGAGAAACAGCTGACAAGCTGAAATTAAACCCTCTGATGTGATATATCTAAATATTTCTTTAAATGCTAATATTTGTCTAGATAGCCTGTTTCTCCAGCACTCCGTTAGCTATGGATCTTACTGATAGAGACACTGAAAGAGCACTGCCCATGTTTAGCTCCACATCACAGACACTGCCACTACTGCAACCAACAGAAGCACAGGGAAAGCTGCTTCCCCAAAATCCAACATTGCATTGGATAGTGGCCATCTAGTACTTCAGTAAAAAGGGCTCTCTTTACCTTATAGACCCAGAGCCCTAACAGCTAGACAGTCTCTTCAGATTCTTGCATGAGGACAAGGCTTCTAAGACAGAGAAAAAAGAAAAAGAAATTAATTTCTTACTCATAAATAGGTGTTTGAGTACAAGACAAGGTTAATGAGAGGCACAGGAGTAAGTTGGACAACATGCCCAGCTTGTAAAGGAATTTGCAGTGGTGTGTTCCTCCTAATCTTTCACAGAAATGTGAGGGGATGCACAAATTGTGAAGTGTCCACAGGCTCTTTGTCAAGTGGCATTTTCATATCAATGGCCTTTGAAAAGCTTTCCATAAACCCAGGGATAAACACAAAGGGCTTAATCCCTCATGCTTGCCCCAGCGTTTACACAAGTGGTTGATATGCAGCTGGGGGTATTTTGAAGGGACCTGACTTTCCGTGACAGAAGAGCTAAAATTTGGAGGCTACTAAAACTGAGAAAGATCAATTGAGACTTCTGGGGGGGGGGNGGATCTTATGACACTACCACCCTAAGGGATACTCCATAGGGACATGTTTGTGAATGCCAGGGTTAAGTTAGACCTATGACTCAATTTCTCCCTCTCTTTTTTTTTTTTTTTTTCTTGCTAAGTAACACTATTTGACCTTTGTTCACCAGCTCATTCTTTTGGGGTCTGCACTGCAAATCTAGTCCATCTAGACTAAAAGCACAGTTCTTTTCTCCCTTTTACAGGGTAACTGGCATCACCACCAGTCCTGGGTGCCGAGATGACCCCAAATCAGTTGTGTCTTCTGCTGGGGGTGCTGCCCTGAGCCTGACTTCACATCCCAGCTCACAGAGCCCGGGGTGGGCTCGGTTTGGTCGCTGCCTCTCGCTGCAGCTGTGCCGAGGGCTCAGTGGGGAACATGTCTGTTCTCACAAAGAATTTAACAAATTAACTACGAACAAAGTAGCCTGGAAACGACATAGATTAACACATGCTGTGTCATGCCAAGGAGCAGCTTGTCAGATTGTTGTTTTCGCAAATCTGAAAGGAAAATTCCCAGGACCCCCTAAATACACGGAAATGTTTCCATGTTTAGCTGTGTTGGAAAAGAACACAATCATTGCTGAGGAGAAACAAAAAACAGCCCAGAAAAAAGTAGGATATAACAAGGCTCCCAGGAAGCATTTGCAGCACAAACAAGATCAAACACAGGGAAGAATGTGTTGTCTTCATGTGAACTCCACAACCAAAGGAGACGCTAAGGATGAATTTGGGGGTCACGCACACATATTTTGTTAACAAGCATGGGGAAAGCCCAAACCTGAGAGCTTACAGATGTTGAGCCCTCTTTGCTCTTACCCATGAAGGAGCAGCTCCAGGTACCCTCCTGGCCTTAACATGAAATGGGTGTCTGCATGAGCCCTCAGCGTGCCTTTATCCACAACAGAACATCGGTGGGGGGAGGTGGGCTGGTACAAAATAGCCCAAATCTCTTCAAGGCAAAACAAACAGATGAACTCAAAATATGCTGACAAATGCCTAGTATTGTTCAATGCTCTCTGGTTCCTGCTGCAAAATAGTAAATTATCATGCAGGGATATTCTAATTTAGTTTACATGACCCCATGAGGAAGTTCCTTAAATTCTATATCATCTGGTAGTGCTAGTCTTAGTACATGCAAGCATCAAAAGCTGGACATGAAAAACTGAAAACCACACTGAAAACAGCCAGGATGGTGTAAATTTACTAAACCCATCTATTAAAAGTGAAGCCGTTGGGTTGTTTTACTCTAAAGGGAATGAAGGAAAAAGAAAAGTCCAACAGCGGAAAAATGCTTTTATAAAAGGTGAAAGGCATCACCTGCTCCAGTAGGCATTGGTAATGGGATCAAAGCCAACAGGATTAGGCTGCAGCAAGGGAGACTCATCTCAGGTACAAGCAAAAGGTTTCCAATAGGAAATAAAAACAAGCTGCCATAGCAGGCACTCCTGTACAAGGGATTGGTCAGACACCTGTAAGGATCTGCCTTGAGTCTGGCAATTTGGCTACATCGTCTCCCTTGCAGCCCTATTTGTTTCTATGATTTTACCGAACTGAAATCATAAAAACCCCAAACCCAAACTTACACGGAAATAACACAGTGAACACACTAAAACAAAAAGCAGCAAGTGAAAGAAACCAAGACAAAATCTTTGGAATATTTGAAACCGTCACTTACGTCTGATGGCAGCTGTCACAGTAAATGTGATATTTGATTCTTGAAATGCACTAAATTCAAAATATTACTGATGCTAAGGATACCAGGCCACAAGCTCAGTGTGGAAGGCAGTAGGATGCCAGGTGAGATGGCAGAAATCCTGGTCCCTGGGGACCTGATCACTGACTAATTCACTGCGACCAGCAGAAGCCTTTGTTCAGGACCTGGCACACTCACTCCGTGGCAAGCACCTGCCGTGTCTCACTCATCCTCCTGGGAGCACAGAAGATGCCTCTTTGAAACCTCGCTATTAGAAAGGTTTTAAACAAGAAAACACCAACACAAAACAAAAGTCAACAAAGCCTCAAAGTCCTTCATTAGCTGGGAAAAGCACAATGATGCAGATCAGTTGTTTACAGGTCACATTGGGAAGTTCGAAGAAGCAGCCCTTTGCAGCAGCCACAACTGCTACCTCTTGGGTTGTGCTTTACGGTGAGTTTTACTACTCACAAAATAAAATGTGCACAAAGCCTTAAGAGCAGATGGGAGCCCTCTGCCACTGGCCCCGCTGCTGCCCCATTTTAAACGCACCAAGATGGCTTAAAAATCTCTGCAAAGTATCTTAAATATGCTGGTCACATGCTATTAGTTTACTTTTTGGCCACATACCATGTGGTTACAAACCCAGAATTTGCATCTCAAATGCCCATTTACCATCTCCTCTCTGAAGACAATTTTGAAATAAATGGGTTCACTTATAGGATTGAAGGTTTCTGCTTTGAACAGAGCTCGGAGGCTTTGACTCACCTGCGCAGCTCAGAAGACTTTCATCAGTACAACAGATACGTGTTTTCATCTACCACAGTATTTGATTTCAGCACACAAAGAAGCAATATTTTACACTGTCTCATTTATGCAAGGTGAAAACAAATTTATTGTGCTGGTGGTAACCTGCAGTGTTAGTCTTCCCTTATGAATGAGAAAGCTAAAATTACTCCGGAGTGTACTCGGTGCGTGGGTTCCCTGAACTTATTTCTTGGCTTTCATTACGAAAGAGGTGAAGTGGAGAAAGCGAAACAGTTTGCAGAAGGTCATTTTGATGCTTTCTTTAATAACAATTCCTACCCTTGCTGTGGCTGTAACTGCAGTGGTTTCTGTTTTGGAGGGAGGGGTGGCAACCAGTGGCTGCAGATTTATCTTTTCTTGTCAAATGCAGACCATATTTTATTTCACAGAATGAGGAAAAACATCTCATGACAGTATCTAGAGGCTGAGGGCTTCCCAATTTGAAGAAAGCAGGGCAATTTCACAGGACATTTCAATCTAACTGCACATTTGGACTATTAATGTAGAAGTTAATGAAAACAAGGCCTAAAAAATAGGAACCAGCAGTGAGTCATCCTTTTAGATATTCTTGGATTGAATAATTTATTGTTTTCATCAGCCTGTTACCAGAAGAAAACACACTGTGGTACCCTTTCGAGAACAAATACATTTTTCTCAGAAAATGAACATCTACAGAATCCCAGTGTAGGGAAAACTGAAAGGTAACCACTTGGAAAGGACAATAGCAAAGTAAATTAAAATTTCATCAATCGGACAGAGTTTCATCTGACAGCTGTATTTGGTATTACTCCATTTCCTGATGTGCTTGATCTTGCCTTTTGAACTAACCAGAGAAGGTCATATGAAGTGCCAGCAGTAAAACCCACTGGAAATACAGACCTATTCTTTGGCTTTCATATTGTTCATCAACTGATTGTGGCTTCTAAAAAACACCTCCATAGCTATTGATTACTTGGTCAATTTGCAGACACTTTGGAAACGTGTTGAAAGCCTAGAAGAGCAGGCACGTGAGGGTGTGTGTTTGCAGCTGGCCAAACCCTTTTTCCATCAGTTCCTGCTGTAGCTAAACCTGAGTTTACTAGCAGACACTATTTTTAACAGTGCCACCCATCAAAGCATGTGAAGGAGTTGATCCCTTTGTAGACTCCTGACACAAAGACTGAATTAATGACAACCACTGGAAACAGAAAAGACCACTGGCAGTGATGGAATGGAGAAGAAGACAGGGAAGCAGTGCTGAGAAATTACCAGGATACTTCCTTACACAGGGCAACACACAAACTGCTTTACCCAATGAGATCAAAAATTGACATGTTTTGGCACTTTGTTAGCAGCCTCTTTTAGCCACGTCAGATCAAGCTAAGAAATAATATCCTAGGATTTCCTACTACAATTCCAATGCAGAGGCTGACTCGCAGTCCTCAACATGTGGATTTTCCTGCATTTCCAAAAATCTAACTAATTCATGGCTAATTAAGAACAGGATTGGCCAATGGTTTTTAGTATGGCCCAGTAACCCTTTTGAATATAGAGAATGTATTTCTCAAGCAGCTCCCGCTATCACAGCAGTCCACCAGGGTGGAATAAACTGTGCACCTACCTTGACTTTCTAAAGAGTCTATGGATACAGACAGCAACAGGCCAGGTTCTCTGTCAATAATTTCAAGCTTGAGCCTTATGTTACCTTGATCAAGACATTACTGTTCTTTTTTTTCTCCCCAAACCAGCAAATTAATTGCTGCAAAATGCCTTAGGCCTCCTAGTGCTGCAATTTGACTTATTTTATTTTACATTAAAGAGGAAAGTGTAACTTCCTCTGGCTGACACTATTTCAGAGCATTTTGCATCTCTGCCAATGACAAAAATCAAACAGTATCCCAATACGTGATATCCTTTTATCCACTTTGGCAATGCAGGTGGATTTCAAGGGATGCTGAGAGCATGACTAGTAGGTTTTATCTGCTACCCATGAGATGATAATTTTTTTTTTTTTTTTGCAAGACAACAGGGAACACATTTATCTGAGTGTGTTAGGTATGGAATGCATTGGAGCCTTTTTCTTGTGGCCCCAGATATGCTTCAAACACACTTAAAAAGGCAGAAAGAAAAGGAACAAAAGAAGGTTTGAAGGAATTATGAAGTGCCTCTGAATTTACTCAGTGAAATATGGACAATTAAAACGTCCCAGCTATTTGCTTCTCTTCAGCTGGAGCACAGTTTTGCACGCCCTGTGACGTGGTGAGATTGAGCTGTGCATGCTTTTAGCCAGCTTGGGGTGCCAAGGAAAGAGACGTGCCACAGAATCTCTATTTGCCAAAAGAAAGGGAGTATCTCATTAATGGATGTTTAGTAGCCATTTGTGAAACGATTAATTAGTCATTTTGACAGCAAACTGAACCAATATACGTGCTTTTGCCAGGACACAGGTTTGTTTTTAAAAAAGTAGGAAAAGAATATAGAAAAAGGTCCTTTCTCATGCTCAACTCCCTAGGAAGAAGCAAGATGAAGAAAAAATAAAAGGAGGGGGGCTTTGCATATTGTGGTCTTGTCCGATTTCATCTGGTGTGTCTTTAAGAACAACATCGCTGGAATGGGAGCTCTCTAACATGATTGATGGCTTCTCCTGTTATCTGCAAGCTGAAAATTCAGAAAGCAAGTATTTTTTCATAGGCCTCACTGCTTATTGGTACAAGAGTTATTTCCACTTTGCTGCAGAATTGATTTGCAACAGCAGCATATGAGTTTGTATACTTTTCTCACCAGCCTGTCGTGAAGCATCGCTCAGTAAGCCTCTGGTGGCATGATGGATTGTGGAAATGAGAGTCTCATGACTTCGTTTGCCATCAAAGACTGGGATAATTGTCATTAACTTCTGCAAGTAGTGGAGCATCTGCATCCTTGCTCTGGCTGTCTGCATTTCACAAAGCATATTACACAGCAGATGTACAAAGCATATACCACCATGCTAATTTAATTTCCTTCCAAGCAGGAAGCCAGACACCTTCCTTCAGAGCAAGCTGTCTTACTCCTCAAGTGAAAGAACCCAAAGACAGGCCTCTGGGTTGCACATTGAGTTGTTCTGATTCACAAGGTGATGGCAGATTGCTGATCTTTTCTGTGTTTCAATTCATCCTTCTGGAAAACAAGTACTGATGAAACCTACCACAGGTTGGCTTATGTTTTGTTGTGGGCTTTTTTTTGGTTATTATTGGGTTTGGTCTGTTTTGGCTTTGTAGGTTTGGGGTTTTTTTGTGTATGTGTGTGTGTGTTTAATGGGTTTTGGTCTGTATTGGCTTTGTGAGGCTTTTTGTATGTCTAATGAGTTTTGGGGTTTTTTTAATATGGCCCATTATGGAGCATTTATTGAGTTTTCATGGTTATCACTGGGACCAGCACAGTACTTCTAACACTACAACAAGAACCATCACTGACTTTTCCTTCTATACTGACAATTCCTTGTTGGTCTTATCCAAACACCACCAAGTTCAGCGACGTATTTAACTACAAGATCAGCATCAAGCATGGATTTATGCAACAGGACATGAGTCCTGTCTCACGTGAGGCTGACAGTGTCTTTGCTGCACAGGGTGTTGGAGCATTTAACATGAAGGGCAGTTGCTTCAGAGTAAGCTACAATTGTTCCCATACATCTCAGAATTCTTCTGCACTAATGTCCACTGCAATTGCAGGGGACTGTCTTGTTGTTTCTAACCCTTTACTGAGAACAGAGTCAGGTGGAAGTGGCCAGAGCACTGCTGCTGGATCTGACACCATGACCAAACGTGCTCTCACCTTGAAACAGCAGCTTGCAAGTCACAATACTGTTCAGTCCTCCTGCTTCAGCTGTTCATGCCATTCCTTATAAGAAGCTTTATTTTAAGTGCCAATATAAAAAAATACAGTTTTCTACTCCTAAGAAAGATGTCCCATGAATATCCCACGTATCTTGCTCTTTGGATGTGGCTCTGCACCAGCAATACAGGCATTTCGAGCCACTGGAGGGAGAAACACATGGTTCATGCAAGTTAATAATCTGTTCCTCCACAGAACAATTTCCTCAGGTTAAGACTGAGACAGGATGTGCCCTCACAGTCATTTTAGTGGGATGTGGACTGTTAGAGGAGGAAGAAAACTCTTATGTTGCCTGATATGACCCATGTTTTTGCATTTTCTGTGTGGATAATAAAAATCATTAACCTGATAAAATTTGCTTACTGCTGGTCAAAGATAAGTACTCATCCATCCATCAATTCAGACAACCCAAGAAGCAAAGGAAAATTCTTTTTCTCTTACATCATTACTGGCACCTCAGGCTTCAAGATCCCTCTACTCTTGCATAGGGCTGTATTAAGTAAAAGCACTCAATTCTCACACAAAGCAAATGACTCAGAGAAAGCAGAGAAAGCTGGGAAGAGGAGAGGAAGCCCACTTGCCAGTCAACAGTTTAAGAGCTACATCCAACATGAGAAAGACTGACAAGAACTGCAGACTATCGGCTGAGATGAATAAACAGATACCAAAGTGAAGACTGTGCGACCCAAAGAGCTCTGGATATTGCTTAAGGCTTAGACAGGAACAGCTAAATACAGCAACTGATTCCACTTATGTCTAGAGAAACAAGCAGACAGATCAATGTTCTGGCTACAAGTGACCTTTTTAGCTATTTAAATATGAACTTCTGTTCACATTTGTGTGCAAATTGTTTTTGTAGAAGAAAAATATTTGTAATTTATTGAAAATAATCACAGAACGTTTGCATCTCTCTCTTATCCTTTTACTCCCTGTAGCATGTAGAGTGCTTTTTCAGCTTCACCCCAATTAAACTCCATTTGACAGACCAAAGGAGATAAAGCCCCAAACCCCTTTTCAAATATTTGATGAATGTTCTCCACTGTGGAAATCTCCCACATTTCACAAACACTGAAGAAAAGAGACTTTTGGGGGAGTTCCATCACTACAGAGGCAGACTTCAGCCTGGAGAGAGAAACTACAAAGCAGAGTGCCCAACATCAGCACAGGGACCATAACTAAGCTGAATTGCACTTACTCGGTAGCAATGTTCTGCTCAAAAAAGTACAAAAAGAACAAAGCAAGGGAGGAATGAGCTTTTTGTTCACAGTCTGTTCATTAACAAAATCATATTTTGTTAATTAGGACCAATTTCTGTGCGTTCTGCCACAAAAATAGAGTCATAAACCCAAGACATTTCTTTGGCTGTAGCCCCTGTACTGACAGTATAACTTTAAAGAAACACCAGTTCAGAAACTATCATATATAAAAAGAAACTCATCAGAAACTTTTCTGTGAAGTCAGTCATGCAGGGGAAAAAAAAAAAAAAAAAATCCTTCCTACCCACATCAGGACCTTGTTTAGCTCATTTTAAGCATTTGCAAGTCCTTGAGTATGTAGACATCCCATTAAGTGTATTTTAACTGTGTCCCCAGCCCCTCCTAAAACCCTGACCATGCCCAATAAGCTTCCCAGTAGAAGCCACAGAAACCCCCCATAGACTGGAATAAAAAGCTGGCAGCCTTAGATTGCATGCATCATCACAGCATCAGCAGCTGCTTCCTCATTCAGATGCAAAGCAGTAAATCTAGGAATGCTGCTGCACACATATCATGTGCTGGGGAGGAAACAGGAAAGAACAGAACACCTGGCATGAAAAACGAGATGCTGACCAGCAGAAAGTTCCTGTCCACCTAAGAAAGCTTCAGCAGTGCAATGAGTGCTTTGCAATTCGAGGAATTTAATAGTGCTTGGGCAGCTCAGCCCTACTAAGTTGTTCTGCTTGTACCCAAATCTGTCAACATCACAGCACAGCCCCAAGCATGCAGCACATTGATTTTCAGGTATCATTTTTACAGGAGTATTTTGATGCAACTGAAGAGAAGTGGCTGTCAGAACATCTGAAAAGTTTTCTGCGGGTGCTTTTACCAGCAAAACTTTAAAAAGCTTTCATTCAAGGAAAGTTGCATCCTCTTTTTACTCAAAAACCTGGCATAAGACCGTAGACCACATGAGGTGCTCAACCGAGCAGCGGAAATTTTCATTTCTTCTCTTACTGTAGCCAGTTAATAAGGGTAGAGATAAAACATGGAGATCAGTGGCAGAACAGGAGCAAACAGAGGCACCACTGTGGTATTTCTTGTCTGAGGGATTCGTGAGATTGTGTGAATTGCAAAGCTGATAAACAATTCCATATCTACTGAAATAATCAAGTCAAAAAGTTCTCTATTTTGGGAGCTGATTTTTAAAAAGTAATTCTATTATCTTTCCTGTTGGATGAAGTGTCTCTCCATCAGACACCTCACTAGCATTCTGAGTGCTTCTGAAGCAGCCCTGTTCCCATCCTGCACAAACCAGCCCTGGCACGTGCAGCCACACCGAGACAAGCTTACAAATGGGGTGTGACTATTGCCAGCGACAAGGACACCCTGTACTTCTGATAATATTTTGTGTATTCATTATATTGCCTTCCAGATAATGCTTTTTTCTGCAAATGAGAAATTCAGAGGCTTGCTCAGAACTCTGAAGGGCAGGTGATGAAGTCAAAAATACAACCCAGATGAAGAGAAGCAAGGTATTAAGGGCAGGCATCTGACCAAGGAACACAAGAGGAGGTCTCAGAGTTAATGTTGAGCATCTGCTTTCATGGCTTAACCTGAGGCTTGTGGTGATCCTTCCTTTGAAGTCACTACCAATCCGGTAATGGACACCTTTTTAACCTTTAAAAAAAAATCCCTAGAATCACAGGGATTCTGGTATCCTAAAAGAGCTTCTCCTCTAGAGCAGGGTTTTGCTTTGGTTCAAGCTTGAGTCTGAGTAACACCCAACAGTCTGTGACAGCTGCAATACACAGAAGTCTGCCTGGTGTGGCTGCTACTCCCAGCCCAGTATCCCTGTTATTCACCTGCCTCCCACAGGCCACCATCCTTCCACAAGGGGAATTACCCTTTTTCATGTTACCTCTGGGAAACCAGGTTAGAGAAAGTTTACAGCTTCATGGAAGTGCTGATAGGAAAAATCCCATATATTTTATCACGGATACTTAAGTGCTTAATTTTTACAGTAGAGAGTCACACTGGTTTAATTTTTAGCTTTTTATCAGGTTTAGGCCAGTCTGCACCATCCTGGGTGATGAAAAAGCAGCCATTTTGGAAAGCATGTTTCAAAACCCAAGTTCTAAGGCGGTGTTAGAACATGCCAAAATTTCCATTTCACGCTTGCACATGGAGCACCAGTTCCCAGTCCAGACCATGCACTTCTTACACAGACCAGGCTACAAAGGTCATGCTATGGTTAGTGCCATCAGTTCCCTCCTACTCACTCCTTGCAGAATACAAGTAGTAGAAGGAGACTTGTTAAAAGTGCTGTTTTGGTTGATAAAACTCATGCACACTGAAAATCACCCCTGGTTTAGTTCTGCCTGTCCCTCAGTCTTCCCCAAGGAATCCATGTCCAGAGCAAAATAGACCCATTAAAAAAAAGTATGAAATTATTCCTAAAATAAATCCCACTAACAAACCCCCAAGACCTCAAAGCAACTTGACGACAAATGCTATGGCAGGAAGCCTCCTCACAGTGCTAAACTTGAGATGAAAATTTGCTACATTTGTACCCAGATGTGTGAAGAGGTTGGCACACTACAATTCTGCTAAGATGAAGCTTTCACTCCATTGTTCTTCCACACATTCACACTCCTATTTGGTGTGCGCCGTTCCGGTGACATACGTCTTTCCAGATGTTAATATTTTACCAGCCCTTTTTTTTTTGCTTTTTATCAGGCCCATTTACACAAAATGTACTATAAATCCTCCCTCACTTCATATAGTATATCATACAAGACACCCTGATAAACATGCAGACCCAGATATATGGAGGCTAGTAAATGTAACAGGAGATTTAGCACGCTACTTGTACAGATACGCTGTTATTCTAATCTTGTGATTAATATGGACTGGCACTACTGTACAGATTTATTTTTGACCATATGCTCTTTAATTGTCATTGCTTCCCCCAGTTTGCCCCCTTGCACATCTGCAGCATGTGTGGGCTGAACGCTCTCTCCTTTTGCCTCAGCGAGACGGGAGAACAATTTCTCAGCTGGACACCGCGATGAAGAGAGAATTCTAGCAACCTTGTCTCCAAGGAGCAATTAAAGTAAAATAAAGCGGTTTTTTTAACTGAACAAACAGAGGGTGGGAGGGAGGAAACTCACTGTCACTGATGTTCTTCATCTGCCCGAGCTCAAATTAGCTGGAATATTGTTTAATTGTGAGCTGCTAATGTGCTGCCTCAAACAGCCAGCTGTTGCTAGAGCAAATGGACCCGGGGAAAAGACTTTCAAGTCCAAGAGCAGATGAGCTTGCAGAGAATGTGAAAACACTACCACAGCTCTCACAGTGACAGGGCTTACTGATTTAAGAGCCTTTTGACTGTAAAACTTGGCTAAGATATAATTCAGCAGAGACTTTGATTCATTTTGAAAAGATTTACACTACGGTTTTAAATGAAGCCCAAGTTAATTAAGTGTCTTCCTACATTACCACAGAACAGTTCCTCTAAGCTATTTTTTCCCCTTCGTGAACTTTAAAACTTAAGCTCAATAATCTTTTTCCTCTGTCCTGAATTAAATATAAGAAGACAAAATATGTATTTGTGAAGCAATTTTCAAACAAGCTCCACATTCTTGCAATGGGTACCTTTAAAAATTCTTTTTCATCTGAAGAAAAGAAAGTTTTGAAAGGTAAAAAATTAAACACATTTATGTATTTTCTTATATTTCTAATTAGTTACAGCTTTGTAAAACCTTTCCTAAATGAGGCTTCTCAGTGATGAGTGCCATAATTTTCTATGCAAATCAGATTAATAAATTAAAGAAATTTGCCTGCATATAAATGAGGAAGCAGTCAATTTATGTGCCTAATAATAACTTTAAGCCTTCTCTGTGTGAACTTTGCTAGGAATGTTTTTCATGTAGACAGATTTACAAAAAAAAAAAAAAGGCCAGTTTAAAAAAAAAAAAGGCAAAAGCTTTTTATATCTGCCATTAAATTATTTATAAACTTGCTTTACAAAGGATCTTTTTATACGGTCCCTGGGTGGAAGGGGAGGGAAGTGAAGCACAAGTCCCAGCTGTGCATGTGTCTACACTGCAGTGTGCCACAGGAGCAGATCCCTCCGTTTGCTGGGAGACAAGAAACACCAGGATGGGAATTGTGACTCCACATCCTGGCTGTCTCCGGGCCTCCTCAGCCAGCTTGAGCAGGCTCACCTGGGCTCCACTCTCTCCACCTACATGGAGGCTGAGCAAACAAAAATTCACTAAAAATCCAGCTTGTGTAGGAGCCCATCCTCCCACTGTGTGTGATACTTGGTCACTCAAACATTGGAAAAGCAAGTTTGGCAGCCACTTTCTCTAGATGGGCAAAGACACCCCTGTCTCTTCAGGGGTGAAGTGAAACCTTTCCCTCATGGTCTGACCTAAACCAGAGGCAAGCACAAAGCATGGATCAGGTTCCAACCTGACAGTCCTTGTCCCCATCTGACCCCCAGTGTTGCATCATTCACTCCAAGCAGCTCGAATCTCTTGATATGACCTGAGAATCCGGTAATATTTCTCTCAAATTTATGAGAAAATAATCAACTTCTGCCACAAATTCTGTCTGCAAACAGTCTCTAAGATGTTTGGGATGAGCCAATTCTATACAGCTTTACAGAGAACATGCTTGTCTCATGAACAGGAGGATTTGTCACACTCAGTGCTTCCTGAACTGCTCCAGTTCAATCCTGTTCACACCAGTTACACTTTCCTGCAAAATATTTACTGCTCTTTCCCCAGAAATCAGAGAGTAGGGTGCAAAACAGGCCAAGCTCTATGCCTGGACTGCTGATTGTCTCTGCTGGAAGATACTCAGTTGCAGAAGACCCATTTGGCATCACTGACACATGGATTTATAGCCTGCCCTTTCCTCACCACTGTCTTTAATATCCTGTCCTTTATGAGTGACTTTCAGAGCCACTTTACGTCCTGCTCTCAGGCAAGTGTTCCTTGCTTTGTGATTATATTTGCACTTATTTTCCCTATTGAGTTGATGCTGTCCATAAAAAAGACAGTATGTACACACAGTGTAAGGCACCATCCCTGCTGCTGCAAACAAACCTCTCCAAGAGCTGTGAGAGGACAATCCTCCCTCACACATCCCTCCTCTCACAACATACCTGAGGCTTCTGCTGCTTCAAGCGCTGTCCTTGGGGAGATTTGCCACTTGAAGTTCGACAAGGCCAAGTTCAAGGTTGTGCACCTGGGTCAGGGCAATCCCAAGCACAAGTAGAGGCTGGGCAGGGAAGGGATTGAGAGCAGCCCTGAGGAGAAGGACTGGGGGTGTTGGTGGATGAGAAGCTTAATGTGACCCAGCAATGTGCACTGGCAGCCCAGAAACCAGAGGTAGCATGGGCAGCAGGCGGAATATTTTGATATTGCTTAAGCAAAATAAAGAAATTGCTGTTCTGTGATCAGCAGCTGCCCAGCTGCAGTGGGAATAAAGGCCTGGAAATATGCAGTGCAGGAACACCCAAAGCTTCAAGCATGTCAGCTCAGCATAAGGAGTTTTTCACCCAGGAAATAACTTTCCAATACAAAAGTCCAGTACTCAAGGGATTCCACACATCTGCTGACTAAATTTTTTTTTTTTTTGCAAAAGCACAGAATATTGGTGAATTATTTTATTTGTGTAAATTCATCAGCTTCACATAATAGGCACAGTGAGAAAAGAAAAGTATGAGCAATTTTTTGTCCAAACCACAACCCAAGTCTGAGAATATTCACTGCAAAAGTATTTATAAATTATCATTTATCTTCTTCGAAATTTAAAATGGAACACAGACCATTTCCCTGGCTTTCAAAAAAAAAAAGCTACAGACTTCCTAATCTCTGTTTCTTTCAACCCAGTTCATATCAAGGAACTTATTACTGAAAAGACAATGTGCAATCTCTACAGGTGTTCTTTCACCCATGAAGGTGACTTCATAAACGTTGCTGACTCAGACCTCCGTTTTGAGGCTCACTCAGTCATCAGTTGACTTTGCACAAATACAGCTTGCATTTTAGTACCAGTTAAAGCCCATGAAGTCTGCCTGGGGAAACACAACAGGTCCTCCCTGCCTTTCACCCTAACCTTTCCCCTTCTTGAGCTGCTCGTGCTGAGAGAAATGCATGACAAGCATGTTGGTGCACTTCTGACATATTCATTTTCCTCAGTTCTAAGTGCCAACAATAAGACACAAATACCAGAAGCATCTCTGATGTTTTGATGGTACCTAATTGTTTGGTTAGGACTCTTCACTGTTTTATAGGTTAATAAAGATGAGCTGATGGAGATATTCATCACATGCAGACACCCAGACCATGAAATGGGAGCATAGATACAGCCTCAGATATGCAGGAACGAATGATGAAAGGGCACAGACAGTTAAAACAGACAGGGGACAGTGACAGAAAACTTACTTGATTATTTTAATTTCCTAAACATTGTGAGATCTGAATGGGTCTTTAAACTTCATATGCTCCAGCGTTTGTCTGAAGCCATTATCTCATCCAGAGCTCTCACCTCTGTGCAAGCCAAAGAGACTCTGATACAAAAATAGGGAGATCTAATCACAGTTTATTGCTTCTGGTATAAGCACTGCCGTAGGGGTTTTTATCTTTTTTATTAAATTTACAAACTTGACCATCCATATTTGGGATCAAAAGGTGATTCCTGCATGTTGTGCAGAGTGCTAGGCTGGATTTCTCATACAATAAAAAACCTTTTCTTGTAATTTGTTGGAAAAATAGGTGACTTTTCATTACTGAAGCAGGGCAAGTTAACTTTTCCTCAGATTATATTCAGAATTGATAATCTCTTTATATAGGAGGGGGCAAGTCCCTACACCTGGACCTCCAACTACAGCTTCACTGCAATCGTCCAGAGTAATCTTATCACTGTCCTGGAGGACAGCACTAGGATTGCCTACAGAGGAGAAAACTGAAATTTAGGGAAATGAATCTGGCAGCACTAAATCACAAATGCCCCATATTGCTTAACAAGCACTGCTGTATGTGACTCAGTTGCTCCTCAGGGCCCTTCCATCCAAACACAGTTCAAACTTACTTCAGGAGAATGTCTTTTGATTTACACCTGCATTGAAAAGTATCAGACTCTCTGACCAGATTGTGTCAAAGTGCCAGGTCTAGTCCAGGAACCGTGTCTCGATTATTTTAATGGTATATTTTGTACTAGCATTGAGAAAAACAAAAAATATTCTCTTGTTCTTTTTTAGAATGAAAACATGAGAATATCCCAGCTTCATAATAATAGTTAAGGAACCTAGAAGTCTTTTTGCTGAGATTTTTAGATGTTATCTGAGCTCCCCAATTTTAGTTTTATTAAATTCAGCATAATTCCCACAAAGTCAGAAGTAACACAGCTCAGGCAATTTTAGTTTTATTAAATTCAGCATAATTCCCACAAAGTCAGAAGTAACACAGCTCAGGCAAATAGCAATAATTTTTGCTAATTTCTGGGTGTTTAGTCTGACTTGTAACACCAATCTTCTCTTTTTAAGCCTTTTCTGTTTACTGAAAAAAGCCTGTATTGCTGTCCAACTCCTTTGTTTCACAGTCACGATACACTTAAAAAAATTCACATATTAATATTAATAGCAGTAACAGCCATAACAATAAATCACAAGGTTTTCTATTTGACATGGGAAGTTTGGACCTGTAAGGCAGACATTTACAGCAAATGTCTTAATTCCTGCACGCTTCTAAACAAATAAAGTTATTCTTTTAAATAAAAATTTTAGCAACAAAATAAAATGGAAAGAGAAACTGTTGGCTTTTTGGGTCTTTTTAAATTTCAAAAGGTAACTTTTATTGAGGGCTTACAGGGAAACACCAAGTAGCACAAGTTGGCAGCAACATCTCAAGGTAAAAAAACGGCAAAATATCATTATATTGCCATCTGGTGACGGGAAAATGGTTTATTGAAATAGCCTGACCATATCACCTCTGCTCCTGTGAGAGAGAGACACGTACCCATACAGCCCCAACAGCGATTTGAGCAGGACTGTATTCACAGCTGAGCATGTCTGCAGGGATAACTCCTTGACAGAAAACTTCTCTTTGGTCACTGCACATCACTTCTTTGTGTGCTCACCCGGTGTTCTGCAAGGACTGGCACTGCAAATCCTTTGGGGCAGAAATGGCTCCATTTTTTACATGTGCACACATATACACACATTTCTAGACACACAGGTGTGTATTTGTGGCATGTGTGTGTACATACAAGACACCCCCTGTTTCCATTAAAGCGGTGACCGACTGGCACCACAGAAGCCTGGGCTCAATCCCTCCATGTTTTCCACGGGAAGCAGAGGCCCCCAGGAGATCTGAGCCTTACCTCCAGGAGCAGCAGCCACCTGGCAGCTCAGCATGTGAGATGGCACCCACCGCTAGCCTGACTGGGAAGCTCAAGTGTGATGTGAGGTACGTCAACAGTCCTTGCTGTGGGCTCAGCACCACGTCCTGAATCCCATCCCAAAGGCCACCAGAACCTGTGGGAACCTCTTTGGGCACTGCCTCAGGTCCTTCTCAAGCCCTTTGAATTCAGCCTTCCTACCCACACAGACACAACTGACACCAGAGCGTTTCCTTGCAGCAGGCTCCTAAAGAAATTTAAACCTGTCACCCAAACCCAGACAAATCAAAGACTCAAACTTCAGTGATAACACAATTAAGGTTTCTCCAAAGTGGCTGTCGTCCCCTAATGTGTATTTAGACAAGTAGTGAAAGCCCAGATGCATTATGGGATGATAAAACTCACCTCGGAGGGACTTAATGCTTAATTAAAAGGACGAACACTGCAATAAATGCACTAATGAGATAAAATCACACTAATTCCTAAATATTATGGAGCCAAAGTGTCAGTCTGAGTTTTAATTAATAGAGTCCTATATGGGTTTCTCAGAAATAATAATAAAACATTTAAGTAGGAAATCACATCTGAAATTTGTCACAAACTTCTTTCAAATCCTACAGATCTTTAGGATTCCACAGTTTGCACAATTCCAAAGATGATTAGCCCCTTTTTAATGCCACTGCAATACTTCTAAATTATAAAATTGTTTTATTGCTAGCTTAGCCCAACATTTTACATGAATGTTTACCAACACTCCTTTTTTTCTCCCCTTCCTGTTTTCATGCCTCAATCCATGACAAATACTGAGCGCATCCATAGCACTCAAACATTAAGCTACACACAGTCCAGAGCTCGCAATATTTCTCCTGGAAATGCGTTGTTTTTAACTTCATGAACCTAAAGCTCACCAACCCAAGAAATGATGCTTTCTTTCCAGCCCAAGGGTGAGCTGTGCTTGGTGGAACACACCACAATGTGCCTTTCTGCTGTGGTCATGACTGAAACCCAGCCAAGTCAACAGAGCACCTTCCCACCACCTTCAGTGGGTTTGGAATAAACCAGTTGGCCATTGGCTCACAAAGTTAGTTTGTGGCCATGTCTATGCAGCTCCTTGTCTTTTTGCTGGTAAAACTGACCCTGTAATGCCTTTTTTTCAGCCTTTGCATATGGTACTGGGGATCAGGTCAGCTGTCCTGCATCTATCTGCTCTATTTTTTTTTCCACTTAATTTTTCAGTCGTTTCCTCCATTTCATGATGCTCTGAGGAGATTCCTGAGGTGGCTGTTACCCATGAGCTGAAGGCTCAGCTCATCTTTCTCAGGCAGGGATGGTTTATACCATTAAACACGGACATTAAGCCTGGCAGGTAGACCAGGGTGTGCACTCCAGGCAGGCAAGGAAGATGCCAAGGTCCCTGGACCCCCAGTGTCACCTCCATGTCCCTAACATTAGGCTTTGTCACCCTCTAGTGGGCTACATACAGAGCTTTACCATCCCATTGGTGACATCCTGCCCCAGGACCTCTGAAGAGCCTTAAATTTGGGAGTCAGAAGATTCAGTTTCACTGCCCACAGATGACTCAAGCTCTTAGCACTTGCAAGTCTCCTCTCCTATATTTTCTTTTCTCAAAGAAAAAACCCCATGCACATGCACAAAAAAACGCCCAACCAAAACAAAGGAACCAAACCAACCAACCAACCCCCAAACAAACACAATCCCCCCCCAAACAAGGACACCAAAAAAAAACTACAGGCTGCAAAACTGTCCGTGAAGCAGCAATGATGAAACACTAAAATCATGTCAATGTACATTGGTGGAAGGCACGAGACTATGTCCACATTAAACTTTTATGTATGTATTTATGCATTATACATGTACTACTCAGCAAATCTATATTAATTTGGAAAAGAGAGAAATTAATATTAATATACACATTGCACATATTAAGCAGATTTCGACCTGCTTTTTTGCCTATTGGCACACAAAATGTGCAGCCCTGCTCATTACTTGATGCCCCGAAATGCATTAAGGGGGCTAGGGCATTATATGAACACCTTGAAGGAGAATACAAACAAGATTTTGTCTCCTAAAATAAATGCATCTGCAGTGCTCCCCAAATAACTTTCTCATTTTTTAAAGTATTTTTAAAACCTTGTCTATTGGCACATTAAGACTGTATGTTTTAAAATACAGCTTTGGGTCCAAATTCTCTCTTCGAGTATCTAAGCATGTGATGTGTGTGTGTCTGATTTTTTAGGGGCAACTTCTTCAGGTAAGAATACCTTGCTGAAACACCTCCAGCTATTACAAAGGCAACCTTTTCTGACTATCTTACTTCTTTTCCACAGCCAGTGAGCAGTGAACACCGAGACAGAGTTTAGGGCTATCAGGTTACACAGTTTTTTTGCAGCACAACAGGATTGTTTTTGCACCCTTGTTTCCCCAGGCCAATATTAACATGCACTGCCAAGAAAATTGGCAGTAAAAACACTAAGCCTTTTTACCTTGGAAGTGCAAGAATAAAAAAAAAAGAGTTGATAAGTGAGATCTATTAACATCATTTCAAGATTAGCAAATGAACCAAAGCCAGCAAGCTTTCTATTTAAAATCTACCTTCCGGGCTCACAAAATTAGGCCTTTTTTTCTGGTCCTGTTTCACATTGTTATATACTTGATAAAACAGCAATTGGAAGCTCCATTTATGGATTGCATCCACAAGCTGCCAACACAAAATAATCATCCGTGCCCTGAAGGTGAAGCACTTGTGACCCAACAAAACTTGATTTCCTAACTTCCCTCTTTCATGAGGGCAGAGATCCCAGGAATTAGAGCAACTCTTACATTTCCACCGCACATCTTCTAGACCCTTTCTCAGGCTCACAGCCAGAGTGTCAGTACAGAGAGTTTTCTATCTCTAAATCTTGGCTTCCAGAGGTGAAGGACCAGAAATGGTGTGACTACCCACCGACTTGGCATGAACATACCCTGAATTAGGTAAGTCTACCCAAGACTACCCAACCAAGGCACAGAACGGACGAGCCAGAAGGGAGCAGCAGTGGAAAGATGCCCCTGCTCCCTCCAGCCTCCTGCCATCTCTCCCTGTGACACGGCAGCCCTCGCCCCCGGCTGCCAGAGCAAAGCAGACACTCACAGTGTTTGACTTTATAACACCACAGACAAATCAAATGCACAGCCACTGCTTCCTCAGATGTCTATATTTCATTTAAACTGGGATAAAGCAAAGAAACTGGAATATTGTCTCATCATGCATTCTAAATCAGCCAGGGTAGAAAATAATGGGGAGTTAATCAGATCACTGAAACTCTAATTCACTTGGTATTGATCAGGCAGATTCCTAATGGGACGGCAGACCAATTTCAAATTACAGTAAGCTGACTTATCCTGGAATACCAATGACCAGCTCCTGAGAGAAGCTGGGACAGACTGTGGACTCTCCTCTTGTTATGGCATGTGCTTGACTGAATGCATCAATGTGTAATATGATGTGGCATTTGGCTAATTAATAGGAGATTGATGAAAGGTGCAGTTTTGAAAGCAGAAGTCTCACTTGAATAAATGTGGGATGAAAGTCCCAGCAGGGATGAAGTACACAGAGCCTTAGAAACAATTAGAAAAAAAAAGGAAGATGGGAGCTAATGGAAGATAATGCAATTAAACCAGGCTTTTCATTTTATTAATCAGAGGCTTCATCACTGAAATCTAATATATGGTGCATTTAACTCTTCACTGGCTTTATTTATAATTTATTTGGAAAATGCTTTGAATTATGACCATGGTGTCAGAGACACTCTGTTCTGAAAGGGAAGCCTGCAAGCAGAGGGAGCCAGGGAAAAATTACCATCATTTACATTGTGCTTCCAGGTCAGAAATCCTTCCTCAACAAAGAAAGAGTTCTTGATCGAATCCTGCTGTCTTTATGCAGTGACAGGATTAAAGGGCTGCACTTGTGGTGGTTTCTTCTGCTTGCTGGAGCTACTGGGGAAAAATGGCACTTCAGCTGCTCTTCAGAACAAAAGGATGCCCAGGCAAATAGTGTTCCACATAGTGATTTTCTGAACACATCCATACAAAAGTTCATTAATCTGTGTGATGGCTCCTTACAGCCTCCCAACCTTCACCATGTAAGAGCCTACCTCTTGTCACGTGCTGCTCAAGGTCTGTGTCACCCCTTATGTGACTGGCAGTACTTCCAGAGAAGGACTTGTCCTTCCCCTCCTCAAAAAAAAAAAAAAAACAAAAAACAAAAAACAACAAAAAAAAAACCCACCAAAAAACCAAAAAGACCAAAACAGGACAAAAGTAATCCAAGCTGGAAGAGTGCCAGGCTTCTAACACAGAGGATGATCTACAGACAGTGTGTATTCCCTTCTGGAATGGAATTTATCTTGCTGATCTGCTGTGGGTGCAAAGGTGGAAGTGTAGACATGGAAAACACCTGTTCACATGCATATTTATGTGTATACACACACACAGAGACCACTTGAGATGTAGCAGCACAATGTACTGTACTTCTTTGTGATGAACTTGATGGTTACAATTAGTTTTTATTATTTTAATCCTACATTTTCTCTTGTTTACAGTCACCTCCAAATTGATAGAGCTTAAATATTTTATGGCTTGCCCTAAAACTGATAACATCAAAGGAAAAGAATTTAAGGCCTCCCTAGAACTGAAATCTGCCTTTAACTAAAGAAAACCAAAACAAACACGCTTCTGGAGGGGCTGCTGCACCCCTCCCTCTCGAAGTTGTGTGGTAACCCCATACCTGGTTGATGGGGCACAACAAAAGCCTGCCTGTTTTTCCCTGACCCAGGTATATGAAGTTATTCCAGCTCTCATTCCAGAACAAGTCCAAAAGTACCCCTGATCACTGTCAGGCGGGGCAGAGCAGTTGCATCACAAACGTGTCTATTTTCTGGAGCTTAAGAACCCAGAGAGGGTAGGGACTTGGCCGTAGTGATGGGTGCAATGACAGAGTTGGAGAAGCATTTCCTCCGTGAGGAAATCAGAGCTTCTCCACGGCCTTTCTGTTCCCATCTGCTGCTCTGGCCAATGCCCCTCTCTCCACCACCTCCTAATCCCGCACCAGCCTCTCCTAGCGAGGAGCACATGAATTGCTAAAATCTGGTCCTTAAAGACCCCGCAGGTCTGGGGTTCCCTGGAATCTAGCTGCCGGGGGTTCAGTTCTGAGAAGCCACTTGCGAGAGGAAGGCTGTGGTCACAGCACCGGCACCAAGGGCAGAGGTCCAGCTGCAGCAGCTTTTCCTGGAGGCACAGGCACAAGAGGCTTGCCTGCCCCAGGAATAGCTCCGATTGCTTTTGGCACCGTGTTTGATGCCAGGTTTCCCCGAGTAGAGGAACTGTGAAGCAAAGCTAATGGGGCCGTTGTCCTCAGAGTAGTACGTCGTAATAAATCCATTTGTGGAATCACGAGGCTGGCAAGTCATTAACAAACAGCAGCTTCCACTTAACCTAACCCACAGCAAGACCTCATACCAAATTACCATCAACACACTTGCTGTTTACATAAATCCCTGCCTTCAGTGCATTTCCCGTGTCTCTTTAAGCCATCCAGATAAAATCCTCCCTGCAGTCCAACCCACTGGCAGCTGCCGACTCCAAGGGCACAGCCTCAAAAAAAAGAGAATATGGAAATATCCACTTGATCCAGCTTGACCTTCTCTCTGGTTATGCTGCTACCTGACAACTATCCTGAGCATAACATGGAAGACAGGGCTCAGAACACTCCAGGTACGGGAAAACAAATTGTCATAGTCCTAAAAGCTGTTTTACAGGACAAAGACCTTCAGTTCACAGGGGAAGAAATAGAAGGAACGTTACTTTTGCACTCATATCCAGCCTAACGCGAAGGATTCATAGGGTTTTCCCCCAGGGTGAGATTTGACTCTGGCAAAAAGGCTTTCACTCAGAATTCAGAATTAGAAATTGCCATTTTAAAGAGGATGATAAAGTTCTTCACTTGGAATTACTCACATTTTTTTTTTAAAAGGTGTTTACTCATTTCTACTGTATTTTGCAAGATTTTTGCTTCATATTTCCTCTTCTCCTTTCATTTCCTTTATTATTTGCTGAACTTATCAAGTAATTTATGAATATTCATGAAGGCACATGCATTTGGTGACAGTTTGTTTCCATAAAACATTAAAAAGCTGCATTCAGAACTGCTCAGCAATAGAAAAATTCTTTCTACTTGCAGCCAGAGCACCAGGGTCAATGCAACTCTTCTACTGCTGACAATTTTTTAAATAACTGACCATTAATGAAACAAGTTTCCAAAAGCTCTGCTCCAAAGAGGTTGAGACACGTAATGTTGCTAAAGCCTCCTGCCTAGCTAAGTTTGGGATAGAGAAATGTCCAGCCACAGGCACCAGGACTGTTTCTTTGCCTGGATTCAGAAAACCAAATATGTCAGAAGCTTTGCACACATACTCAAAGAGGAAAGAGGATATTAAGGCATGTACAAGACAGGTGTTCCCTTTGCAGTTGTTTTCTAACCTCATGGAGTTCTTCATGGAAAACTGGAATTATTTTAGAAGGAATGACAGCAAAGAAGGACATTGTTAACAACATAATGTGGCACGCACTTTTGGAGTTTCATTTATTCCCTGCCAGTTCAGTACAGATTGTGCATCACCACTGGCTGTTTCACTACTTGAAACAGACAGCCACAAGCCTCAAAATACCTCTGATTTACCAGAGAGGATTCAGAAATAAAAATAGCAAGACACGCACAGAGAAGGGCTGTCTCCTGGCTCTTTTGGCAAGCTTCATTATAAAGGAACAGATCCTGCCAAAACAAACATCTCCACCCACTCCCTTGCAGGAAAAGTAAGAAAAAAAATCCTTTACTGAAGGTGGACTTTTCCTACAGTAAGACTGACCTTTTAGTCTGCAATTGATGGGCTGCAAGAAAGGTTGAAGAGAATGCCACTGCATTTAGAGGGTTTCACGGCATCCTCATAAACTTAACTGAGGATATTGATCGCCTCTGCTCCAGGAAGCCCTGGTGGAGATGCAGTGTTAGACTTCAGCTGATGCTGGCTCTTTTTCATAAAGCTATATACATCAGCTAGAAATAGTTATTGAGAGATACTTTAGTGAGGCAAAGGTGTTTTCAAAACTGCATAACCACAGATAATGTCCAGAATCTGACCTAGCACTGGTCAGTGCTGAAGAGGAAAAACACCAAACTTCTGTGGTTTGCCATCTGCTGCTCATGACTAAAACCAATAAGGAACAAAGGGAATAAACATTTCAGCCTGGGAAACAGTATGAGTTTTTTTTCTGTTTGTCACAAACTGATGTGTGCAGAAGGGGAAGCGTTTTAATGTTTTACAAAGCCATGCAAGTACAGGGTTTCCAAGTTGCCCTGAATTTAGAAAATAGGTATTTTTCCTGGGTGAAGCCTAGTGCTGTTTCATAGGACCAACCATCCACAAAAATTTGAACGGTCACAAGTGACCCACAGATTAAATTTACCAAAACGTGAACCAACAATACTCAAATTCCTTATCTAAATTGGGGGAGGGGGAAGACATCAAGAAACTTTCCCTTCCTTCCATCCTGCCCACCACCCAGGGAGCAGGTATGAGACAATGATCAGATTTGATCTTGGGACATCTCAGTGACTAGATCACTCACTGGTTTTGCAGGTACACAACACTGAAACCTTCTCAGCAGGAAGGAAGCAACTGCTCCCACAAGGGTCTTGAACACTATCAAAGGTCATGGTTTATGCAGATTATACAGAGCCAAGTGAAGCTTTAATAAGCCCTTCAAGGAATGAGACATCAGGAGTCAAAAAGGAGTAGCCACAAGCTTCCAAAGCACATGTTTGCTCGGGAAAGGGGGTTGTTTTTGTGGAAAAGTTCACGTTTTATGTCCTGTGAGAGCACGGCTGTGGTGGCAGGGGATCTAAGCTAAAGTTGGGCTCGTTCTTGCATTATTTATGTGCCTCTCTGTATTGTGACATATTGCATCCCTGCCGTTGATTTGTTCCTTTGCATGTACCAAGCAGCCAGCTAGCTGATCCTACTTGTATTTCATCCACTGTTTACATGTTATCTTAGCAAAAGGTATTTGTGGGACAACAAACTGATTTTGATTTCAAACCTCTCCAAGGTCTAACCCTGCTGCAGCATGTGACGAATTTCAGGACTTTTAAAACAAATCCCACTATTTTATCTTAAAAAGAGCAGTCTTTTTTGCCTTTTCTCTTACTACATGACTGCAAAAACTGTAATATCTAAGATGCTCAGCTGGAATTAGGGCAAGGGCAAAAGTCAGTGAAGTAGCACCTGTCAGATAAAAGGACAGAAAGAAAAGCCATGTCCATTTTCAAGCCATCTGTAACTTTGTCTGAAATTTCTGAGCACTTGGCATCCCCCACCATCCCCTGCCTCATTTTAAGTCAGTCTGTGCTCATGCTTTCCATCATCTGTCTTCATCTCTCATCTTGATGCAACAAATATGCACACTTGCAACTAAATGCTTCAGTGGGACAGGTTTCCAAGCTTGAACTTCACCACCCAAATTTATCTATGCCTCTTGGATCATTTTATGTAAGCAGATGATGGAAGAAATATGACTTTCTCCCCGCTTAGGCTGAGCACACTGTACTGCGACGACGGAGTCCTGAGTGTGCCAGATGTACGTCAGCTCAAAAACACACAGATACATCAATTGCCACTGCCTCCCACTACCTACATCCAGGCACACTCACATCCAAGTATTGATTTCCAGAATTCCTCCAAGGAATGCCAAAAATAATAAACAAAAAATAAATCAAAAGCAAAAGCCTCTTTCCATTATGTATTAAATATCCTTCCATGAAGTTAGAACAAATAGGAGATGTATATAGAGTGCAATGGAGACATAAATCTAGTGTCGTAGTAATCGATTTCTGCCTTGTTCTTTTATTTCCAGTAAATAATGATCTTCAGATCTTTCATGGTGGCACTACTGTACAGTCTGCTAAGGGAACACGGGCAGTGTTTCATCTTGGATATAACCAACAATAATGCCACTCTAAAATCATTACACTCACTTATTTCCTGTAGCACACTGGTAACAACATTTTGCAGGATCAAAGGAAATTTACAGAGGGTATCCCCTCCACTAACCTCCATCTAATCATGTATATGATCAATAACACATTTTGTATTGTTCAGCAGCGTGCAGAAGCTACAGATTTCTGCACAAAATGATGTGGCTGTACGTTGGTAGTCGCTCTTCAGTATTCTAAAGAGCACTACAAGCAGCAGTCATGCCTGGTTGGGTCAATTATATTTAGAGATACTTGTATGTATGCAAATTAAAAGCAGAAGAAACTTCCCTAACCAGTCTTATTTTCACAAAAAGATGCACAATTGTTTGTTGCTAGTGCTGTGCAAAACCTCTGCGTCCTTTTCTGCATTCAGTCTGAAATAGGATTTTTCATTTGGTGTGTGATCAAATGAGGCTATCGAGTTATAAACCACAAATGAATTAATTAAACAGCAACCATGGGTTACTATTTACATCCTTCAAAAAAACCCCTAAAACTCCAACACCAAAAGAAGGACTCTCAGAGCACCAAAAAGTGAAAACTAAGTTTACTTTGAAGTTGGTATTGTAACCACCACACTTTCCAATAGTTGATTAAACGCACACATTTCTTGACTTTGCACCAAATGAGAGCAAACGTCAATCTTAGACACCAAGAAGTTAATACAGCTAAGTTAAAGGAAAAATTCTAACTGTTTGCCTGTGATCTCATCAAATACCAGCCAGAATAGCTGCTCATCTTTCTAGCCACCATAAAGACAAGGTGAATCCATTGCATTTAGTTTGATGTGGCAAGAAAAGAAACATTTCTATTTGAGTCAGCCCACTTCAACACTCAGTGTAGAGAACAAGGCAAGGCAATGTTTGTAGGTGGGATAATATCTTACATTAGACTGATGTAGTTGGGAGAAATATATTAAATTTTAATATGCTTGTCTGTATCTCAGATTCTGGTCAGACAAGGAAAAGGCACCCTCTCCCTATCACAGTATTTTTCCCCACTTAAATCCGTTGATTAAAGATATTATTTCAAGTTACAAAACCCAAAAAGTACAAAAAGTACTTTGGCTATTACAGTGTCAGCATCCATCTCTGGACAGTGAATCTTTAGCTAAACTTATCCCCTAAACAAAAACAACACAATATAATTGGTGCCTAATTTGCCAATATTCTACTGCTGCCGTGTTGCTTTATTCCTTCTGAGCGTTAATTAGGAGAACAAAACGTAAATAGCCTAGTTTAAAAACCAATCAGCTCACACGCCAAGGAGTGAACAGCTTTTTCTACACAGGAGGCTAGCTCCACTGACATGCTGTTCCAGAGGTGCTGTTATCAGAGACAGGATCCATCCTCTGCTACATCTGTGGAAGTGCAGGTATGCCCATCCTCTGCTGCATCTGTGGAAGTGCAGGTATGCCCATCCTCTGCTGCATCTGTGGAAGTGCAGGTATGCACAGAGCCAGCATGGACCACACAGCACTAGAATGGAGCTGAGCTGTGACAGCCAAGAGGCCCACCTGAAGTCTCAGCTACTTTTTGTCACCTGTTTTATTTGATGTGCTCTGACTTCGGTTCCAGTGCAATTTCTCAAAGCAGCCCAGTGTTTTACACTCGTGCACTTCCACAGAAGAGAGGCTTGCCCTTCTCTTCAATTTCTTTGGCCAAGGCAGCAGCTGGGGCAGGACAAAGTAATGACTCTGATGACAAGTCCATTTGTTCCTCCAAGGGCACCTAAGTGTAGGAACAGCAACTGACACACAGCCTGAGAAGCCCTACATTCAGAGAAATCAGCTCCCCTCTCTTAGGCCAGTATTGTAGTGATGGGACCAATTGAAAACCTTGGAATTCCACATTAGCTGATCATTCCTTTTCCCATAACAGTCACACATAGAACTTCTTCATAGATTTTGGAGTTTTCTTCCGAAACAAAGGAGCCCTCAAGATGCTTAGCAATCCTGAGACAAAAGGATTTACATGTTTAATCTTAAAGAGATGTTCCCAAGTTGCAGTCTAAAACAGTTTATAAAGGTCATAAAACATTAACTTATCTTGCTGACTGAAGCTTTTTTTATGCACTCTGTTACAAAGGAATCACAGCTGGAGCCTTTAGGCCAATGTTATACTATGTTTTCCTCCCATTAGCGAGGACAGCAAATATCTACGTTTGGATTTTGCCACAGTAATTGACTCTGATTCATCACTCTTCATGACTGAATGTAAAGCACAGAACTAGTTGGGTACATGTATTTTGTGCTTGCTTCACTGAATAATCTTGCAGTTGTTTCCCACAAGAATTTAATAAGAAAACTGCTGAGGCAAAAATTATTACACTTGGCCTGAGCCAAATTAGTTCTAAACTGTTAAAAACAGGACTCTGATTCAACATGCAAAACATATTTTTTAAAATCTCGAAGGAAAATACTTTGCAAGAAGAGTCTTGGCTACAGGGAATGCAATTCAGTGGGCTGAACCACCACCTGCACTTGCAGAGATCTACGAGATCCCACATGCTGAAGCTGATGGGGGGATTTAAAATTTTTTTCTTTTTTTTTCTGTTCAAGACTCCCAACTTAGAATAAAATTATAAGAGATGACATCCCTAAACTACATTATCATTCATATGAGAAAATTTGAAAGCAAGTCAGGCCTTACAAGGATGTTATTAAAGTTGTTCTATGAAGTAAATTGAATTCTCCCCATTTGTATTAAGAACAAGATCCTTGGATTTAAGCATGAATACCTTACTAGGTAGAATGGGTAAAACCACAGTTTTTTCTACATTATCTTTTGAAGCTGAAATTTCTCCCCACTTTGATTAAAATAGATTCCCATATCCATATAATTTACTATATATTCCATATAGACAAGGGTCACCATTCACATCCTCCCTTCACCACGAAGATGACAACAGAAATCCAACATGGTCCTCATTTCTGAGCACACCACACACCCCTCCATCAAGCTTTGCTTTCCTCCAAGATGAAGTCTTTAATCTCTGTTGAGGAACGGTTCTCTTGTTGGCCCTGACAAAAGAGTGCCACAGAAGTGGCAGATGCCAAACTCTTGCCTTTTGAAATGGTAGCAAAAACCCAGGAGAGAAGAGGGATTCGAGGTAAGAATGGGGGCCTGAAATGTACATGAAGGGCTGGTGTCTGGAAGAATTTCAAAGCATCTTTTAAGGTTGGTTTTCCAATATAACCATCCCTGTGCCTCCCACTAATCACAGAAGCTGTGTCCTTTGTACAAGTCAAAATTTGTACAGTGGTCATTATTGCACACAAGAATACCACGTGTGTTCAGGTACCACATTTATTAACTAGATAGCTCATTTAAACAATCTTAAAGCAAGTAAATTGTGTTTGTTCTTAAGTGGCCCTGTAAGCCATGCAAGGATGTTGCTCAATGATCTTTTCTGTGAAACAGAACCACACTTTTTGGAATGAAGTCTTTCAAGGTGACTGCTTGATCTCAATGGGTCTAATTTTTTTTTTTTTTTTAATTTAAGCATGGATGTATTCTGTTAGACCAGATTGTCCCAGTTGCAGCTGAGATAGAGATAGTTTTCTTTCTAGCAGCTGGTACAGGAGCTGTAGGTGTGGTTTGGATTTAACAGGAGAATAGTGTTGATCACACACTGATGTGTTGGCTTCGCTGAGCAGAGCTTGGCCCAAGTCAAGGACTTTTCTGGTTCCCATGCTCTGCCAGGAGGGAAGTGCACAAGAAGCCAAGAGGGATCATGGCCAGAGCAGCTGATCTGAAGTGGCCAAAAGCTCTCCCAGAGTGTCTCATGCCCTGTATAAAAACAGTGAGGAACTGGCTGAGAAGGGCTGACTGCTGCTCAGGGACTACAAACACAGTTTGTAAGTGATGCATCCTTCCTAGTTGTAAAACAATGAACTTTTTAATGATATTCTGACACGACATTTCCAGCATGCTTTACCTGGAAGGCACTTGTGGACAGATAGGTAATGTAAAAGTTAAAATATTGGTCTTTGTACAGAATGACGGTCTATTTTTCTTTTTATCTAAACTGAGAGTGCTTTGGGACTCCAAACTAAAATGCTGAGTCCTGATTAAGTGTGGCATGACACAGAGGCATCATCCAAAGATGCTTAAGCCTAGGTAACAGATGAAATGTGACAAGGGTGTTACCTGCATGTTTCACATGCACTGGGGACTGTATGAACCTACTCACGTAGCAATTATGCCTACAAGTCCTGCCATTCAAGACCTCAAACCATTTCATATCATGAATCATCTATTAGTCCAAATATTACCCTATATCCTCATTTTATTTCTCACTGCTCAAGTCACATCCCTCTTGCAGATACAACCTCTGCCAACTACAGCAGCTACTTCAGTAAGCTAAGAACTCAAGGTTTAAAGGCTGATAAAAAACCTGAGGATTAAGGGAATAAACACCTGCTATCACTCACCTGTTTGAGAATATCAGTTAACTTTCCAAGTTCCATCACAAAGATGATGACAATCAAAACAGTAAGTTGCCAAGGCTCCAATTCAGCAAAGCACTTAGGCAGGTGCAGAACTTAAAATGCACTTTTAAAAGCATTCCCGTCCATCAAAACACTTAACTTGTACTTAATACAGGAAAATGAACAAGTCCTATTGACTTCCATAACATCAGTAAGGGATAATTAAATTAAAGTGAGCTGCTGTATCAAGGTCATACTGCAGAATCTCTGACCTTTCAGGACGTTTTCAGCACATTTCTCAGTGAAAATGCTAACAGAAGGAAAATGTAGGTGGCTAACAGCAGTGGCACTTTAGATCTGTTTAGTAACTGCTCAGTGAAGGGCTTTAGAAACTATTATTTGAATGTGTGACTGCCTACATGGCAGCAGGGAAACGTCACACACAATATTATTGTACAAGCAGGGGAAAAGTAAGGCAAAAAGCTTCAAGTCATCTCTAAAGTCTCTCTTTAGTGTATTATCAAGTCTAAAAAGCCTGTTGTCGTTTTATAATTCTAGGTATGTGCCATACTCCAGGTTTTATTTTCATCTTATTCAACTGTTAATGTCTTAGGCTTATCAAGTTATTTTTATGCTTCTCTAAATAATAATAATACATCTTATTTATCCATAACGCAGTTTACAGTCCTTATTTCAAAGAAAGCAGCCTTTGAAGCCAGTTAGTGTTGTATAGGGTATATACAACCTTTATAAGTGTCCTGTTTGTTTTACCATAAAAGTAACTACTGTTCGAGCACCAAAAGCAGGTATGCTCCCAAATGCTCAACATTTGAAAGTACAGTTCCCAAAAGCAGTTAAAAACCCCTTAGGAACCTTCTAAGATATGCAGCTGACCATAAAGATACTTTTCCACTTGTGTGTTTAAGTTCATCTCTCCAAGAGAGCTCTTCATCTTTCTGAGAGGGTCTCTCTCAGCAGTGATATTTGGGAATAGATTTCAGGCCCCCTAGTGAAATCTGGCCTCGTGCTCCTTCTCAACACTTACAGCATTGCTCACATTCTGCTTTGTCAGTTCTTTCCAGCAGACAGAGCCTCAATGCAATGGACTCTATCCAGCTCTCAGCTTTCAGATCAAAATCTAAGATCTGTATGAGGAAAGTAGAAGGAGCCTGTGATGAACAAGCTGATACCAGCCACAGAATAAGAGCTCGAATGTTTTAAGTAAAGATTTCAATTTAGCACCATGAGACAAGAAAAGGCAATTCTAAATACACGAGAGGTGTCATGTATATAAGGTGAGGTGGAGTTTAAGTGTCCAAGGTTTACAGAGCTAGTTCTACCCCTTTTAGAGCTTGGCATCCAGACCTTATGTTAGTTGACAAGCCTGCAATTAGCTACATCTAGTCCTTGCTTTATTAGTCCATCTTAGAAATGGGCATTTGCCTTTTTACCATCAGGGGCTCCCTCAGTTGCCATTATCCGTCCAACATTTTAGACAATAACTGCAGTGACATTAACCGGCTCTCTCAGCACCCACAGGAACATCATGTCTCATCCCTTCCTGGAAACTTTTCTACACCCAGTTAGCAGCTTATTATTCAGTCCTCTACAGCAGGCAATCACTTTCTCCCAAAACCAGTCCCGCAACTCAACCCTGCCAGCAAAGACAGCATCAGACATCTCAGTCCATTCTGTCTCCTTCATCACTTCAGCTAAGAGTGCATGCTTCTCTTACTTTACCTTTTTCCTTTGCGTCCCACACCAGTTAAAAATGCAACTGAATTTCCCCATTTCATCCATTTGGTTGGCCACCTTCCTGATTTTCCTGCACCCCAGAATCAAAGTGGATTGATCCTTGAAAAGATTGTCCTTGAAGGTCATCTGTCCTACAGAGCAGCTTCCCATGGGATCCTGCCAAGCAGATCCTTGGAAAATCAAAGCTTACTCCCTAACAATCTGAGCTTTATCCAGCTGTTAGCCTGCTTCACTCCCCTTTGGATCTGAAACTCTGCCAAACCATGTCACTGCAACCAGCACAGCCATTGAGTACCACAGCCCCAGGCAGGTCTTGGTCACTGTTAAGAAGCAGATTCAGCAGATACTCTCCTTTAGTGAAGAGGAATTGGAGAATATTCAGGTTTGATTTCCAGGCAGTTTGTGACTGATCCAAGAAAACTGTGCGTTTCTTGTTTGGAAACAAAGGCAAGACTCAACTAAAGATGAAGTTGCTAAGAATTAAATGTTTAATGTTAAAATACAAATTATGTTAGTAATTCACTGCTAAGTTTTAATGCAGTGGCATGTTTTTGTCCAATGGAGTTGATGCACAAGTGCTGTGGAAAGACTTCCTTTATCAGCTAGAAACTCATCATCTCAGCAACAAGCTCCAGGCTCACTAAGCAATCAAAATTTCAGCAGAGTTTGTGATGAACAATGTCTACAATTCACTGCACTAAACCTACAACCACCATGAAGAACTTAAGAACCACCATCTGTAATAAATGGCAGTGCAGTACCCAACAGCTCCAGGAGAAAGCCCTGCAGAGGGATTTGTGTAGAGTAGAAAACAGCTGCATTTGCATGCTCGAGCAGAATGTATTCATTGCCTTCTAGTCCCTTAACTTTGTTGGCCTGGTCCAGGCTCTCAATACTCACATGGAAGGTGACCTATTTTCGAAAAGGGTACAAACCTACCTAATCTTTTGCTTTCTGTTTGCATTTTTATTCCGTGATCATCTTTGCTTTGCCTTGTTTCATTACTCCTCTGTCCTGCAAGCCTCGCTGCTTATCTAAGAGAAAGCTGAAACCCTCCACAATTCCATCTCAGCTCCTCACAGACACTGTATAAATAGCACTGGTGTATACTGGTTTGCCCAAATACGAGAAGGTCAGAAAAAACATTTTCTTTTGAGATGAAAAAAAGGAGGCAAAACCTAAGAATTTTAATAACAGCCCTGACATGAGAGCAACATAATACCAGCCTGAATTACACTTGGTACCAGACTCTCATTGGAAACCCTAGATTGCTTTGTTCCTGTCCCTGACATAATATTCAAGTCTGGGTTTATATTTGCACGGAATGGGGCTGTTCACTGGAGTCCATGCAAATCAAACACTTGATTTATGCATCATTCCACTGGAGGGTGTAACATTAAATTTAATTTTGTAAGAAAAGCCTGAAGTGCCTCTACGCCTGGGGCTGACATTGTGAACTAGGGAGAAAGGTGCACAAGAATTCATTACTGTTTCCAATATGCGAAATGCAGCATTTGAATGAAACATTTGTCTCTTGTCAAAAGGGAGTAATGTCTGTTCTTTGTAAAAAAATATTTCTCCCCCCACTTTGATTTTATCGCCAATTCAGCATATTGGAAGCCGAGGTGACAAGTGTAGTTCAGGCTGGCGATGATGGTGGGATGAATTACACCATGAAATGAGGAGGCATTGGTCGAGTTGCAGTGCAGCTGCACCTACAGAGTGTAGATGCTGGTCAGTCTGAATGCTGCTATGCAGCAGCATTTCATTAGAACAATTAAGAAGAGTGCTGGGGTTTTTTTTTCTGAGTTTATTCACTACTTTCACAGAAAAGTCTTCCGCTGCCTCAATAGACCGTGTTCACTTAACTACACTTCCTCCTCCTATTTAGTTGTGAAAACACCAGGAAAAAGTTTGTCAAACTTCATGTCAAGGCACACTCAAGTTAAATTTCTCAAACATTAATGGGTTTCCACTCTGTCTCTCAGCCTAGCTGAGGCAGCTGCAGTAGGAAGCTTCAGATGAGCTCCAGTAACAACAAGATTTTTCAGACAAGCAGCCCTTTTTAGCTACAGATCATTAAGAATTGGCTCTCCCTCCCTCCAAACCTCCCTACATTTCAGATCTGGATAAAACAATATAGATTTGAAGAGACTGAGGTTGAAAGGAGGGCAAGAAGCAAGTTTGGTCAGCACAGAAGTCCTTGCTAGGCTATGGCTCTCTTGGTGCCACTCCCATCAATGAGAACAACAGTAATCCCTCCTTTCAACCTCATTTTTTCCCTCCTTTTCCTCTTCTAGCAAGCTTCCACAACCCAGCCATGAAAGGAGCAACTATACTGCTACCAGAAAATCAGAATTGTCGCACCCAGTGGGCATTGTGACTTGATAAGTGGTTCAAAAAGTGTACACAGTTTTGACATATTTTCTCTCCTCGAAAACAATTAAAGAAAAGTCTTTTGAATAATTTCTTTTCTGTGCTGAAACAATGTTTTGCTTCAAAAGCCATTAATATTTAAGGAAGTTAACCAAAATGAAATATTTCAGGGTCACAGGCAATACTGAACATTTCCCACAGTTCACTGTGGTTTCATTCTGTTTCATGAAGGGTATTTGTACTCTGAGGTCGGCCCCAGGGAATTTTCTGATTTCACAGCTCAGATAACAAAGCCAAGCTCCTACACCCACCCACACAGCACTACAGCCATGACACTGCTGCCCACTGTGTCCTGCAAAATCACACTTTCAAGGTCACTCCGGAGCATTCATGCCCCAGGAGGCCAAGCTTCTGCATAAGTTGTTCAGCTTGCCAAACCTTGATAGACTCTTGATCCGAAATCTTGAAGCTATTTTCTTTGTTCAGCTAATGAACAGTATGGTGATGAATACACATAAGGCAAAATTGATCCACTTAATTCATCATTTGTACATATGTATGGATTTAAGCCCTTTTAAATGGATTCTGGGATTAAACACCCATACCTACATTCTTGAGCTGTTCTAAAATACCTAAGGGCATTGTGGTAAGTTTTGCACCTTAATTTCTGAAATTAAAAGATTGACCCCATGTTTAGCATTTGCAACTTTTTAAAAACAAGCTGCATTTTGCTTGCTTGTTAATTGCTGCCCTTGCAGAGCTTTACTGCAGAGCTTTATGGCTTTGTTTCCTGGACAGCTGTGGGGGATAGGTCCCTGCAAGCTGCACCCAACCTTAATGTAAGGAGAACAAAAAGTAAAAAAGGCAAAAATCAAACCCACCACTCTGAACCTTAGAAGTAAGGCAAGAACATATTAGCTACAAACATAAGCCAAACTACTGATCAAGGAAAAGAGAAATGCCAACCCACGGGGTGCAAATTCCATCTTGAGCTCTGTGTACCATTAATCCTGGTTATCTTTACAACAGTCCTCGTTGTCACGTGTTCAAGTGGCCTTTCCTGTATCAGTGGCCTTGCTCAAAAACAGCAGTTTAAGTCAACTTTAGGCAAAAGAAGTCCTTATATTATAGGAAATAGAATTGAAGAAGAAAGACCATACCAAGTGTCTCAGTTATCTGCCTTCTATTTAGATGATACAGTTTTTACCAAACCACTACTCTCTGGTGATTTTGGACTTCTCAGTTTGCCAAACTCGGATTATTTTTCCCCCTGCTTAAACTGAAGAATATAAACTTACCAAACTCAGCTTTAGGACTTGTGTTCTGATTCCTACAGCTCTGCAGAAACTGCCTGAAAACAATGAGCTTAGTCAGGTTTCAGACTGAGATGCATGATATCAGTTGCCTTCTATGACAGCAAAAAATTATTTGACAGTACCACATAGGGCCAGGTCAGACATTGAAAGAACTCATTATTTTCAGCATTTGCTGCTGATAAAGTGACATTAACAGATCAGAAGCTGTCTTGTCTTTGTCACTTCAGTAAAGTGTTTCTCCCTGCTAACTTGAACCATTCTGAAAGAATTTCAAAGCCATTTTCCCTTATAACCTTTAGGCATTAATAGTCAAATAGTCAAACACATGCAAGGCAACAGCTTGGAAACCTGCACCCTGCCCTAAGAGTACAAATAGCTACTGTGTTAATAGCAGCTCAACATCAAACCTCACAGTTTGTTTCTCAACCAACACAGGATATTCAAGCATCTGGAGGAGATGCACATGACAGAGAAGCTGAACCCACATCAGATGATTCCAGAGGTACTATTTATATGTTCCACAAAGGCAACAGGCACGGCTGCTGTCTGAACCGTGCTTAATGGAGGAAAACACTTTGATTTTAAACAGCATGAGTGAAATATCCAACACAATTTTGGTAAATTGCTACTGAAGCTATTTTCTCCCATAGTACTATTTGTTCAGTTCCACATAGCAAGGTTCTCCCCTGTGATCCAGGTCTGTGTTTCTGTTCCCTGCTGAAAATGTTACCTGCTATGGTTTGCTCTTTCTGCCAGGTCACTAAGAGTGTAAATGTCTCAGAGCCAAGAATCAACCCCAACAGATCCTGCTGACAGCTCCTTCCCTACTCAGGGAAGAGCAGCTGCTCAGAAACAGCTTCTGAGACTTAATCTTACCAGTGTTTCAAGCAGTACCAAGTGTTGCCCTGACTTTGCATCATCCTGGTTTGTCCACAGTCTCAACACAATTTAAGCACAAGTTTCTAGATTATTATCAAGTCCTCAGTCAATTCCTGGGCAGTTCTTGAAAAACAAATGAGCAGAGCTTTGAGACCTGCTACCCTACCACTTCAGAAACATCCACCTCGATATTGCTGTTTGACAACTTTTACACTGCTGGAATGGAAAGCCAGATCACCATCACATGATGACCATCTGACCTTTACTGCAAACACAGAATTGAGACTTTACTTGATAAGGTCTGCTTTCTTATCTCCAGTTTTATTTTCTCTCCAGCAACTGACTAATACTATTCCTGAGATGTCATTCATTCCTTAATGCAGTAATAAAATTATGTGTTTATTAACCTCAAGAGTGCCAGCCATATGTTTCTCCTTGTACTTTTTTGCTTCCATGCCAAATTTCTATTATCCTTATCTTCTGATTTGTAGTAACTACTACCAGCTTTCCACTTTCTTCCATGCAATGTCCAGGTTTTCCTAACTGCTTTCAAGGTCTTTTTCTGGGCCAGACTACTTTCTCAATTAGGACAGTGCTCTTCCTCACCCAGATCTCTGGGGAGGAGAGGTGACTACTCAATAAAGGGCCATTAAGCTATCTAATAGTATAAGGTATAATCCTCTCATGCCCTTCAAGTTTTCCACTTGGCCGTGGAGTTTAGACTCAGTGGGTTCAGGTACCCCTGCCATTCCTTTACACACCAGTCAAGTTTTGTGCTACCCTTAGGTAAGAGCCAAAAGGAGCTGAAAGGAGAAATTCCCTCAGTGTCCCAGTAGGCAACAGCACGAAGAAAAAGTCTCCTGGTTTCCAGCTGAAATCAGTTCACAGTTTATATCCATGGCTTTGTGCTGACAGTAGCCTCTTGCAGAAATTTACTCTCCTGATAGATTTATAGGAAACAATGATATCATCTCTGAATACTGCTAGGCTAAGCAAGCCACACTTTCAGTGCTGGAATGACGGTCAGATCAGTCCTTTAATTATTTCCAGGTGCCTCTTTTGCATTTGAATCGTTTCTGCACCATATCTGAACAGACCTGTGCATCTGTGTGAGGTCTCCTCAATGCCTGTTACAATGGCAGCACCTCACCCCTTCACAGATTCACATCTACTTTGGCTAGAGCAATATTTATTTTTCCTACAGCCATCTCACCTTGATTACCCCAGAGCTATCCTATCATTCACTTCCCTCTTTATCATTAGCCATCCACAAATCATATTTTTTTACCTTATTATGGATGTATTTGATATCCAAAGCATTGGACCCATTTTCTGCTGTTGGAAAGCCACCTGTGTTTTTCTATTCCAGTCTTTAGTACGTTCCTCTTCTGCTTTGTGATATCCCAGTTCTCTTGTTAAATGCCCCATTTTTCTAGCTTTAGCACAAAAAGTGAATCTTCTGACAATGACACTGATGAAAATTTGAGCAAGAACCATCAAAGACAATATCTAGATGGGAAAACCCCTTAGCAACCTTCCTCCAAGATTTGTAGCCACACTGCCTTCATCAGTGGCATATAACTGCTTCTTTGGCCCCTTTGTACTTCTATCAACCCTGATTGTTGCCTGCCTTCAGTAATCATTTCCCATGTGGGAAAGCTGTTGGACATCTTACACCTCCTAAATTCTGAGCCTGTCCTGTTAAAACCAGGTGCCAGGTTAAGCTATCACAATTTGTCTTTAAAAAATAAATCATCAGCTTTAATCCCATTCAGCATTTTCATGCCATCTTCAATTACTTCTAGATCAACAGCTTAGACTGTTGTAACTGAGAACAAGGTAATTTAAGTTGCTTCCTACAAAGCTGAAAACACAGACATTACATCTACTGCTGGGCACACATTCAGTACTAGCACAGAAAAATAACCAGGTTACCTAATCAACCATTTTCCATCAGAACAAACCTACCCAGAACAGCAGTAATCATGCCAAACATACACCCCAGATCTCTCTAGAGTGCTTTAGTTACAAGACCACGGCAGAAGAAAAAACAGCCACAGCCTGATACATGTACACATGAGAACCTCCTGCTGTACTCTGAAATTGACACGAAGTAAGTTTATCTTGAACAACTTTGCAGTCTACATTCAAGTTCTCTCCATACCACTTGGGCAACGTGGACTTGGCTGAAATTGTGCCAGGGGAGGTTTAGGTTGAGTATTAGAAAAGATTTCTTCCCCCAGAGGGTGGTTG